>JACVVK020000047.1:842500-870000 GCA_018292915.2 Batillaria attramentaria | reverse complement strand
TTAACTGCCCTGTCCCGCCGTCCCAAACCACACGGACCTCCATGGCATCATCTTACCATCATCCTCATCTCCATCCTCATGCATAATAAAAATTGCCCCAGCTTTCGAGCCCTCCGCGGATTCCACCCATGACCTGGAACGAACACCACTGGAGCTGGCAAAAGCAGATGGGGCTGCAAAAAAAAAAAAAAAAAAAAAAAACACGTTCGAAGCCGATATAGCTACTTGACTGTTGTGTGTGTGTGAGATCCTTGACCGGCCATTAAGACGTACAGACTGCCCCCACACACAATCCACATACCTCCTACGGATTAGTTCCTTGACCGGCCATTAAGACGTACAGACTGCCCCCACACACAATCCACATACCTCCTACGGATTAGTTCCTTGACCGGCCATTAAGACGTACAGACTGCCCCCACACACAATCCACATACCTCTACTACGGATTAGTTCCTTGACCGGCCATTAAGACGTACAGACTGCCCCACACACAATCCACATACCTCCTACGGATTAGTTCCTTGACCGGCCATTAAGACGTACAGACTGCCCCCACACACAATCCACATACCTCCTACGGATTAGTTCCTTTAGAGAGTTTCATTATAGACTGCAATCCTGTCAAATCAAAAGGGGCGAGCCCCAAGAATTCAGCCAATCGCGTCCCACGACAATCAACACACCACATGGCATGGCATACGTTTTTGCCAGACACCACAACGAGGGAAGCACATTTAGTTTGATGGGATTGAAAAGTGGAAAGAAAGCATAAGTCTATGACGTCATTTGAGGAAAATGACTATTACGTCAATCTCTTTCATCTTGAAATCACCCCATAAAATGACGTCATGGACGTACTGCGTTTTGCCAATACGAGGCAGGGTAACTTTACTGTGCACGGTGGGAACCTAAAGTGGTCGACCGAAGACTGTTCAAGGCTGGGTTTCATCCCTGACATTAATATGCCCTTATAACGGAAAATTTAACGGTAGGATCAGCTCGATATCTGAGGGCAAAGCTCGCCAAAAGCTGCTCGGTAAAACCGTTTCTATGCATGCACCTTTAACACACTTTGCACGCGTGACTGTCTCTGAATCCTCCCTCGCAAAACAACATGATTTTTTACGTCACTTGTAATATAATGTGGAGCTTAGACTCAAACCAAACGCCGACAAATGACTCCAAGAAGAACTATTTCATTTTCGTGTAGCAGTTCATAACATATATATCATCGATTTCAAGAGGATTCAACTCCTGTGAGTTAAGCCCTTCAGCGTGAGACCACGTGCCCAATCGGCAAGGTATATAACCCAAGATCTGACCATGGCAAGCGACTCATCGTCTCGAGTGACCTGCCCACAACGCCGATGCGTCAGTGAACGCATCCACAAAGACAGAGACATCGAACTTCAAGTCTTCAACAGCGCGAGCTTTTACCTGCACAACAACTGGCGGTGCCGCTACTGCAGTTCTTCTGACGTCAAAGGACGGTAAGTTCTTGAAATAAACACGTAGTTCATGTACGCTCGGATACGCCCATAGGCACTCCATCCCATCTCTAAGTTTTCTCCATCACTGAGACTTAAAAACGCATAACTGAGGGTCTTGTCCTTAAAAGTTGCTATACCCAGTAACTGTGTTTTCTGTTGATTTCTTCTCTCTCTCTCTCTCTCTCTCTCTCTCTCTCTCTCTCTCTCTCTCTCTCTCTTTTCTTCTTTTCTTTTCTTTTTTCCTCTACAAGCAATGTGGTAGGAAAAGGACGTTAAACCCCCAAACACCCAACCCCACCCACCCTCCTCTACAAGCCCCAGTAAACTTTGATTTAAGTTGACTCGACTCACTCACACACACACACACACACACACACACACACACACACACACACACACACACACACACACACACACACACACACATTTTTAAACAAAATTAAAACATGAAATAAACTTGAATCATCATAAAATTTCATAAATATTTTCGAAACAAAAATTCACAGAATTAAAAGAAGATTGTGAGTTTTCATCCCAAATTACCTTCAAAATGAATGCTTGCTAAGTGCAGTTTAGAATGGACTGTATGATCAAGATTGATTTACGCAAATGGTACTTTTTTTTTAAAGTCACACAGCTGTCTTTAGTTCCTGAAAATGTGCGTGCGTGCGTGCGTCCCCGTGTGTGTGTGTGTGTGTGTGTGTGTGTGTGTGTGTGTGTGTGTGTGTGTGTGTGTGTGTGTGTGTTTGTTTGTTTGTTTGGGGGTTGTTTTGTTTTGGTGAGGTTTATTGTTGTTTGTTTGTTTGTTTGTTTGTTTGTTTGTTTGTTTGTTTGTTTGTATTCCAGAACACGGCACTTTCCCGGCAACCATGAAGATCGGCTGTTTTGTATTGTTGCTGGCTGCGGTCTTCCCAGTCTGTTTGAGTATCCATGAGAGGACTGACTTCGACGCCCAAATCTTCTTCATGACCACGGGAGGTAAGGCAGGCAACAGCATGCAGCCTTCCCTCCCTTCCTCTGTAGATCTAATTTTTATTTTATTTATACTCTTCGATATTATCCCCATTGCCTGGGGAAAACAAAAGTAAAAATAAACACATTGAATAATAATAATAATAATAATAATTTTCTAATTTAATTCATGAAAAGATTTTTTTTCTGCTGCTGTTAAGAGTCTGGCCAGTCGTGCACTGGTAACCTGTTGACAAGAAGGTGTATTACCGACGCCAGGTGTGTGGATGGGAAATGTGTCTGCAGAGGAATCAACCATGTCGGCAATGGCCTGCTGGAGTGTGGCTTAGGTAATCATGCGTGCGTGCGTATGTGTCAGTGTGTGTGTGTGTGTGTGTGTGTGTGTGTGTGTGTGTGTGTGTGTGTGTGTGTGTGTGTGTGTATGTGTTGGGGGGGGGGGGGTGCAATCACACCATTTATTTGAACAAGAGCGGATTGCCGTGTGTGTGTGTGTGTGTGTGTGTGTGTGTGTGTGTGTGTGTGTGTGTGTGTGTGTGTGTGTGTGTGTGTGTTCATGCGAACACCATCATCGCGCCAAAGAGAATTAGCGAACAGATTATTCAACGGAACAAGCGAACGAACGAACGAACTTTATTTTTCAACGGAAAAGATTTAGTCGTACAATGGTTAGTTTTCAATCTGCCGTTGCTACAAAAGAACTTGAAAGAATTGCTGGCAAAAAGCAAAGACAAAAATACAACACTGAGGACAACCCCCCCCCCCCCCCAAAAAAAAAAAAAAAAAAAAAGAGTAATTTTTGTATTTGTAATTTACTCCTGCTATGTCGCTCTCTTGGTGCACTCGCAGAGAAGACAGGGGATACAACAGGATACAACTCCAATACTTTATTAACAGAAGAAGCGTGGAGAACAAATTCATGAAAGAAGAAGAACCCAGAATGCTGTGCAGGGCTGTTTATACACAAAACAAGTTAGATCTAGAACATTTATCAACTTACGGGCAAGTTCGAAATCTTTCCAAGGTGACGTAATCTACTGACGTTACTGCACCAGCATGTTCTGGGATGGTCTAGAAATTTCCATCGAAATGCAGTGGATTTTCGCGATCTCTACAACAGTAATGCAAAACCAGAAACAAGATACAAAGCTCACACACACACACACACACACACACACACACACACACACACACACACACACACACACACACAAGGCTTTTGTGTAATCAGGGAACCTTCGTCCTATGAATCGTTGATGTAATAAAGGAACATGCCTTAATTATGCGTCTTAATTACGCACGCGCACACACACGCGCACGCACGTACGCACGCACACACACACACACACATTCAATCTATTATAGCCGTTACATAGACCGCGTAGTGTTGTGATACACTGAAGATTATACAAGATTGCTACGGAAAAAAGTGCCTCTCCCAGCGATTCTCTTTTAAATGAATAATGAAAGTCGTATTCCTGACCTAGGAGGGGGGGGGGGGATGAAGTGCCATTCGAAATTTGTTAATGGAAAAAACGAAGTGCTTTTGGGGGTAAAAACGAAGTGCTACTTTTTATGGGGAAGAATGAAAGTACCACTTCGTACACGCCGTACCATTTGGTGAAAACCGTACGACAGTGAAAATTTAAACAGTAACAAGAAAAAAGGCCACGCCAAGGCTGTGAAAAAAGCCTCCTGCCCAGACGCTCTCCATTCGTAACGGCTCTCCCACCTCCTCGGTGTTCGTTCTGTGGGCCAGCCATATAATGTGAAAACGGAAGCAACTCTTCCTGCCTTAAGCTGAGCTTAGTTGCCTCCCTTGATGCTGCCTTAGCTGCGGTTGTGAAAGGCTGGTTTTACAACAAAGCCCTGTGACCGTGACCCTGTTCACAGTTAGCCATAACAAATAGGCCTAGTTGGAGTCCGATATTGAACACACACCGAAAATGAATGTTGATTGATTCACCCGTTTTTGAAATATTTTGCAGAAACACACACACACACACACACACACACACACACACACACACACACACACACATGCAGTAGATTGCAATAAACCCCTTTCCCATTTCGTGGTCACACGCTTTGTAAAGCGACGTTCTGTATATCGTTGACCATTTCACAAAACTGCTCTGTAACATGCAGGACCAGCGTGTCCCCTAGTACAAGCAGAAGGTCAGGTCAGCGGCAATAGGCAACAAAGCTACAGGGTAGTAGCAGCAGAAGACCCCCCGGCCTGTATACAGACCTGTCAAAACGACCCCGCCTGTTTGGCTATCGACTATGAGAGCTCCACCTGCTACATGTACAACCTTTACCAGTCTCCTGTCAGCAGGAGCGGATCTAGATTCTGGAGAAGATACTGCGGTGGTGATGAAGGAGGTGTTGGACCAGGTAGGATTTGGTTGAGGTGTTGGACCAGGTAGGATTTGGTGGAGGTGTTGGACCAAGTAGGATTTGGTGGAGGTGTTGAACCAAGTAGGATTTGGTGGAGGTATTGGACCAGGTAGAATTTGGACCAAGCAGGATTTGGTGGAGGTATTGGACCAGGTAGAATTTGGACCAAGCAGGATTTGGTGGAGGTGTTGGACCAGGCAAAATTTGGACCAGGTAAGATTTGGTGGAGGTGTTGGACCAGGTGGGATTTCGACCAGGTAGGGTTTGGTGAAGGCGTTGGACCAGGCAGGATTTGGACCAGGTGGGATCTGGTGGATCTGGTGGAGGTGTTGAACCAGGCGGACTTTGGTCCAGGTAGGATCTGGTGGAAGCGTTGGACCAGGTATAGGATTTGGTGGATGAGTTGGACAAGGTAAGGACAAAGTTCCTCTTCCAAACATCCCCATATCCCTCCCCAACCCGCGGGCCCCTACTCACGACAGTTATGTTTTCCCAATGCAGGCCCTGGTTCCCCCCCCCCCCCTCCTCGCCCCATTAAAAAAGCATGCATTTAGACAAGATTATAGGATATCCCATTCAGGTCCTGCGTGCCCCCTCGTACAAGTTCCTGGTGAGAAGAGCGGCAACAGAACCCGTCGCTACAGAAGGGAGCTTTTAAATACTACGGCTCAGTGTATGGAGACGTGTATGGTCGACCCCAATTGTGTGGCTGTTGACTATGAAAACAGAACGTGCTATCTGTACAACACACAACAGTTCCCCTTTCCTAACAGCGGCTCCACGCTCTGGAAGAAAGACTGTGGTGAGCCAGGTACGTGAGGGGCGAGTGAGTGAGTTTTTAGGGCTTAACGCCGCGCATACAGCAGTCTTATTCGCTGCTGTGGTTGACGGCCGATGGACTAGACAGACTGGGGACTAAAACTCATACAAATACATAACTCATACAAATACAAGAATACGGTGTGTACTGGGTTGGCTTTGCTTTGTGTGTGTGTTTTTAGTGGTGGTTGTTGTTTTGGTGGTGGAGGTGGTGGTGGTGGCGGTGGTTTTTGTTGTTGGTGTTGTTGTTTTCGTTGTTTAATTCAAAATGCAGCTTCCGACAAAACTAGGTCCTTGACTCAACAGCTATCTCGGTTTTGTTGTTCTTGTTTCAATTGATTGTGCCCCGTTCACGCCGCCAACATCACCTCCCCCTACCCCACAAAAAAATCAAAGTCAAACCAAAACAGCATGAATTTGGACAAGATTATAGGACATCCCATCCAGGTCCCGCGTGCCCCCTCGTACAAGTTCCTGGTGAGAAGAGCGGCAACAGATTCCGTCGCTACAGAAGGGAGCTTTTAAATACTACGGCTCAGTGTATGGAGACGTGTATGGTCGATCCCAATTGTGTGGCTGTTGACTATGAAAACAGAACGTGCTACCTGTACAACACACAACAGATCCCCTTTCCTAACAGCGGCTCCACGCTCTGGAAGAAAGACTGTGGTGAGCCAGGTACGTGTGGGGCTATAGTTAAGGCCGATCGACTGGACAGTCTGGGGTCTAACACAATTGTTCCTGATGTCATGACTCATAAAAATATAAAGATAGGGTGTGTAGGCTGTCACTGGGTTTTGGAGGGTTTTCCTGTTGTTTTGGAGATGTTTTTGTTTTGTTATTGTTGTCGTTTTTTGTTGCTGTTTTTTTCTGAAAGGGCAACTTCCGACACAACTAGGTCCTTAATTTAACAGGTATCTCGGGTTTGTTGTTCTGGTGTTTCGATTAACTGTCCCCCGTTCACGCCGCCAACATCCCCCATCCCCACACACCCACCTCCCTCCCTAACCAAAAAAAAAAAAAAAAGCAATATCAAAACAAAACAGCATGAATTTGGACAAGATTATAGGACATCCCATCCAGGTCCCGCGTGCCCCCTCGTACAAGTTCCTGGTGAGAAGAGCGGCAACAGAACCCGTCGCTACAGAAGGGAGCTTTTAAATACTACGGCTCAGTGTATGGAGACGTGTATGGTCGACCCCAATTGTGTGGCTGTTGACTATGAAAACAGAACGTGCTACCTGTACAACACACAACAGTTCCCCTTTCCGAACAGCGGCTCCACGCTCTGGAAGAAAGACTGTGGTGAGCCAGGTACGTGAGGGGCGAGTGAGTGAGTTTTTAGGGCTTAACGCCGCGCATACAGCAGTCTTATTCGCTGCTGTGGTTGACGGCGGATGGACTAGACAGACTGGGGACTAAAACTCATACAAATACATAACTCATACAAATACTAGAATACGGTGTGTACTGGGTTGGCTTTGCTTTGTGTGTGTGTGTGTTTTAGTGGTGGTTGTTGTTTTGTTGGTGGAGGTGGTAGTGGTGGCGGTGGTTTTTGTTGTTGGTGTTGTTGTTTTCGTTGTTTAATTCAAAATGCAGCTTCCGACAAAACTAGGTCCTTGACTCAACAGCTATCTCGGTTTTGTTGTTCTTGTTTCAATTGATTGTGCCCCGTTCACGCCGCCAACATCACCTCCCCCTACCCCACAAAAAAATCAAAGTCAAACCAAAACAGCATGAATTTGGACAAGATTATAGGACATCCCATCCAGGTCCCGTGTGCCCCCTCGTACAAGTTCCTGGTGAGAAGAGCGGCAACAGATTCCGTCGCTACAGAAGGGAGCTTTTAAATACTACGGCTCACAGCGTGTGCAGGCTGTCATTGGGTTTTGGAGGGTTTTTTTTATATTGTTCTTTGGGGGTGTTTTTGTTTTGTTATTGTTGTTGTTGTTGTTTTCTGAAAAGTGCAACTTCCGACATAACTAGGTCCTTATTTTAATAGGTATCTCGGGTGTGTTGTTTTTGGTGTTTCGATTAACTGTCCCTGCCGCCAACATCCCCCATCCCCTCCCAAACAAAAAAAAAAAGCAATATCAAAACAAAACAGAATGAATTTGGACAAGACTATAGGATATCCTATCCAGGTCCCGCGTGCCCCCTCGTACAAGTTCCTGGTGAGAAGAGCGGCAACAGATTCCGTCGCTACAGAAGGGAGCTTTTAAATACTACGGCTCAGTGTATGGAGACGTGTATGGTCGACCCCAATTGTGTGGCTGTTGACTATGAAAACAGAACGTGCTACCTGTACAACACACAACAGTTCCCCTTTCCGAACAGCGGCTCCACGCTCTGGAAGAAAGACTGTAGTGAGCCAGGTACGTGTGGGGCTATAGTTAAGGCCGATGGCCTGGACAGGCTGGGGTCAAACAGAATTGTTCCTGAACTCATGATTCATAAAGATAAAAAGACAGCGTGTGCAGGCTGTCATTGGGTTTTGGAGGGTTTTTTTTTATTGTTCTTTGGGGGTGTTTTTGTTTTTAAGTTGTTTCTCTATAGAGAAACAACTTTATGAGACGGGGCAGATTTTGCTACGCGCAGCAGCAAGTTTCAGTGATATAAAACAAGACTGTGACGTTTCTCCACACAATACTTACTTTCACGCACACAGTGACGTAACGAAATCTGCGTCATAGACACCTTACGTGCACACTTTGCTGCTGCGTTCTTTTTGGCGGGAATGACGTGTGTCTGTGTGTGTGTGTGGACGGATGTAATGATGGCTATCTCCTAAACCACCTCTTTGGAGGCCTTTTTACTTTGAGATAAAATGGGAATTCACCTTCTCCAGACCTACTTTTCACGATTTTTAGCCTACTGCATTTTCAAAAGAGTTATCGCCGATTTTAAAAAATCGGTCATGTTACGAATTTTTTCGAAAAAAAATGTTCAAATGGCTTCATTTTCTGAAATTGGGAAGATCATCCAATTATACTGCCTGTTTTCGTAGCACAGCTATGTAGCTCTGACAGGTTTTGTGTAAGAAAAACATTTCCGAGGTAGGGGTGGTTTGCATATAAAGCCAAATATCTATGAAAAGACTCCTTCAAATTACTCATCATTCCGGTATTTTTGTCACTTGTGCCAACTGCACATATGACATGAACTACTGCACTATTATAGCTTTAGTATTAAGAATAGCAGAGCTTTTAGATAAACACATTTTTCACGTTTCTGCGAGAAGCGCCGGTCAAAAAAGTTCCAATTTTGCAATTTCGTAAGTACAATCCAAGGCACTTAAGTCCGCGTTTCATCAGCTCTCTAGATCTTCCAGATTTTATGTCAAAATTAATTCAGTCACGGAAGTCACAAAAGCAACAAGGAAATCACAAGATATGTAGAAGTATCATCTGTCAGACGAGCAGCGTGGGGCTGACGTCAAATGTTTGGTTCGCAGACAAAATCTGCAAGTATCGCCACTGCTTCCGACATTTCATCAGCCCTCTAGATCTTCCATTCAGTCGGAGAAGTCACAAAGCCAACAGGGAAATCACAAGACATGAACAAGCATCCTCAGACGATCTCAGTGCTAGAGGCTGACGTCGAAAGTTTACTTCACGGAATTGACGTCATCTCTCTCTCTCTCTCTGTATGACGACCTGCCTGGGCTGACGTCAAATGTTTAGATCACGGAACTGACGTCTCTCTCTCTCTCTCTCTCTCTCTCTCTCTCTGGGGAGCCAGGGTGGCCGAATGGTAGAGCGTTGGACTTTCAATGCTTGGGCCGAGAGTTCGAATCCTGGCCGCTGGGGCTAAATATTTGTGCTGGCCTTTTTCTCGTTGCCCCGTCTTTGATATCACCCTTATGTGGGGGAAAAGGACGTTAAACTCCTAAACACCCACCCACCCACCCTCTCTCTCTGCCTCTCTCTCTCTCTCCCTCCCTTCTTCCCCCACCCGGCCCCACCCCCAGTCACGTGGCTAATCGGTCGAGGTCGTAGAGGATCTAGTGTCATTGGTAGAACTTGGAGAGGGAAGAACCGGCAACAATAACTACAAAGACAAAATGAAGTTTGGAGAAACAACTTTGTAGGACGGGGCCGTTCCTCCTTGTTTTGTTATTGTTGTTGTTGTTGTTTTCTGAAAAGTGCAACTTTCGACATAACTAGGTCCTTAGTTTAATAGGTATCTCGGGTGTGTTGTTTTGGTGTTTCGATTAACTGTCCCTGCCGCCAACATCCCCCATCCCTTCCCAACAAAAAAAAGCAATATCAAAACAAAACAGAATGAATTTGGACAAGATTATAGGACATCCCATCCAGGTCCCGCGTGCCCCCTCGTACAAGTTCCTGGTGAGAAGAGCGGCAACAGATTCCGTCGCTACAGAAGGGAGCTTTTAAATACTACGGCTCAGTGTATGGAGACGTGTATGGTCGACCCCAATTGTGTGGCTGTTGACTATGAAAACAGAACGTGCTACCTGTACAACATACAACAGATCCCCTTTCCTAACAGCGGCTCCACGCTCTGGAAGAAAGACTGTGGTGAGCCAGGTACGTATGGGGCAATGGTTGAAGGCCGATCGACTGGACAGTCTGGGGTTCAACAGAATTGTTCCTGATGTCATGACTCATTAAAATATAAAGATAGGGTGTGTAGGCTGTCACTGGGTTTTGGAGGGTTTTCTTGTTTTTTGGAGGTGTTTTTGTTTTGTTATTGTTGTCGTTTTTTTGTTGTTGTTTTTTTCTGAAAGGGAAACTTCCGACATAATTAGGACCTTAATTTAACAGGTATCTCGGGTTTGTTGTTCTGGTGTTTCGATTAACTGTCCCCCGTTCACGCCGCCAACATCCCCCATCCCCACACACCCACCTCCCTCCCTAACAAAAAAAAAAGCAATATCAAAACAAAACAGAATGAATTTGGACAAGATTATAGGACATCCCATCCAGGTCCCGCGTGCCCCCTCGTACAAGTTCCTGGTGAGAAGAGCGGCAACAGATTCCGTCGCTACAGAAGGGAGCTTTTAAATACTACGGCTCAGTGTATGGAGACGTGTATGGTCGACCCCAATTGTGTGGCTGTTGACTATGAAAACAGAACGTGCTACCTGTACAACATACAACAGTTACCCATCCAGAACAGCGGCTCCACGCTCTGGAAGAAAGACTGTAGTGAGCCAGGTACGTTTGGGGCAACGGTTGAAGGCCGATCGACTGATCAGGACGGTGTCTGAAAGAATTGTTTCGCATTTCATGACTCAAAAAGTGTCGTGTGTGGGTTGGCATGGGTTTTTTTGTTGCTTTTTTTTTTTAGTTGTTGTTGTTTTTGTTGTTGTTTTTGGTTGTTCTTGTTGTTTTCTTTACTGTTCGGTGTTATTATTGTTGTTGTTTTAGTACGTCACCTACAGCGACAATTTAGTCTACGCGGGCAAAAGCATCTGATATACCTTACTTCGTTTCCAGTCCCAAGTTTGGTCCTTATCTAATAATAAGATTGACAATAATGATAATAATAAAATAGCGCTGTCACCTATTGCAGTATATAACGGTTCTAAGCGCTTAAACAAACATAAAAAAACAATATGCGAAAAAGAAGTATGAAATATGCACACAACAAAATAAAAATCTAGTCTAGTCTAGGTTCAAATGTGACAGCTGAAGTTGTTCCGGAGTTGTCCAGCGTGTTGCCTCGAATGTACGATCGATGTTTGGGGCGGTCGATGGTCTAGTGGTTAATAGACTTGTCACCAATGCGAGAGGTCAAGGGTTCGAGTCCCACTCGGGGCAAAGAATTTTTCCTTCTCGTATATGGCACCGTTCATTCGGGCCGATCGGGGGTTCTCGCCGGGTACTCCGGCTTCCTCCCCCTCTGCTTTGGAAATGTTTAGCCCACCAAATCTGAAACATAAATGCAATTCTAAATACCGTAATTTAAATAGCTGAGCTGAACCTTCGCACCACATGATTGTAATGTGTTTATGTCCAGTGTGTAAGAGAATGCATGTGATTCACGTGAGCGTGCGTGTTGGGTTCAGTTCGCGGCGCTTTGAGCCAATTCATGAAACTGGGTAAAGCGCCTATACAATACCCATTCTTCTTCTTATTATTATTATTTACACAGTTGGTGCACTCTGATGAAGTTTGTATGGGTACGCTACCGCTGAGACTGAAGGAAACATTGTACTGTAGTGTAAACATATTCCTGCACCCGCCCCAGCACCTTGCCTCCCATTTGTACTTACACCATCGATCGTTTTTTCATCTTTACTGCACAGTCCTTACCCTCATCGGGCCAGTCCTCCACTCTGTGTGTGTGTGTGTGTGAGAGAGAGAGAGAGAGAGAGAGAGAGAGAATGTGGGGGGGGGGGTTGTGGGGGGGGGGGGTATGTGTTGGAATGTCTTTTATCTAAATCTCACTGTGATTATGATTAAGGACCGGGTGCGGTGGATGAAGACTGTGATTGTTGTATTTAATGTGATGAGTAGATATTTTAATTAATTAAAAACTTAATAAGCGCATTAATATATAATTAATATTTAAAATATTTAATATTTAAAATTTCATAGCTAGTTTATATAGCTCATATTATTAACATTCAGAATCATGTGATTCAGGTGATACTGAATAGAAATCATTATCTAAATTTTGTGCGTATTATTTTAAGTGTCTTTCATTTCATGCTGCATGTTCTGTCTGTCTGTTATACTCACCATACTGGAATTTACCGTTTTGGGATATTAAAAGATTCAATTCAATTCCAAAAATACTTTCTTGTTTGTTTTTAAAAAGTAAAATTTAAAACATAAAACTGTTTTCAGCCCCATGCAATCGCTCCGCTCACTGTAATTATGATCTTATTACAAACATGAGCCAAATTTGATGTATTTCAATTCGAACAGCATAGCCGTTAATGAAATTTAATATTGTACGTCCTTACCTCCCAGTCTTGGACTGTGACATGGAACTCTTTAGCCCCAACCACGTCGGCGACTCTTCTAAAGCGGTGGATGCGGTGAACACGGGCGACTGGCAAGGATGTCTCATCTTCTGCATGACGGATGCGCGCTGTTTAGCTGTGGACTTCGAAGAAGCCTCTGGTCTGTGTCGCTACTATTACGAGTACACTGGCAAAGTCGCCGCTACCGGTTTCGCGCTCGCCAGAAAAATCTGCAAGTCGAGTGAATGTGAGTGAAAGGGGAAAACATCCCTGATTTTATACTTTTGCGCTCGAAGTTCATTGCTTCAATTCATGACTTTGACACAGACTGAGCCAGATTTAGATCGGATGCAGCGAGCGACTGAAATGAGTGAGTGAGTGGGTTTCTAGGGCTTAGGGACGGGAATGGCGCAGTAAATGTTTAACATGGTTTGTGGTTAGGCTTACGTTGATGATTAGGGTTAGGTTTAGGGTGAAATTTAGGGTTCAGGGTTAGGGTCCGTGGTATTGGTGCATTCGCAATGCCAAGTAGACGAAACGTGCTGCATTTACACACGAGGTGCAAGCGGACCTAGAGAGTAAATAATTATGAGCCAATTCTTGATTGCTTACAAGAACAACGCACGAGGTTACCTTTGGTTACAGACCAGTTATAGCTTCCGGGTCATGTAGTAAAAACTACACTAAATATAGTAGAATATCTTTGCCCCTTTTAAAATTTGTGTTGAGAGTAAAAAATTGTGCTTTTTGTTGGCTTTGTAAACAAGTTTCATGCCAGGTAATAGTAAAATTAGGGAAAAATGAACGTGGCTTGTGGACTATTAATTTTGTATTCATGCGCGGCTGGCACAGGAGCCAGCAGACGACCTTGGAATAAGGGGGTATGTGGTCGCTACCAACATTGCCAATAAACAGAATATTGGATTTTTTTTTAAAAAATTACTCTACACATGAGTCTATGGCTGCCTGATTTTTGTGTGTGTGTGTGTGTGTGTGTGTGAATTTTAAAGCATTTCTATGGTGTCATCTGCAACGTTATGTGTAAGAGGTATATATAGCATTTTCCTCCAAATTTGCATCTATGATACGTAGCCTGTATATGTTGTGGTTTGTGTCTGTGTGTGCATGTGTAGCGGTGTACTGCGAGGTGGGAGCCGACCCGCACCTCAGAACATTCTTTGGTGGACATGCAAGCCTCAACTACCCGTGCCTCACCCAGTTGACAAAGTCTGTGCTATTCACTATAATTATAAGTTATTACGTTGTCAATCTTACGAACTTTTTGTTCTGATATTACTTAAGGTGTACTAGAAGAGTAATGACATAAATGCAGCTGGCGGTTTAAATGACCACGGCCGCGGTTTTTTTTGTTGTGTTTTTTTTTCGAATTTCTGTGTTTAGCGTGCGGACAAGTGATCAGAATTCACATCAATCTCTTGTTCTGCCTCCTCTCTCAGAACTTTGTGTTCCCTTGTGCTTCGCGGGGAACAGGGATAGCCGAATGGTAGGGCTCAATGCTCGGGTCATGAGTTCGAATCCCGACTCGGGCCAAATATTCGTGTTGGCCCTTTTCTCATTGCCCCGTCTTTGATATCACCCTTACGTGGTGGAAAAAGGACGTCAAAGTCCCAAACACCCACCCACCCACCCTGCCTCCTGTCTCAGAACGTTGTGTTCCCTTGTGCTTCGCGGGGAACGGGGATAGCCGAATGGTAGAGCGTCGGACTTTCGTGAGTTCAAATCCCGGCTCGGGCCAAATATTTGTGCTGGCCTTTTCCTCGCTGCCCCGTCTTTAATATCACCCATACGTGGTGGAAAAGGACGTTAAACTTCCAAACATCCACCCAGTCACCCCTCGTGTTTCGCGTGGTGGCGGTACGTCTTAGATGTTGATTTAGATCAGCGTGGTCGTCCCCCCCCAAAAAAAAACAACAAAAAAACAAACAAAAAAACAAATAAATAAATAAATAAAATGTTCCTTAATCTGAGGTCAGCAGCAGATTGGGCGATAACTGAATACTGGCCTGTCACTTCATTAGCATTGTTAACCGTCATTTAACGCTGCTCGTTTTTGACCACCAGCAGTATTTGTATCCAGGTACATCACGGATAACAGAGAGGACTCTCGCGTGACGTGTGACTTTAACGTGCGAACGTGGACCGAGGTTGTAGCCGCCAGAGGCCGGTTCTTCGCTGCCGGAGTGGACATCTTCCTGACCCTCAGGCGACAGAACGGCACCAGTCAACTGATCAACGTGTGGATGCATGGAGATGCCAGCTTTAACGCCAAGGGCAACACTGTGTATAAGGTGCTGCCTTCTTTTCTTCGTTTGTTTGTCTCTGTCTGCCTCTGTCGTTCTGTTGGTGAAAACCGTCATAGCCCATTACCAAGGGGGATGGAGGGAAATGGTACAACTGTACAACACACACACACACACACTCACACACACACACACACACACACACACACACTCACACACACACACACACACACAATGCAAACAAGAACAGCCAAGTGGTGTTACGGACAGAAAACAGGTGGGTTTGGGTTTTTTTCTTGAAAGTTTCAAGGGAGGGTGCTATGACGGAGTGAGGGAGGGAGAGATTTCCAGTCTAAAGGCCCAGCGTAGGGGGAATGCTCTAGTGCCAACGGTAGAAAGTCTAGTACGGTGAATCTTGAGGATTGGTGGCGGTACGTCTGTGTGCAGCTGCACGCGAAAGGCACCAACATTGTCAAGATGCCCTGGGGACAAACACTGTTTACCTACTGGCACGGCGTGAAGGTCTTCGTCTACATCGACCAGATCAACAACTTTGCCGTCTTCTACGTCCCTGACTGCAGCACACGCATCAAGTTCCGGCCCTTCAACAGAGACCTGGCGCACGCCGCCCAGGAACAACTTCCTGGCGTCACCATACTGGTGAGCTGAGTTAAAAATGGGGTCTGTCATTGAATGAAAGTAGTGAGGGTGGGTGTTTGGGGGATTAACGTCCTTTTCCACCACATAGGGTGATATCAAAGACGGGGCAACGATGAAAAAGCCAGCACAAATAAACTATGTCCAAAAGAAACGATACCAAACTGTTGTCAGAATGTTTTTGTGCAAAGTGATCCCCGAGGCCTAAAAACATAGGTTTACGTATCCCACGTCCCAAATACAGCGTCTGCGCTCGGGAATACCGGAAACATTTGCAAATGAAATATACCACTCTGAAATTTCTGTATTGTTCTGCTTTTATTGTATGTCCTTGCCAACCCCTGGTATCGTTTCTTTTGGACACTAGTTTATTTCGAAAGTAGTGAAGTTTATATACACGTATGTATATCATGTGTGCCGTGCCTACATTGCGAACTTGCCTAATTCATGAAACAATAATAATAATAATGAGTATTGTATAGGCGCTTTACCCAATTTCATTAATCGGCTCAAAGTGCCACGAACTGAACCCAACACGCACGCTCACGTGAATCCACACGCAATCTCTCACACACTGGACATACACACAACAACCTCTCCGTGTATAAATTCGAATGAATCAATCAGCTAACACGATAGTGTATTTGGAAAACATGGACAAAAGGCGAAACCAAAAAGGAAAATTCCAGCACACAGTTTTGGTTCTCGGTCGTGATTCGAACTCACGACCCGAGCTGCCCGGCTGCAGTATGGAATGATTAAAAACAAGTAACAACAGTCTGGGACTAAAGCCGAGAAATCACACGTTCTCTGGTGCACAGCGTATGTCAGGAACAGTAGGTTGAACACCTCAGGGCTATGGTGGGTTTTTCGGGATATGTTCATATCTGAACAACAACCACGACGCAAGCACGGCGCTTGTGAAGATGAAGATAACAAGGTGAAATGTACTTTTAGGTTAAACAAAGAAAAGGTTGATTATTGAATTCAGTGGATTGTCCGAAGGCGCCTGCAAGTGCCAGATGGGATCTTCATGGTCCCGAGTTTCCGTTCTCCATGTGCGGAACGCCCAACGACTCGCCTCGCATCATGTATCAGTTAGCCCGCGCTGAGGGACTCAACAACCGCAACCAGAGAATTATCCAGGCCGCCATGGAACAGTACATCCTGCCTCAGGACCTGTAAGTCTGTGACGGAGATAATAATAATAATATAACATTCTTATATAGCGCAGTATCCCCAGGAAGTGAGCTCAACGCGCTTTACAATTTCTGACTAAACTAATAAAATCGATAACTCATACTGTCATCACACACACACACACACACACACACACACACACACACACACACACACACACACACACACACACACACACACACCAAGTCAGAAGCATTTCGAATGCACTGGAGAAGAGAATTCCAAATTACAGGGACTTGATACTGAAATGAACGTTGTCAAACAAATAACTAGCAAACAGTGCGGTATTCGAGGAAGATCTTGAGTGCGCCATTTCTAAGATTACTTTGGTTTTATAGCTAAGGGAGACTTTAGTTTTGCAACAGTGGCGTTTATGACTGATTGCATGCGTTTCGGCAGCTGCTTCCTCAGTGTCAGTTTGCGTGAGGGTGGGTGGGTGTTTGGGGGGTTTAACGTCCTTTTCCACCACATAGGGTGATATCAAAGACGGGGCAACGATGAAAAAGCCAGCACAAATATTTGGACCCGGCCGGGATCGAACTCGCGACCCGAGCATTAGAACAGTTTGCGTGAGGTAGCGACTGTGTGACTGGCATTGCTGTTAGCGACAGTGATATTTGATGATACTACTACTACTACTACTACTACTACTACTACTACTACTACTAAGTGCATTAATGTAGGCGTTTTATCCCAAATATTTGGCTCAAAGCGCCGCCATCTAAACCCAACACGCACGCTCACGTGAATCATACGCATTCTCTCGCCACTGGGCATGAACACATTACAATCACGTGGTGCGAAGGACCAGCTCAGCAATTTAAGTTTCGGAATTTTAGAATTGCATTTTTTTTTTTTTTTGTGGGCTGAACATTTCCAAAGCAGAGGGGGGGGGGAAGCCGGAGTACCCGGAGAGAACCCCCGACGGTCGGCCCGAATGAACGGTGCTACATACAAAAAGACAAAATTCTTCGCCCCGAGTGGGACTCGAACCTGACCTCTCGCACTGCTGACTAAGTCTTAACCACTAGACCACCTACCGCCCCCTTTGTGTTCGTAACGCCACTGAGACGGAAGACTGTCGCTTGCGAATCTGTAAAGCCTGCTCTTAACTGGGCACAGCACGCGAAACACACATGTGCACATCATAGTCGTTGCGCTCGGTGTGTCTACTAACTACCAAACTGAACACAGCTGTGCTTGGTGACAAACCGATTGAAGATGCACTGTCCGCCATGTTTGCGCGCCGAGTGACGTAGTACAGCCAATCAGAATCTGTTGTGGAAACCACAGTCACAGTTGTGGCTGTTTGAAATCCAGGTTGCTGTGATGACGCCACAGCGGCGGACCCCCCCCCCCCCCCAAAAAAAAAAAAAAAAATCACAACTGTGAACAGCACTGTGGCGCCTCGCAGTGCCCAGTTAAGAGCCGGCTTAAGGTTATTCGCCAGATCGGATAGGATGTGTCGTTTGGCCATTGCGACTGTTTTCGTGACTTCGTGGCTTCTAATAGTAGAGAAATATGACTTTCTTTGAGCCTGCGGTCCATTTCTGAACACTGAGACTGGGACTCGACAAAGCTCGTGAATTTAGCTCACCAATCAGCGTGCGCCTAGGTAGTCCACATCCGCAACCAAATAAAGTCGTCTGCTCAGTACGCGGTACGCTTCTGGGCCAACTCACACGCCGGCCAACGTCACACATGTCTGTCTGTCACGCGTATTGAGACTTTAAGGAAGGGGGTGTTCGGGAGTTTAACGTCCTTTTCCACCACATACGGGTGACATCAAAGACCGGGCAACGATGAAAAAGCCAGCACAAAATCAGTTAATATTTGGCCTCAGCCGGGATACGAACTCAGGACCCGAGCATTAGAAGTCCAACGCTCTACCATTCGGCCACCCCGGCTCCCCATTGAGACTTCAATAATGATAATAATAAGTGGTGTATATTGCGTAGGCGCTTTAACCACTTGTTTTTGTTGTTTGTTTTTTGTTTGTTTGTTTTTTTGTTTTTTGTTTTTTTAATATGGATCAAAGCGCCGCGAACTGAAACCCAACACGCACGCTCACGTGAATCACACGCATTCTTTCACACACTGGACATGAACACATTACAATCATGGTTGTGCGAAAGGTCAGCTCAGCAAGTTAAGATTCGGAATTCGGAATTGCATACATTTTTCACATTCTGTGTTCTGAACATTTCTAAAACCGACGATTCTTGTCTCATATGTGACCCGTTCTCACAAAAGGGACCATAAGTCGAAAATTATCCATTTTGAGATATGTCTGTGACTGCAATTTACTGGTTATGCAGTTTCATTCCATATAAGAATGAAAGCTGTACAACTAAAATTGACAGATATCAGCAGTTGAAGTTGGCTACTCACCAGGCGGCCATACCGACCCCCGGCACAATTTCCGCCTGTAGCGCGTTCGGCCTAGCGCGACTTACGGTCCCTTTCGTTAGAACGGGTCACATATTCTGTCATAACTTCTAAATGTAGTAATCGAATGATTATAATATAACCATGTATTGATATTTTTATTGTTAATTGACGAAGGCAGTAAACAGCCGAAATATCGACTTTCCATCCAATGGGATGTTGCTGTTGTTTGCATTTTCTCAACTTTTTTTTTCTTTTTTTTCGCAGAAACTCCAACGGTTACTCAGACGCCTGTAGGAACGCGGGGAGCGACTTCGCAGACTGCTCTGCCCAAAACCGTCCCCAGGCCTTGCGACTGTGTTCAGCTGTCCTTCTGAAGAGCAAGCTGGTGCGGTGCCAACTGGAACAAGGCCAGAACGTCATGGACAATTTTGTCAATTGCCTGTTCCACGTCTGCGAGCTAAATCCAACAGTTGGGGCACACTTCTGTCAGGACTTCGCAACCAACATGGCCGCCTGTTCCCAGTTTCTGACCTCGGCCCTGCAGGCCTTCACCTGTGCATGAGGACTGTGATTTGAACGCGGAGCTTGACGACATGTGCCGTTAGAGAAATGCATAGTGATTCCATCTTAGTTGTGTATTCAGTCCGATGCCCTATCCAGGCTAGTCCAATCCTATGTGCAATCCAGTCCAATCCAGCGTGAAATCCAATCCAATCCATGCTCTTTGCACTGCACTTATAAAGAGCAGAGGTTTTCTTTTTCGGTTTTTTTTTTTGTAAAAGCTCAAACTTGTTGTATGTAGACCTACACGTATTTTGACGTATTATTGATAGCCAGATTCGTTGTACATCCTGTGTTGAATTGATAATGATACAATTAGTCTGTGCTGTTGAAAGTGTAAAATATTTCAAGAGAGGAATATTTGGGAACGTCGGCGTTATTATTAACCTTGGTTCACAAGAAATGTCTCATAAATGCATGTAAATGCCGTGGGTTTGGAAATAAAGCAAAGAGTACACAGCTGCAAATATGTGTGACACCAGAATTGCTGTCTTTATCAGTCTCTCTCTCTCTCTCTCTCTTCAACTATTCTGGATTCCTTGTTCTCTCTCTCTCTCTCTCTCTCTCTCTCTCTCTCGTGTGTGTGTGTGTGTGTGTGTGTGTGTGTGTGTGTGTGTGTGTGTTTACTCACTAAGTTTCTGTAGTTTAGCAACGGCAAGGTTGTAAACTGGCCGATGGCCAAAATCTTATACCGTAGAAAAATAAAGGTCTCTCTCTCTCTCTCTCTCTCTCTCTCTCCCCAGATGCATGGACTGAGTCCATCACACAACCTCTACATAAGAAAGGTGATATTATCCAACCAGACAACTACCGTGGCATCTCTCTTCTCGATATTTTCAGTAAAATTTACAGTTCAGTTTTAAACAAAAGAATTAGTACATGGGTAGAGGAGAATAATGTGATTGGGGAAGAACAGGCGGGTTTTAGAAAAAATCATAGTACGGTAGACCATATATTTACTCTGTTGTGTATGGTACAAAAACAGTTAGTTAAGTATAAGAAATTATATGTGGCATTTATTGATTTTCGTAAAGCGTACGATTCTGTGACCAGAAATAAGCTGTGGAATGTGTTGCAAAAAAATGGTATTAATGGAAAATTATTTCAAGCTATCAAGAGTATGTACACAGTTGTAAAAGCGTGAGTGCGTGTTCCTGGTGGCGACCTTACAGAATGTTTTGAATGTCCAAGGGGACTTAAGCAAGGAGAAATCTGTAGTCCGGTACTTTTTTCATTATTTATTAATGAGTTAACCGCAGAAATTCGACAAAATGGGCGTCATGGAATCCAGGTATCACCTGATCTTGTACAGCTATTTATCCTACTAGGCCGTGGGCCAGAGGCCTCTAAAAGGCCTAGTTTTTGAGTTTTTTTTCAAATTTGTGGAAATCACAAAATTTTAAGTGTCCCTAAATGTAAATTTCACGCTGATTTCAAATCTGAAGAGATCCCAAACGTAAGTATGCGCACTACTTCAGAAAATGAGGGACAAGTCTGTGATGACCCTTCATAAGAAGTATCAATACTGTGATGTTTTGTGGCTGCAAATGATGCACTATTCTATTCAAAACAATCTGTCTTGTCCCTTTTGCCTATGACAATATAAACTATACATGATTAGTAAACAAATTTGGCAGTTAAGGTTACTTGCAGGTAGGAAAAATATAAGAGAGATAATAAGAAGATAAGAACAACTTTATTAATCCCCTCAGGAAAATTTATCGTGTACAGCTCTTGATCACATAATACACAGTACAACTATTATGACACAAGAACAAAATCTCCATGAAGAAATCAGCCATGCACCCACACGCGCGTCCATGCACCCACACACTTAATGACATCCATAGTCATAGCATACACTCTTCTCATGCATACTGCCATGCCACACACCACAAAGTGAAATAACCTGCACACATAATACATACTACATAGTGAAGCTACGTATTATAATTACATTATTAAAAACAAATCTACAATTCAGGGGATACTACTATAGTTCATCATAGGCACTGATCTACTGGTGTACGCCTATGTAATTTACACCATGCATCCACGCACTCTTCACTCATACACCCATCAAATACACTCCTGGCAGAAATACTGTTATGAATTTCATGATTAAGAAGAAAACTGTAATTCAAAATAATTCAGTCCATCACAAAAACAAAATCTCCACATAAAATCAACCATGCTTTGCACACTTATCTGCTCATCCACATATCACATGCGCACACACACTCAGCCATAGTCGTACACTCCACACCTCCACGCCATACATCACCTGGTGAAATACATTCGGATTTCCAATGCACTAGTCATCTTGCCTCATAATTTCAAACATAATATAAAAAGAACTAAAACTGTTAGAATACTTTGAGAACACAACCACAACAGGGGTTATTTCACTTTAGCAGCACACTGTACAGCAGCAACAGGTAGTGGACGGCACGCTCTGAAAACAGACTAAGACCTACAGTTATCTGATCAAAGCTAAGTTCTAATCATCAATTAAACGCTTTAGTAGCTTCAGGCAAGAAAGATCTCCTATGCCTTTAAGTTTGGCTTGCAGGAGTAATTATTCTCCCACTGAATGTACTTCTCTGGCCCTCGATGAGGCTGAACAGGGGGTGTCAGACACTGGACATGACAGAGATGTTTTTTTCTCAAGTCTCTTATAATAAATTATCACTTCAAGCCTCTTCTGGGGTTTCCCCACCACTGACTCAGCTTTCTTTACAACTTTGTCCACTCTACCCCTGTCCTGTTTTGAGATCTGACTACCCCAACAGACACAGCCCAAGAAGAGGACACTGCCTACAAAAAGTACAATGGACATGTATACATGTGTGTAAAACATGTTCAGAGTTTTCTCACTAGCATCAAAAGAGTGTAATTTCCTCAAGGAGTACAGTCTGGATTGAGATTTCTTTATCACATGATCAGTGTTAGCATTCCAGTTCAGTCTGCTGTCAATAATCACCCCCAAGTATATAATATATAGGTCAACCCTCTGAAATACCTCCCCCTTAATATCTACAGGATCAACATACTTGGCTTTTTTCCCTGAAATCAATGACCATTTCTCTGGTCTTACCAATACTGAGATGTAAAAAATGACACCACTCAACAAAGTTTATTGTAAAGATGGGCAACAAACATCATAATATATTATATTGGGAATGAGGAGATTGAGACGCAGCAGTATGCAATAAAGCTGAAAAAAAAACTCCTGACTGAGTACAGTGCCATTAGTATTTAAAACGATAAAGTTGAACAGCATAACGAAACAGTAATGCTCATAATTACTTACAATACAAGGCAGAAAACTGCATGGTCTGTTTTCACGGTCTCTTGGTGTAGCACCTGAATGCCCTGTCTCATCATCTGACTGGTCTGTGAGAATTTAAACTGGTGTTGTCACACTCTCAGATATTGTGGCTTTAATTGTTAATACCTCAGACGTCACTGTCAGAATTTACACTGGCGTTGCCTTAGCCCCCAATGCTGTGGCTTTACCAGTAATTTCTGTCACCTCAGATATCACTGTCATACTCTGATGTGTCACTGTCACAATCTGAAGCACCATCACACACCTGGCTCTCAGCTTCATCTGCACTGTTAGCTACATGTAAGATGTCTTGTGCAGTGGCAAGAATCTTTCTCTTTACAGTCCCACTGACATCAGCAAATTTGTCCAGCCAAACTTCATTAATAGAAGTACCACACATCCACACCAATAAATTGAACAAGCCCACAAGAACCATCTCCATAGCATGCTCCGTTGTGAGATCCTTGCTGTCAGCAGGCCATACTGCTGGTGATGTCACTGACATGACCTGCTCCCTCAGATACATGCTCCCATGGTAAAGTTGCCTCTTGTTGGCCTCATCTGAAAAATATTGTACCAGCAACAGGCATATAGTGACCTTAGGCAGGATGCTTGGCACAGCTGAAATACTCCCCGATCCCCTCCCCAAACAACTCAATTAGGACTGATCTAGGAAGTAGTGGAACTCTCAATTTTTTTTTTTTTTTAAATCGTGCTACGTTGAAGTTGACCGTGACTACAAAGAAGTCTAGACCTGTCTATATTATGAGGTCCGGCAACGTAATTATCAAGATCACTGAAAAATGCTCATATTATCATTGTGATTACATACTATTTTCACGAACTTCTCATTCAATTTAATAAATCAAACCTAATCCGAAGCACCACGTACAAAAGTTGCAGAAACTTACCTTGAACTATGATATGCCTGTAATCGATTGTAGCATTTCTTGTGAATCCCTGCCTCGTCAACGTTGAGGCCCCATGGGCTCGCCTTCACGCGGCGGGGCTGATTTCGCCAAGCTTGCCCACCCCTTTTGCTCTTTCTTTACTCTTATTTCTGCCTCCATTGGTCCATTCACCTGTCTTTTGCTCTCTTAAAGTCTCCTCCGGGGGGAGGTCAGTAAGCGGGTGTCTGCTGACCCTTGGTCCAGTGAGACATCTGAGGGTCATTTCTGAAGGCCGACTTCACTGGATTCCCCTCACCTGGTCTTCACCCTGGCGGGCTTTGTTCGCAGCGCCCTGCTGGTGCTGCTGAACACCCGTCATGTTGAAGACCTTCACAACGCACCCCTCTCTGGTGCGTTGTTTTCCCACACCGCCTCACGGCGGGGAGGTTCCGTGTTGGAGCGGTCTGTTCTCCAACTGCCTCCCAGGCATGTTGTCTTCATTGGCAACTAAGGAATTTTCCTTCCTACCTCTCTGTCTATTCCTCACCAGCCCATTCACCTGTATCTTTCTCTTTAAAACCTCCCGAATTTAGCCGCTCTGTCCTTCCTCTCTCCTCTCAGCTGATTTCTGAGTTCGGCCCTTTCATCTATATTTCTTCTTTTTAACCCCTCACTTACGTCTGCACTACCAGTGGTTAGGAATAAGTGATGTTGGGCATATGCTGCGAATTGGTTTATTGCGCCTAGGAGATGATAAGTTGCAATATTTGCTGTATATGCGTTTAGTATTTATCTTTGTTTTACCTAGTTGTAATTGTCATTTGTTTTCTACGCGTTTTTGTAACCGGGAGTTCGATAAATTAGCATGAAGGTGCAGCGTCTCCTGCATGTCCTAGGTTTATATTGCCCCGTAGACCAGTTTGCATCCTTTGTCCAACGTTACATTTTTGTTTTTTTCATGTAGTGCAGGCACACTCAGCCGCGAATTAGTCTTTGTGGCTTGCGCGGCTTTAAGCCCTAAAAACTCACTCACTCACTCACTCACTCGTCAACGTTGAGGTCACTAAAGGCTTCCGAAGAATGACGAGCGACGTCTCCTTGAGTGCAGACGAATAAAGATCACCTTTCGCGACATTCCGAGACTCTTTGCATCGTTTTCTCGCTGAAAGAAAACTGTTTCACTACTGTTGGTCGCCCGCACAAGCGTGGGTAGCCATGTTTGTTTCCAAGCGTAGTCTCTTTCTGATTGGTCGAAAAATTAATTTATTCATCAAGGGAATAAATCGGCGCCTCTTCAGTAAAATCCGATTACCTCCCTTACAAGCTCTTTCTAATTATCTTTCATCCGCGATTAAAAACCAGTGCGCAAAATTTCAGCTGAGATCTCCCAGTTTCTATCTAGTTATGGTGTATTATTGATGATAAAAACCAGAAAATGTAATTTTGCATTTCAAAAATATTTTATGACACGAAAACCGAGGGCGGTCCACGGCCTATACTGTTTGCAGATGACATTGCGCTGATATCAGATACAGTTGTTGGTTTGCAAAATCAGTTGAACATTTTGTGTAACACTGCTAAGCAACTTGATCTTGTAGTAAACAGGGAAAAATCCAATATAGTTGTTTTTAGGAATGGGGGACACATTGGTAGAAATGAAAGCTGGTTTTTTGATGGCCAGGAACTTGAAATTGTAAACATGTACAAATATTTGGGTATTTTGATGTCAACCCGTTGCACATTTACACATGCACTTGAAGACCTTGCATCCAAAGCACGTCGAGGGGTTATTGGAATATTAAAGGTACTGTGGCATCTTGGTGACCGCACCCCGTCTTTATTTTTTAAAATGTTTGATATGCAAATTCAACCGATATTGTTATATGGCAGTGAAATATGGGGTCTGAGTTCAGGTACTGGTATCATTGAAAAGGTTCACATGTTTGCGTTAAAGAGATTCCTTGGTGTAACTACAAGAACTCCAAATGCAATGGTTTATGCCGAATGTGGTCGTTACCCTCTGTATATTAATGCATATGTCAGATGTATTTCCTATTGGCTGAGAATTACTAGATTACCAGAAACTCGGCTTCCACGCAAATCATACAACATGTTACTTACTCTGCATCAACAAAATAAGGTCACATGGGTACATTTTGTCATGGTTACTCTATTTCAGTACGGTTTTGGTTTTTTTTTGGGAATCCCAAGGGGTGGGTCACACTAGTTCATTTCTGAGAGTGTTTAAACAGAGACTTTTAGATTGTTTCCAGCAGGACTGGCACTGCAAGATTGATGAAAGCACAAGATTCCATATGTACAAAATGTTTAAGACTGATATTGTTCAAAGTTCATATTTAGCTGATTTAAACCACATCGGCATCAGAGATGCTATTATAAAATTCCGACTGGGAATCAGTGATCTAAAGTGTCACAAACTCCGTTATAGTGCTGATAGAAACGTGTGCATGAAGTGCCCATTCTGTGACCAGGAGGAAACGGAGGTACATTTCCTCCTTGTCTGTCCACAATATGATATATTGCGTGAACAGTACATACCTGGCAAATTCAGTCGAAGGCCATCCAAGTTCCGTTTTGCCATTCTGATGGCAGATAGTAGGCCAAAACTAACCCGACAGCTAGCTTCTTTTGTTTATGAAGCATTGGAAATGCGTAGAGCCGGAATATTAGCCTAGTGTTACACATATATATATAATGCAGTGATGTAGGTCAACCACTGTATGTTCTGGTTATCACAAAACAATACAAGTTCATATAATTTCTATGTAAGTGTGACAGTGTTGAGCTCTGTGTAAACAATGGCATGTGCGAAATGTTCAGTATTGTAGTGTTCATGTAAAAGTATGGCCTGTGTTATTGTGTGGATGTCATGTACACGTATAGTGCATACTGTCTACTGTATAGAGATCTTTGTAATATATGATATTGTATTCTTGTGTTGCCTACCTCCCCCCCCTTTCAGTCATGGGCCAAAAGCCTAACTGGAATAAAAAATTGTCATTGTCTCTCTCTCTCTCTCAATGTGTGTGCGTGTGTGTGTGTGTGTGTGCTTGCGTATGTGTGTGAAAGTCTATAAAAGCATAACAATATGTGGCAAATGTGTGCACGACAAAACAAGCAAACGCGCTCATAAATACGCGCGCACGCACACACACACACACACACACACACACACACACACACACACACACGCACGCACGCACGCACGCACGCACGCACACACACACCAAACCACACACACACACACACACTTACTTTTGACACAGTTTTCGAAGGGTAAAATTCTCACAGCTTTCACAGCCTGTTTCGGGCACCGACGGTGTGATCTGATTTCGATATCCCTTTAAAATTTATGCTTGTCGGGTACAGTTCAGAACTCTA
Organism: Batillaria attramentaria; assembly: GCA_018292915.2. Classification (NCBI taxonomy): domain Eukaryota; kingdom Metazoa; phylum Mollusca; class Gastropoda; family Batillariidae; genus Batillaria; species Batillaria attramentaria. Next base: position 842,689 of record JACVVK020000047.1, on the reverse strand, counting down.
CGATCTACATGAATTCTTGCAAAGAATGCTAAAATAAAAACATCCGCAGACTGTCTAGTTACTACACAATTTAGAATGGGTTGCGACTACAAATACCAACACATGACTTTGTGGTAAAGAAGGCCAAGTATTCCAAACACTAATTGCTCGGGTCTTGAGTTCGAATCCCGGCTGGGGCCAAATATTTAT
>JACVVK020000047.1:737500-837500 GCA_018292915.2 Batillaria attramentaria | reverse complement strand
ATGAACAAAACATGTAGTTTGGAACGAGTTACACTGGTCATGCTTTACCGTAACAGTACGATGTTTGAAGTCTTTGGAAACAGTTTTACTGGCACAAAAATTGAAACGATGAACAAATCAGGAAGCCTAGCATCGGAGGGCCGAAGGCGTCATTAAAAATAATATTAATAATAAAATGGGTACTTAAGGGACGCCCTCCCTCTCGCGGGAGCTCAGAGCGCCTTACAAGGAACACACACTCACTCACCCACCCAGAAACACACACAACATGCCTCCACACATACATTTAACTACAAACACACGATGTGCAGCATCATACACGGGCTGCCCCTGGCTTACACACACACCACACACACACACACACACACACACACACACACACACACACACACACACACATGACCAGCAAGATGATGATGTGGCAACAGTTATTGGCTGAAGGCTGTGAAGAGGTGGGTTTTCAAATTAACCTTTAGAGGTCATTAACCCTTAGCCTTCATCCCACCAACCGGTACCAGCTGTGAGCACCGTGACTGCATCGATCCCCCTGAACTACACACAAATCAGATTCTCTCCTCCCGTGTCGACAGTGACGTACTGCCAGGTGCACGGCGACCCTCACCTGACGACGTTTGGCGGCGGCAGTCACAAGGTGAGGATCCAGTTCCCCTGTCTCTACCGCCTCGCTCGCTTCGTGGCCGACAACGGCAAGACCGGGCGGCGGGGTCACGTGACCTGTGACGTGGACGTGCGCGCGTGGAACGTGGTGGTGGAGTCTGGGCGGTACTTCGTGGCGGGACTCGACGTCCGCCTGGTGCTGACCAAGACGGCTAACGGGCGTTTCCAGACTGTCGAGGTCGTCATGACTGGAACTGGCGGCCTGGACAGCAATGGGAGCGCCGTCTACACGGTTTGCGATGATGCCTGTTTTATTCTATAGTACACCTAGACAGATGATTTTGCCGCTTAGTGGTTAAGGCGTTCGCTAAGGATTCTAAGGTCACCACGGACCCTGAGGCGCAGTTTCCAGTTTTATTTGCTACACCTAGACACAGGATTTGGTTTAGGGATCCATACCGCGCATACAGTGACGGGTCGGGGTTCCTAAGACGCTGGCTCGCTGTGGTAGTGTGTGTGTGTGTGTGTGTGTGTGCGTGTGCGTGTGCGTGTGTGTGTGTGTGTGTGTGTGTGTGTGTGCGCGTGTGTGTGTGTGTGCGTGTGCGTGTGTGTGTGTGTGTGTGTGCCTGCCTCAAAATGTTCATTTTAAGGTGTTCCTAAGACGCTGGCTCGCTGTGCCGGCGGTCAGTTACTGATGGTGAAAATATGTGGCCATATTGATTGTTAATCCTTCGACTTCTAATTAAGTAGTCACACTTTTTCTGTGGTTCGGCTTGGATGTCACACATACATTTGAAGAGCACTTGGAGTAAGAACGCTCAGTTTTCAAAAATAAAAGAGATATCGGAACCTATGGGTCTACCACGACCCAGATGGTACGGCGAGGTCAAAACCTGGGGGGCACCTAGTTCGGGTAACCCATGAGTGATCGGGAAAGTCACATCCTGGGTTAGGGATCCAAGCGAACAAACTTTTTGGTAGCTACATCTTTTACGTGGTGGCTAAGCACAGGAAAACGTCAAGCTAATGTAAGAAAAATGGCAGCGTACCTAAGCTGTACGATGATTTTTACTGCTTGTACACGACGTGAGTTTTGACACCAAGTACGGTGAAAGAAAAAAAAAAAAAAAAAAAATGATTTGGCACCCAACAGTGAATCATTCACCCATTTAGTTTACCACCATTTCGTGTCGATTCATTCATTTTGACACAGCTTCACTGCGAAGCAAACAACATGGATATTTCGCCTTCCGGTCACACCCTGCTGAAGAAATGGGGCGGCGTCAGCGTGTGGTGCCACGTGGACCGTGACGACAACCTGCTGGTGCTGTATATCCCTGCCTGCTGCACGCGCATCACGTACCGTCCTCACAACGCTGACCAGATTCTCGCGCCGCAGACACAGATTCCTGGCGTTGTCATCACGGTGAGTGACCTCAGTCCGACCCCTTTGTCATCTCACACAACCTCAACAGAAGCAGTCCAGTGTGTGTGTGTGTGTGTGTGTGTGTGCGTCTGTGTGTGTGTGTGAGTGAGAAAGAGAGTAGACGTTCAATGCCGATCCGACTAATGATCTATTTACGTGTTTTATTGTATTGTGCGTGTGGTGTTTTTGTTTTTCTTCCTTTTCTGGTTTTTGCAGTTGTGTGTTTCCTTGTTTTTATTGTTGTTGTTGTTGTTGTTGGTGGTGGTGGTGGTGGTGTTTTGTTTTGTCTTTTTTTGGGGGGTGTCCTTTCTGGGTTTTGCAGTTGTTTTCGTTTTGTTGTTGTTTTGATTGCTTTTTTTTTTTTTTTTTTTTTTGCGTGGGCGCTACAGTGACCATGGACTATGCTTTGTATCATTCTTGAGTTTCTCAACTACCGGGTACTGCCATTGAATTCCGAACACAAGCTCAAAGTCATTCACTACTGATTATGTAAGTGCCTGTGCGCGTAAAGTATGTTTGCAAATAGTTTCCTGGAAAATTTGTGTATGTCCGTGTCCTTTTTAAGGCCCCAGTTGCTGCTGTGTGGGACACGGCATCCGTCCCATTGTCCATGTGTGGGACACCTGATGACCGGGAAGACCTGGAGCAGACCTACATCCTTCACGCTGCTTTGACCCAAGGGATTCTACCGCAAGACTTGTAAGAAGACAGTTGATACGGCATGTAATGCTAGAACTGATAGTTGTAACTGTCTAAGCATGGAATGAGTGGGTGGGTGTTTGGGAGTTTAACGCCCGTTTCCACAACCTATGGGTGATATCAAAGACGGGGCAATGAGAAAAAGGTCAGCACAGATATTTGGCCCCAGCCGGGGTTCGAACTCACGACCCGAGCATTGAAAGTCCAACTGACGCTCTGCCATTCGGCTTTTCCGGCTCCCGTCTACAGCATGGGAGACAGCGATTGTTCAAAGACCTTAGTCAACACGATTTCTATTCTGTGAACTGTACGTTTCTAGTTTTTGTATGGAATATTTCTTGTATCAAGCTAAATCTGTTTTCTTCACCGTCTTCTTCTTTACGTAGTGCTGGCAAGTAGTTTTTCAACAGCTGGCGTCAATTTACGTGTTCGATCTGTACACAGGAACTCCAACGGGTACTCCAGCTCGTGTCAGCAGGGAATCGAAGACTACACAAACTGCCCCGACCATCTGAGAGATTCGGCCCTGAGTCTGTGTGGCGACATCTTGAGCCGACGTCGTCTGCTACACTGCCAGCTGCAGCAGGACCCCGCCCTGGACATCATGGACAACTTCGCCAAGTGCCTTCGCTTCTTGTGTGGTCCTGGCGACGCCGACAGCACCTGTCAGGAACTCGTTGTTAGCCTTGCACCGTGTCTTGGCGACCTGACGCGCAGACTACGGGGAGCCATACCATGTCTACACCAGGGATGAGTCAATGATAGAGGTCTCCGAGGGGGGAGGAGGAAGGGAAGGGGGATAGTTGGGGGTCGAAGTATTCTCAAGCTCTCCTATCCACGGTCTCCTCCCCTTCTGCCACACACACACTCTTCCCCTCCACACACACACACACACACACACACACACAGACTCACACACACTCCTCCCCTTCTCACACACACACACACACACACACACACACACACACACAGAGACTCACACACACAGACTCACACACACTCCTCCCCTTCTCTCTCTCTCACACACACACACACACACACACACACACACACAGAGGCGGACAGATACATTGTGTAGCATTTTGAAACTTGCGATCCGGAACGCCTTCACCATGAAATCTGAGAAATCCGCTTACTTCCTTGATCCGGCTTTGTATGTGCATCTAAATGGAGCCTGTGACTTGCCTTTTCAGTTATGCTGCTGTCAAGCCACTAGACTGACTTGATCAAGACACTGACTTACACATGTAAATGTTGCACCAATAAAGGGAATGTGCAAAGCGGAACAGTAAAGTCATTAATGTTTTAGTCTGACACATATTTTTTTGTCCAGCAACAAACAGTACCAGAAACAAACAAACAAAACCCAAAAAACTTTTAAAGTTCTGTAAGCACAAAAATACTCTTTATTGCACAAGAATGCTTCAAACAATTTATTTCTAAAAAATAAAAATAGCTAGCCTGTATAAAAAGAACCAACAGTAAACCTTCAAAAGTTCAACGTACACGTTACGTAGTCAAACAAGACGTCATCACCAGAATACGTTCACATTCCCAAAACATCTTGCAGCAAAGCCGTTAACTGCAGCAGAAACATACAGGAGACAGAAAAATACAATCCAATCAACCTCCTGAGACAAAAGTCAAATTACAGTTTCCCTATCTGATGTTACACACACACACACACACACACACACACACACACACACACACACACACACGCTCACACACACTATGGGGCATCCAGGACTTTCTCAGGATGTGGGTAAGACACTCCAAACTGCCGACACAGTTTCCTCAGCACCTGTTCAAACGCTTTGTTCAGTGTGGTCGACTGCTGCAGTGCGAACTTGAGGTCTTCAACCTCATCAAAGAAACCCTGGAAGCACAGGAAGAAACGAAAATCAGGCAATCATAGAGTGCAATACAGAGTTAAACCATCTACTACCACTGTGTCCAATGGATACCAAGTGTATTTTTAACCCTAGCAAGCAAGGGGGGGGGGCAATATTTTTTTTTTTTTTTAACTCTGAAATTCTTTAATGTTTGTTTGTTTTTTGTACGCACATCTGCCAGTGACTCTGTGTGTGCATGTGTTTCCATGAGTATGTACACAAGTGTGTTTGTGTGTGTGTGCGTGTGCGTGCGTGCGTGCGTGCATGCGTGCATGAGTGTGTGGTAGGAGCAGCTGTCAATTATGTCATGTAGTAAGTACGTTTTGTAAGGCACATATACAAGGCACCTCTGTGTGCGCACACCCACGGAAACCTACACTCACCTTATCCAAACCTTTGAGTTCCTGCCTCAGTTTCCTGTTCTCCTTGCTCAACTTGTTGCGTTCCTGCACAACCTCCCTCAGCACTGGATCTCCATCTGCAGGCAAGAACACTCCGATGTAAAACGCGTTCCCCAACAGCCTTATCTCAACACCTAAATCCAGTTCAGAACTCAGCCTGCAAATCATACTCAAGCCTGAGGTGCCCTGCGAGCTGAACACCAGACAGTAATTGATTTTCTGCTGGGCTGAGTCCTGCACTAGAATCACCCTGTGCCTTTTTTTACATGTGAAAAAGAAAATTTACTGGCCTGAAAAGAGGTCACAGACAGTCCCCAGAAATGTCCAATTTTTCATTTTCTATTTTCATGATTATGCCCGTTGTTCAAACATAGGAAAAGGACAGGAGGTGCCCTCCCCCCCCCCCCAAAAAAAAAGATAAACATGTTTGGTAGCAGGTGTGTTAAAGTGAGTAAGTGTACATCAAACCAGCTGCACTGTGGACCAGACAGACACCAAACAAAGAGACAAAGTATCTAAATTCGAACAGAAGGAACCAAAATGTTCTCAAATTCAGCATACCCTGTGTTCCATCAGTTCTAGTTTTTCCCATCTGCCTGCTCTGCAGAGTCATCAACTGCTTCTCCAGGATGAAAGTCTTCTCCTGCTCTTCCTTAAGTCGCCTCTCCAAGTTTGCTATGTGGACCTAAGGCACACATATGAATCTGGGTAGTTGAGCAGAAATATTTGTGTGCATCATGCGGTTGTGTTCAATACCCAGTCTGTGTGTACATAGTGTCTATTATACATGTACACACATGTATATATGTGAGACATTTAGCATGCATTCAGGGACTTGTCCAAAAAGAACATGAAGCATCAGTCTATGCACCTGGATCTAAACTTGTAAACATAATGATATGTAGAAAATTTAAAACATCCCAATTAAAAAAAACAAAACAAAAAAAACAACAACAAACAAAACAATAAAGGAGTCAATAAGAGTTAGATACGATGCTCTAGCATTTTACCCTTCACAAAATGTATGGGTCCTGGCGGAACCACAGTTCACATCATCAGAATAGGTATAGACACACTGAAATCGCGTTTTGAAAAGTATGGGTCCTACACGCCCCACTTCGTGGTTTGTGTGTAATGCAAAGCCTCGTGCAGTAAAGGTTAAAGGGCAGCTTGTGCATTTACCACTCTTGTGAAAGATACAGAAATGGAGATCCATATATATGTCAGTACATCTCAAAACTGGAAACACACACACACACACACACCACACACACACACACACACACACACACACACACACACACACCATCAAAGAATATCAAGAAAGCAGCAATGCGCAGTTACAGCAGATTGCTTACCGTCAGTTCCGATATTGTCTCTGTATTCTCAACATTTTGTTTCACCTCTTTCTCATATCGCTTGAGAAGCTGAGCATGCATTGTGATCAGTCTGCAAAGAGAATTTATTGTGATCAGTCTTCAAAGACATTTTATGGTGATCAGTCTGCAAAGAGAGTTTGAATTTATGGTGATCAGTCTGCAAAGACAATTTGAATTTATTGTGATCAGTCTGAAAGACAATTTGAATTTATTGTGATCCATCTTCAGAGACATAATATAAAAAAGGAGGAAAAAGCTTTTGCAAAGAAAACCTAAGTATAAACTATAAATAGCTCTCATGAAAGAGTTAATGCCAACGTAGCTAACGTAATCAGATTTCTCTGACAGGGGGATGGGTGACTTACTTGTTTGTCTTCTCTACATCCACAACTGACGGCTGTTTGAGTGGAATGGCTCTTGCATGCCACGGAATTACCTCTGTTTGAACACTGGAACTGTACAATTTATGTTGCTTCTTTAGGTATCATCCATATGATGATATTCAGCAAAATGCCTCTTATTAAACCACACTGTTACAGTACATACCTAACAAGAACAAATATATGAAGTATTTTCACAAGAGAGAGAGAGATACACACACAAATGAGCAAAGAACTGCATGTCAAAGAGACCTACAAATCACAATCAGATACATGTACTTGCCACGCACAAATTTTTACCTCCCCAAAATGTGTAACCAAAGACCTTGGAATCAGAAAGACGCGTCACTCCTGCCCTCGTAAGAGAGACATATAGCGGGACAACGCGAAGAGTTGTCTGTCCAGATTAGCGCGCATCCTAGATCTGGCCCCTATAGCGATAGCATGGCGGAAAGTGGAAAGCGATCACAAAAGCCGGGCTTGCAATTGTGTTCTGCGCCGAATTGTTCAAATAACAGACAAATATAAACGGGGAAATACTTCTTTTGGTATTCCTGTTGAAAAACAACCCTTTTTTTTCTCGCTTTCTTGTTAAAAAAAAAAAAGACCTCAAGTGGTACGTGTGCATGCAGTGTAAACAAACAGTAAACACACGCGGCTGACGCAGATACAGCGTAATTTTTGTTGTTTTTTTCCGGACAACTTTACAAATCATGGTGACTTAAACTGTGCTAGCGTCTACCTGCATCTAAATTCACAACACACACACAGTGACACACAACACACACACACACACACACACACACACACACACACACACAGAGTTGTCACTCATACGGCGGCAGGTACGTTCATCGGCACTTTTTCCAGTTCACATACTGTTGGGGGGAAATCTGTAGGTATGGACAGAACTCTTTTCTTAAAAATCAAGAGGTTTGCATGCAGTGTAAACAAACAGCAGTAAACACACGTGGCAGGCGCAGACATCAGGTTTTGGTGTTGTTTTTGTCGTTTTGTTGGCGGTGGTGTTTTTTTTAACTTTACAAATAACGTTGACTTGAACTGTGCTAGCAGCACGTTGCACTGATACACACACACACACACACACACAGAACAAAATCATCCGGCTGAACTTCATTCTAACCATTGTAAAACCATATCACAACATAGATTCTGCTGGATCGTCGGTCGCAGATATGATTAATGCTGAGTTAGCAGGAAGTATTCAGCGGATGCGTCCATCTTTGGATCTCTCGCACATTCGATCTTTCTGTGTTCCGTACTAGTTTTACTTGAACACATCGAACGAAATGCACTACGTAGCCTACGTACAGCAGTGAAAGCCAAACTAGATCTTTCGTTCGTCCTCCGGAACTTTGAAAGTACTTATGTTTTCCATAGGCCTAAAACACATGTGAAATATATGGGGGAGACCACCTGTCACTCGCTGACATCTTTGTTTTTGTTTATTTTGTTAAAATGTTTTACGGCGGCTAGTGTAGGGTTGGGTCAAACAAACAGACTTTTTACAAGCATGCGGATTCTATACTAAATTTACGCCAGTCACACGTCGTGGATGCGGCGCTTTTGGTTTTCACGTGTGATGCTGTGTGTTAGGTTTGGGAGAAAACATAATCTTGGCTCCAACTTCGATACCGATCTTGGCTCCAACTTCGATATCGTAGGCATACCTACCTCTATTTTTCAAGGGGGAAATCTAAAGAAAGGTTTTCCCGTTCCTGGTGTTCGCTTCTGACAGCAGTTCGGCGCTGCACACCATTGCACGCCCGAATTTTTGCGTGGTTTCTGGCTTTCTGCCATACTGCCATTACTGAGTAGATCTGCGGGATGCACGCTAATGCGCGCAGACAACTCTTACGCGTTGTCCCTCAAAGGGAGGTAAGTGAACTATCTTTATGTTTCCAAGATCTTTGGTGTAACTGCAGCATGAGTTTATGCTGAGTCATAAACGTCCATTTCATTCAATCAATAATATAGGCTTCACTGGAATACTACTGCCCCCCCCCCCCCCCTCCACCGCAAAAAAAAAAAAAAAAATGGCTATGAAAAAAACAACAACTGTGTACTCACTCTCTTGTTGTGCAGTATGACTTCAGCAAAGCGTCAATCTTGTTTTTTTCTAGCAGCACAGAGAGTTTGCCTTCCACCTCATCCTTCGCCTGCTTCAGCTGTACAATCCGACGCCTCAGTGCTGCATTCTCCTTGGAGAGCTGTGACGAAAGATGGCAGTTTCTTTATATAATGTCACATCTTATATTCTGGGTGTGTACAATGTATACATATATCCATCGAATCCTATCATGCACATGTGCCACTCATTATGACAGTTACAGCACAACCACTTATTCTGCTCACAGCCTGACCACTTTCTTTCTAAAGCAATTCGGGTTTTGTGTTTTTTGTTTTTATGTTGCTGATGTTTCCTTTTGTTTCTTTTGTTGTCGTAATGTTGTGGATCTTTGGTTGTTGTTTTTTGTTTTGTTTTTATCATTCTGATTGCGTTCTGGCCCAACACCGGTTCTCATAAACGGTAAAATACATCACAGACAAAAATTGTCTCAGTGCTCGTCAGAATACGCGCAAGAATGAATTACGAGCCGATATCACCGGAGTTACTTGTTGAACAATCAGCAGTATCTCTGTGCGAAGCAAGATTTCAACGCACCATGAAACCATCCATTTTGGTTCTGTTGACATTTAGAGGACACGACCAAATTGTTCGAACATTTCGCGTCAAAAGTAATTATGGAAGACCTCTTTGCTGCATAAGCTTACCCTGGAGCATGAATGTATGTCCGGTACACTCATGTTTGTCACACCAAGTCGGGTTCGCTGAATGCAATGAAAGAAACGAAACAGCGAAACGCACGTCCCGTCTTGAATTTTTGTAGCTACGGTACACAAACCCTTAGAGTGGTCCCCCCTGTAAACGAGATAGTCGTCCGCGATAGCTTTGTGAACAGGAGACATCAAAACTCATCTGAAGTCGTCTACGGTACGTGGACAGAACGTCATATTCTCTTCCTACACCCGCTGTGATCTGCAGGTTTAGTGAAAGTAATACTGCCAGCAGCTACGTGGAAAGGCACATTGTGCAGTCAGTGTTTAGTCCGGCGGCAGTTTTTACCTGACTACCGTCGCCGGGTCAGTTCCATCCCTGTACCACTGAGGTGCCGACGATACTGTAGAGTATCGTCGGCACCTGGTACAGGGATGGGTCAGTTGAGACGGAGCCGGATCAATTACAGTTTAGTTATGGCTTGGGGGTTTTGTTGTTGTTTTTATTGTTTTTGTGTGTTTTGTTTTGTTTTGTTGTTGGTTTTTTGGTTTCAGTATTTGTTTGTTTTTGTTGTTGTTGTTGTTGTTGCGGTTTGTCAGTTTTGTTTTGGTTTTCAGTTTTGGTCCGTCAGTGGTGGTGGCGGGGGGGGGGGGGAGGGGGGGGGGACTTCGCCGAGCGAGAGAGACACGCCGGAAAGACTGAGCTGGGGGGGGGGGGGGGGGGGCAGACGCTCGAATCCGAGTCATAGTTCATTTTTTTCTCTCTTGTGAAGAAGACCGGGGGTTGGGGGTGGGGGGCTTGGGTGCAGACGGGGGGGGGGGAGTGGCCGGGGAAGGGGGAGGGTGGAGGGGGGAAAGAAGGGTGCTTCAGCACGAGATGCGTGTTATACTTGTTTTTCTTTTGTTTCACCACTGATTTGAGTCCCGAAATTGGCAGACAGGGCCAGCAAAGTAATGCTGTCGCTAGTATTGGATCAGTGTATCATACGGCGGATGGCGCGGCCGTCACCGTCTGAAACCAATAGAGCTGAGAAACTTCACACACACACACACACACACACACACACACACACACACACACACACACACACACACACACACACACACACACACAGACTGCCTGTATAATCAATGCTACGGAGCCGTTTGCAATACAACAGATTTATTAGAAATCACAACCGGGTGGGTGTTTGGGAGTTTAACGTTTTTTTCCACCACATAAGGGTGATATCAAAGACGGGGCAACGAGAAAAAGGCCAGCACAAATATTTGGCCCGAGCCGGGATTCGAACTCACCACCCGAGCATTGAAAGTCCAACGCTCTACCATTCGGCCACCCCGGCTTTTCAGAAATCACAACTGACTGACGAGCCCTACACGTGACTGATGGAATAAAAAGACTCATACAAAAATAAAATGTATATTAATGCAGACAGTGTAGTCGCTAACAAAAAGACTGCACATCTTACTTTAGGCCAAAATGAACAGATTAATGTATCAGCACTAACGATTCGCTTTGATCCGGCGTGAGACCCGCGACAAAACAGGCTAGCGTGTGTTAAGCCATGCCGAGCATTTCTTTCAGATCGGAAAACAAGGAGGAACGGCCCCGTCCTACAAAGTTGTTTCTCCAAGTTTCATTTTATTTTGTCTGTTTTGTTGTTATTGTTGCCGGTTCTCCCCTCTCCAAGTTCTACCAATGACACTAGATCCTCTACGACCTCAACCGATTAGTCACGTGACTGGGGGTGGGGCCGGGTGGGGGGGAGAGAGAGAGAGAGTGGGTGGGTGGGTGTTTAGGAGTTTAACGTCCTTTTCCACCACGTAAGGGTGATATCAAAGACGGGACAACGAGAGAAAGGCCAGCACAAATATTTGGCCCAAGCCGGGATTCGAACTCTCGACCCGAGCATTGAAAGTCCAACACTCTACCATTTATCCCTGGAGAGAGAGAGAGAGAGAGAGAGACGTCAGTTCCGTGAACTAAACATTTGACGCCAACCTCAGGCAGGTCGTCATACAGAGAGAGAGAGAGAGAGAGAGAGAGAGAGAGAGAGAGAGATGACGTCAATTCCGCGAACTAAACATTTGGACGTCAGCCTCTAGCACTGCGATCGTCTGAGGAAGCTTGTTTATGTCTTGTGATTTCCCTGTTCAGTGGCTTTGTGGCTTCCCCGATTGAATTATTTTTCACATGAAATCTAGACTTGAAGATCTAGAGGGTTTGTGAAATGTCGGAGGCAGTGACGATACTTGCTTATTTTGTCTGTGAACTAAGCGTTTGATGTCAGCTTCACACTGGTGGTATGACAGATGATGCTTGTGCATGTCTTGTCATTTCCCTGTTGCTTTTGTGACTTACCTGGCTGAATTAATTTTTACATAAAATCTGGAAGATCTAGAGGGCTGGTGAAACATGGACTAGAATACCTTGGATGCCCCGTCTCATAAAGTTGTTATAGAGAAACAACTTAAAAATGACAGAGAAGACATGACTTACATTATTTTCACATTGCAATCTGAAAATTGACATGTTACAATCACAACAAATACCTCATTTATAGACATAAATTACAGAGTTTTCATTACTGGTGTACAATGTGACATTATGTACATTATTATTATATATCATTATTATGTACAATGTGACTCGTAAAAGTGATTTCAGTCTTTTAAAACTGAACTGATTGAAACGACTGAGGCAAAACATTGGTATAAACTTCAAATACTAATATCACAGAAAAACATTAATTGATTATGAAATAAGACTCTCTCTCTCTCTCTCTCTCACACACACACACACACACACACACACACACACACACACACACACACACACACACACACACACACACACACACACACACACACACACACACACACACACACACACACGAATCTCTGGTGTGTGCGCAGTCGTACCGGCTGTCCCTAACTACTAGTATTCTGCATCCAAAAATTGCACAATACAAATATCACTCAGTCCGTCTTCGCGGGCAAGGCCGGGCGCGGCTTCATCCGCCACAATTTCTCCTTTCTGTCTCGCTGTGTCAGTGAAGTAGAAGGCCAGAGAATCAGAGAAGGCCCCGGCCATTAGTGAAGAGAACACTGAAAGGACAAAGGCCTTTGCCGACGGCAGGGCACAAAACTTGATACATGTACATAGACAGGTATCCCAGCATTCAAATCTCCGGAAATTAACTGTCTGGCAATTTCACGTTCATCAGTCGTTCCAGTAACTGGCATACTGAACATCCATGCAGACAACAGACAATGGAATGTATTTCAAACAGACGTGGGACACTGTTGATTGCATCCTGTGCTAACTGGACTTATCGTCTGTAATTTCAGACGCCATGCATTTCAAGTCTGATCAATATTGCGACCTTTTAAACTCTTTAACTAGTCGCGACATTTCCTTCAAGCCCTCATACACGCCGTCCCCTGATGTTGCGCATGTGCCGTGGATGTGCCACTTCCGGCTGGTCAATTTCGACAGCTCCATTTTGTCGGCTACCTCTGACACGCTGGCAGCACCTGCAAATCAGACAATAAATAAATGAATAATAAAATAAGAATGCCGAAACCTTATTAGTTTTACTTATCCTCAGTCAGTTTTAGCAGTCTGGCTCCGCCGGCATGTAGAAGTCGAGGTTAGGGAGTTTAGCCCCGGGTTAGAGTCTAACCTTGAACAAAACTAGCTCTAGGGTTAAATTTTCCCCGTTTTTTTTTTGTTTTTTTTTAATCAGGAAACGAGTCCGTTCCAGCAAGATGCCTAAGCCGTTATAGAAGCATTTATTTCTTCCTTTCTTCGCCTCCTTTCTTATATAATTTAGTTTCTCTGGTTTCTTTTGTCAGTCCTAGTCTGGGTTAGGCCCGTAGCCGTGAGGGGTTGAAATTAACCTCGACTTTTACATTCGGGCCCTGGGCATTTATGGGGTATCATGCGCAGCGTTATGATCATAGGAATATATCGTTTTCTTTTAAATAATGTATCTGTGTTGCATAGCCTGAAAAAGCAGAAAATGCTGCATCAACTGACCAGGCAGGTCCTGTTTGTTGGCCAGCACTACGACCGGCACGCCCCTCATCTCGTCACTGGACAGCACGTTGTGAAGTTCCTCACGTGACTCGACCAGCCGCTCGCGGTCAGCACTGTCCACGACGTACAGAACGCCTGCAGACAAAGAACAGAACCGGGTGAGCCTATTTTGTGAATCCCTTTTTGAAGTGCCAGTTCTAAAATCACTATACCCTGCACGTGTCGGAGTGGTGCGATGCTAGGTACCTGGGCCCATATGTAAAAGTCGAGGTTAATTTAACCCACGGCTACGGGCCTAACCCAGACTAGGACAAAAGAAACCCAAAAGCAAAATTAAATACAAAAGGAAGCGAAGAAAGGAAGAAAGAAATCCTTCTATAATGGCTTAGGCACCTTGCTGGAATGGGCCTGCTGCTTGATTTAAAACAAACAAAACAACAGGAAATTTAACCCTAGAGCTAGTTTAGTTCTAGGTTAGACTGACCCGGGGCTAAAAGCCCTAACCTCGACTATTACATATGGGCCCTGATGAGACTCAAAGTTTAACCAAATCTCAGATCTTTGTGTCTGGGGAGTTTTGGCGTGGGGTAACTCACTTTTACGATTACAAATATAGTAGGCATATTTAGTAGGACTTCGTAAGGAGAACTTTGCGTAGCCCATTTACATGTAAATTAGACACCTTAGGGGTACCATTAGCTAATCGCAGCGCGTTAGCCGCTCGCGGCTTCTGCCGTGTGAGCCTAATTTACATGTAAATGGGTTACATTGTTCAGCGAAGTCCTCATTACGAAGTCATTACTAAACATGCCTAGTACTAACTAGCAAGTGTCGGAACGATGAGGTTACTTCCCCGTTCTAATGCGTGTACATGTGGGATATTTCCAACCTTGAACACCGGCAAAACTTGAGACAAGTCTGTCCTATGGAAAGTAGTAGCTATATAGCTTTGTCCATAAACTCGGTTTTATGAAAACCAATTTTGCATCAGTTGTATTAACATGACTTTTACCGAACACCTTACACTTGGAATCTAATGCATGGACACAGCCTTCCGTAGGCTCAGCCTAAAGGTCAAGTCTCAGACTTGGCAGTCTCGGTCTAAATTTCGAGATTTAGTCAGAGCCTACGAATTTAGGCAGGGCCTCCGGGTTTAGGTCGTGTCCATGCATTAGACCCCTGAACTGCGCACTGTTGCGTCATTCGCCGCTTTGTTATTCAAGGTGTTTTGCCGGACGAGAAAACAAAATAATTTAAATTTTAAAATTGCCTTTAACTCCATACATGCTACACTATCGAAATGAGTAGTGATGACCCTGACCTTGTGAATTCTGGAAGTAGTGGCGCCACAGAGGTCGGATCTTGTCCTGACCGCCGACATCCCAGACGGTGAAGGTCACGCCCTTGACAGGGGTCACCGTCTCCACGTTGAAGCCGATGGTCGGGATGGTGCTCACAACTTCGTTCAGTTTGATCTTGTACAGGATCGTTGTCTTGCCTGAAAATGCAAACACGATGTGAAAAATTGCCGTCTACTGGCCAGAAATAGTACTGTTGGTGGTGGTGGTGGTGGTGGTGGTGGTGGTGGTGGTAGTAGTAATCGTAATAGTAATAGTTGTAGTAGTAGCCTATACAAGCCAAACATATTTGTTCTTGCATTTATTTTTTGTTTGTTTGTTTGTTTGTTGGGTTTTGTTGCTGTTGGTTTTTTGTTGTTGTTGCTGTTTTTGTTGGATTTTTTTTTGAGGGGGGGGGGGGGGTGTTGGTTTGGTTTGTTTGTTTGTTTGTTTTGTGGAGATGTTCTTGAAACCTTTTCCCTCACTAGCTTATTTTCCTCATGCTCAGTAAGTTAGAGTAAGTTAAAGTAGAAAACGTCATATCGCAAGATCTCTTTTATCACAAGACCTGTAAGAAACAAAACGCAACACAAAGAAACACAGAAACAAATGAATAAAAAGACAAGTAAATAAATGAAAACTTACCGGCAGCGTCCAGCCCCACCATGAGAATACGGGCCGGGTCATTGCGGAAGTCCGCAAACAGTTCTGTGAGTCGACTCAGCAGCAAACCCATCTTGCCTTGAAACCACTCAATCAGCCAGCTCATTCAACACTGAACAATCCAGATAATTCAGTCAGTTTCCACAACGACTGAGCGACCTGTCAGTGTTTACGATTGACAGCTTGAAGAGACGAAACTGAACAGCGGGTAAAGGCGGCGTGCTGTTTGTAAAACTGAGGAAAGACTTTTATCGTCAACTCAGCTTCAAGTCAGTTCAGCAAGAATCAGTTACTCCCAACGTAGTGTCGGCCGCACTGACTGAAACGAAAGCTGTTGCCGGTCAAGTTCAACTTGAATTGAAAGTGCTCACTCAAAAGTTTCCAACCAGTCTGCTTTCTTCAGTGCTTCTCTTTTCTTTTCTTTTTCTGTCCCAGCTGTGACCGATTGCATGGACTGGTTGTGTACTGCTGGCCGGGGCTTCAGCGGACGAAATATAAAGCCACCTGCGAAGGGAAGTATTTTTAGCACCAGCTGGCTGGTTCTGGACACGTGGCCCATACTGACACGACTGAGAGCTAGGTGAACGGTGCCAAATCCCTTGTGTAAAGCGCTACCGATGTCAAATGCTGTCGCAAGCACTTTCGGCGCAACACGTTCCACCTCCACCCTTGCAGAGTTGCCCGATCCACGCTGGAGGTTTTGACGTCACAGGGGATTCCCCCTTGCCGTTGCCACGGGCGACTGGTCAACACGGAATCTTGTCGATTCGTGATGTGTGTCTGTACGTGTAATTATGAACATTCTGTCGCAAACCGAACGCTGTTCCTCTGAGTTTCTGTCACACTTCACATGGGTAGGGAACGCGGTAGATCACATTGTGAAGTTCACTGTAAGCAGTGTTCATATCATACGTTCATCTCGAATGGTGAATAACACAATCGGAGATTCCCGATTTCAGCGAGTGTGCGCACGTTACACAAAGAACCCTAGATGCGCTATAGCGCAGCGGATCTACGTTACTTGATTGCACTGCCTATGCGATGCAAATTAGCCACAATTTTGCACTCGGGCTGCTACAGTGTGATAGCTCTTATCAATTTCTTGTTTTGATCAGATCACTGGTTTTGTAACCCTTGTGCTGGCCGTGCTGAACGTCCGTGCCGGGTCGTGCGGCCCTACTAACAATGAAAGGTTGCGCGTGTACTGTTTGGAGGATGTTGAACGGTAGGGCGATCTCATCTGATCTTGGATCTTTTTTTATCTGGAATGAGGCCGGGAAGAAGCTCTGCTTACAGAAAAAAAAGTATGACAGTGTCAAAATTTGTTTTTGCTTTTGTCAAGTTTGTTGTTGTTGCTGCTGTTGTTGTTGCGCTGCTGCTGTTGTTGTTGCTGCTGTTTTTGTTCTTTTCAAATCACCAAAACCAACAGCACTCGAACGGCGGTGCTCCAAGGGTGTTTGGGGGTTTAACGTCCTTTTCCACCACATGCGGGTGATATCAAAGACGGGGCAACGATGAAAAAGTCAGCACAAATATTTGGCCCCAGCCGGGATACGAACTCACGACTGACCCGAGCATTAGAAGTCCAACGCTCTACCATTCGGCCACCCCGGCTCCCCGCGCTGCTCCAAGGCGGTCACCCATCCAAGTATTGACCGAGCATCGTTTGAATTAATACATAGCTTTGATAGATTAATTAACTTGAGTGTCAATACGTTTGTCAGGCATACAACAACGCTGTGGGAAAGCTATTCATCGAATGCGGTGAACTTGTGCATCAGAATCAGTCACTTGTAACACGGTATAACACCTGAAACCGTTGTGGTAACTCGAGGCTGGCGTGTATGTTTTACGAACGGAGAAGCGAGCGTACCGCGTACTGAGAGGGGCCCGTATGTAAGACTCGAGGTTAATTTAACCCACGGCTAAGGGCCTAACCCAGACTAGGACAAAAGAAACCCAAAAACAAAATTTAATTTAAAAAGGAAGCGAAGAAAGGTAGGGAAAAAAAAACCCCTTCTCTGACGGCTTAGGCAACATGGTGGAATGGACCCGCTTTCTGGTTAAATAAATAATAATAATAAATACCTTAGAGCTAGTTTAGTTCGACGTTAGACTTTAACCCGGGGCTAAAATCCCTAACCTCGACTTTTACCTGCGGGTTCAGACGAACTGACGAACTTGGTTGCAGACCGGCTGAACAGCAACTAGGTGGCGCGACTTGGTCGGTCGACGTATAGTACAGGTAGGCCAACAAAAGTCATATTTCTCCTCTATTAGAAGCCGTGTGTGTCTGCGTGTGTGTGCGTGTGTGTGTGTGTGTGTGTGTGGTGTGTGTGTGTGTGTGTGGTGTGTGGGTGTGTGTGTGTGTGGTGTGGTGTGTGTGTGTGTGTGTTGTGTGTGTGTGCGTGTGTGTGTGTGTGTGTTGTGGTGTGTGTGTGTGTGTGTGTGTGTGTGTGGTGCGTGCGTGTGTGTGTGTGTGTGTGTTGTGTTGTGTTGTGTGTGTGTGTGTGTGTGTGTGTGTGTGTGCGCGGTGTTGTGTTGTGTTGTGTTGTGTTGTGTGGTATGTGTGTGTGTGTGTGTGTGTGTGTGTGTGTGTTGTGTGTGTTGTGTGTGTGTGTGTGTGTGTGTGTGTTGTGTTGTGTGTGTGTGTGTGTGTGTGTGTGTGTGTGTGTGTGTGTGTGTGTGTGTGTCTGTCATGGGTATCGAGTACTTCTGTCGTGGGTTGGCGAAGTCACGGTGGGAGAAGGGTATGTAATGACAAAGTCGGTTGTGACAAATGAGAATTTACAACAAATATTATTCCTCCTGTCTTGAGTATGTGTCTGCTATAATTATGTGACTTGGATAGAAGTTGGACGCCTGGGCGGGGGTGGCTACCAGTTTACACACACACACACACACACACACACACACACACACACACACACACACAACACACACACACACAGAGACTGAGACAGATCATATTCATAGTCAGTCTCGACAAAAGTCAAACAGAAAGTCAAACTTCAACATTTCGAGGTTTTAATCACCAGAACATACTTGTACATACATGCATAAACACACAAATGCGAAATCAAATATTAATTCACTCAGTACAGTTCCCTAATGTCACGAAATGAAACCAGTGCAAAACTGACCACGTGAACAAATGTGAAACAATGAGGTATTCAAACAAACGTCTGTTGGTTTTTTTTGTGATGTTTCTCTAAAACGAGAACAAATAAATAAACACTGCTAAAACGATAATATCATACCACATGGAAATTGTACACAATTATGTATAAAATATTAACACAGCGAACACTTTGGATGGGTGAGTGGGTGGGTGGACGGGAAAAAATAATAACTTTGATCAGTACGCGCGCGCGCTCTCTCTCTCTCTCTCTCTCGGCAAATTTGCCGTGGTTGGTACTCTCACAGAGTTAGTCTCAGTAAAACAGATCATTCTGGAGGACTCTTCTTCTGAATGACAGGATGTTAGAAGCTTTCCAAAGCGGCTCTGCCGGCCTAGAGTTCCTCAGAGTGTGGGCAGTATTCCCGAAGGATCTAACACCCAATCGCTTCTTGTTGGTTGTTACAGTCATAGCTGGACGCGCAAAACTCTTGTGTACACGGCTTGGTCTGAAAGGATGCTGCCTGCATGGGCGGAAGGTAACCTCGAAAAAAGAGACAACTCGTCAAACGTGCTGCCCTGCAGGCGAAGCCATCACTTTTTGACTCCGTGTGTCTTTGTGTAGCTTTTTGTGTTGGTTTGCAGCTCGCTCATGAAGCCGTGTCCTCAGATCAGTAACGTGACTTTTTGTAGTCCTTCACCAGGCGCGCCATTTCCTGCATTCCCTCGTACACACCGTCGCCTGTCTTTGCGCATGTGCCGTAAATGTGCCACTTCCGGTCCCTCCTCTTTGTCATGTGCAGTTGCTCAGCCACTTCTGACATGCTCAGTGCACCTGTGGACAAGGAATTTGCAAACATGTCATTCTGTGCACCGTGTTTTCTTCTGCGTGTAGCAGTCCCATGCTGGCAAGTAGTTTAGTTGTATTCAATCTGCTACTGTTCATAGCCTACTGTGGCCGTGCTAGATATTTACTTTAGGAAGAAATGTCTCTAGTTTAAAAGTTGTGAAATACGGTTTGATAGTGAAAGCGAGGAAAAAGCTTTTTCATTGTAACTAGGAAGGATTACCGGCTCTCACTCAACAACGGCTTCTTTTCGTCTGTGGTGGAAAAAAGAAGTGAAACCCCTCAACAGCTAATGGCAATGGCCTCCTTTTAGTTGCTTTGGTGAACGGTCTGTGTGTGTGTGTGTGTGTGTGTGTGTGTGTGTGTGTGTGTGTGTGTGTGTCCGTGTGCATGCGTGTTGTGGTTTGTGCTCATACTGACACATTCAGTGTGTGTTGTGTGTGTGTGTGTGTGTGTGTGTGTGTGTGTGTGTGTGTGAGAGAGAGAGAGAGAGAGAGAGAGAGAGAGACTGACCAGGCAGGTCCTGTTTGTTGGCCAGCACCACGACAGGCACACCCCTCATCAGGTCACTGTCCAGAATGTTGTCCAGCTCCTCTCGGCACTCCGTCATTCGCTCACGGTCGCTACTGTCCACCACGTACAGAATACCTGAAACATCATCATCATCATCATCATCCATCATAGCTAGCCACAGCCAGCAGCAGCATTGTCGTCGACATCATCGCCAGCTACCTATCTCAGCCAGGACATGCCAATTCTGTGGCACCCCTAACTGCCCTTATGAACAGCTCTGCTGACCCTAGAGCACAACGCCAGAACCTCATGTCCCCTCTGCTGTGAAGCACGAACACAGCACTGACCGAACAGAAGGGAGCGAACCCTGAGGAAACTTTGAGGAAGACCGCCAACTTCATCAAGACATGCTCAAGGGAAGGCAGAATAATCGGAAGGATTTAAGTATTTTTGTGTTTTGAGATTAACAGCGTTACCACGACGATAAGAACGAACATCATGTTTCGGACACAGAGTTGTTTTGTCGTTGTTATTGTTGTTGTTGATTCTGTTTGTTGCTGGTTGTTGTTTGTTGTTGTTTGTCGTTGTTACTTTGTTTGTTTGTTTGCTTGTTTGTTTGGGGTGTGTAAGTCCGTGTACTGCCTCTAAATACAGGCATTTACCAGTAACTCTACACCCTTTGTTTTTTGCTGCCCCAACTCTTTTGCCGGTTCCAGTGGTGTTCCTCCAAGGTAATGGGTGGAATCCACGGAGGGCTCGAAAGCTGGGGCAATTTTTTTATGAATGATGATGGAGATAAGGATGATGGTAAGATGATGCTATGGAGGTCCGTGTGGTTTGCGACTGCGGGACAGGACCGCATTCCACGCTTCCTGTCATAAATATCCCAGCATTAACCAGGCCCGGAAAATACGGTACCTGCGGTGCCGGATATGTAATCATCAACATCATAAGACGTGTCATACTAAGGGAAGCACCCCCAAAGTCGCACCCGTGAAGTGGGTGAACCTCGGCTGTGATGCAACAGCTTCCCCATTGGGCCCATAGCACACACGCTCTGGTAGGAGCCAACCTAGGTAGGAAAAATCCCGCTTGCCCCGGCTGGGACTCGAACCCGGGTCTCCCGGTCCATGGTCCGAAGTGCTAACCACTACACTGTTTGCATGCGTCCCGCTTACCTTCAGAGTTCTGGAAGTAGTGGAACCAAAGCTGGCGGATTTTCTTCTGACCTCCGACGTCCCAGACGGTGAAGGTCACGCCCTTGACAGGGGTCACCGTCTCCACGTTGAAGCCGATGGTCGGGATGGTGCTCACAACTTCGTTCAGTTTGATCTTGTACAGGATCGTTGTCTTGCCTGCAGAATTATTGAACGAAGTATTGAGAATGCAGTCATAACGTTTGACGATCCTCAGGCTAGGATAAACTGTCTGGAATATGTTTAGATCAGCCATTTAGACGTTTAACCGTCTTCATCCTTTTTTCTCATGGAATAGAAATTAACAGTTTCAATATAGTTCGAGTGCAAAAATAAAATTTACGTATCACTTGAAGAAAGTAAATAATAAATAAACAAATAAATAAATGGATAAATGAATTCATAAATAAACGGATTAATAAATAAATGGATACGTGTGCAACTAAGTAAATAACTAACTGAGTGAATGAATAAATACAAAACTAAATAAAGATTTAACAACAAAAAAAATACATGGCGAAACAAATATCAGGGAAACCACTACAATGTCTTTCTATCCTAAACAATCTTTCTCCTTCGAAAAAAAACAACAACCAAAAAACAAACCAGAAACAATAAAAACCTAAAAACAACAACAACAACAACAAACCAAACAAACAAACAAACAACCAAACAAACAAACACTTACCAGCACCATCGAGTCCCACCATAAGAATCCTTGCCGGGTCGTTCCGGAAATCCGCGAACAGTTCCGACAATTTGCTGAAGAGTAAACCCATCTTATCTTTCTGCTTAATCGCCTTCCAAAAATTTATTCACGCAAATTAGGAGTTTGGTATGATTTGTTTGTTACTTTTCAAACGATTCTGAGCGGTGTATGTCAACAACAGCAACAACGAAAACAACAAAATCACCAGCAAGTCTCTCGTGTGTAAATGTGAAAGGAAACTGCACTCCAGCTGGATTCAGTCCGTGTGTGATCGCTCTTGCAGAGAGGACAGAATTAGACAAACAGGAATACGCTGTCCAGCTTTATAAATGATCGTCTGCCGGAGCTGCTAATTTTAAATCGTATTGCTGGCCACTGCCAGCGTGGCTTGCGCGGCGTTAAGCCCTACAACCCCACTCACTCGCTCTGTCCCTCGCCGGCCAGCGTGTCACTCAATGGGAACCGTCGACACAGCGTGAACCGTTGCGTCAAACGGATTGTACTGCGGAAACTAAGTCAGCCGTCCCGAGTTGTGTCCTTCGTCAAACCAGCACAAACACTCTGCACGCTACTAGTAGTAGTACTACGCGTCAAGTCGGCCACGCTGGAAGTACCTACGTCATCGGGAATTTCCTTTCCGAGTTGATCTTGAACACGAGCTAGTAATAACATGTATTACATGACAGTCACGTAAAGACCAGGGCCGCGTTTCTTACGGAAAGGCGCTCGCGGGCGCTTGCGAAGGTCGCTTTGCCTCGTTGGGAAACGGCCAATTAGAACCAAGGCGCTTTCAAAATGGCGGCGGAATCACGAACACTGTTGTTGGCAAGGTTGAAAAGGAAGAAGAAAACTCTAGTGCTCGCAGCTATCAGTCATCTTTTGAGCGCAGAAGACGACGTTTTTGAGGAGGAGCAATAATTACTGGCTTGGAGCATGATATACCGCTAGTATGCATGTTCTGCTCGATGCAAAACGGAGACGTAAGGCACCATTACGTACTCACTTTGACCACTCCTTCCCCACAAACACGCACGACATATCCCTGAATGACTGGCGACCACGGCCCGGTGCAATTAGCTCAAATTATTTTCGTATACTATTCTGCACAATTACAAGTTGGGACAGAAGGTCTCCATCCACCCGCAAATTCATTTTAAGCCATTTCTTAGTTCCACTTCAACGAAGCCTTCGGTGGGCGCCGCCATCTTTGTTTACATAGAAACTGACCACGTGACCTTTTGCTCGCGGCAAACTAGCTTCAGACGTCGCGCGCGGGCGCTTTTTCTGCCCGCCGCGGGCAAGGTGCCTATAGACGGTTTCATAGGAAAGCGCCCCGGAACGTTTCGAAGCGCCCGCCTTAAGAAACGCGGCCCTGGTGCTACGCATCGCCTTCGCCTATGTGCAAAAATGAGGGAGACCCACAAATCTGCTGAACCACACAATCCTCGATAAACTCTCTTCAACATTTTTCTGTCAGGCGAAAACTTCAACAGTACATTACCTATAGGCATTAGAACATTTTACTGTACTACAGGTAGTACGACAAGCGTGTTTGAGAAGCAGCAGGGTCTAGACCCGATAAGTCAAAATCAAGTTCACAAAAAGCAAGATGCGCAATGCGATTGAATATAGGAGAGCGCGATACACGGACTGACTGAGTTGCCAGGCAAGCGGTGACAACAAGTCTTGTTACTTCAGCTGTGAACTGAGAATGGTTGTGCTGTCGGTTTACATTTGATCCAGTGAACTGAAGCGTTACCGACCTGCCTTTCATGAGAATCTCAACATTTCATTCTGCTCCACCCCCCCCCCCCACCCCCACCCCAAAAAAAAAAAAAAAAAATTACTTCTAAATTCAGCTCCAGTTACAATGAATAACAATGAATCATCAGGAGACTGTTCATCGTTGTTGGGACTGGTTGACGAGCCGAATCAGTTCATACAGGCCACCGGAAACGCCCTTCCCTTTCGCTGCGCATGTCCAGTAAATGCCACACAACCGGTCGGTCATTCTGGACAATTGTAATTCCTCTTCCAGTTCCTCTACACTCATGGCACCTGTAGACGACACTGCATTTTGTGAGAAGAATGAAAGAATTTCAGGGGTTTTTTTTTTTCTGTCATACCCTCACGTCTCTGCCTTCACGTGGAGGTTAGGGGTGTGTCTGGAGGTTTAACGTCCTTTTCCGCCACATATGGCTGATATTAAAGACAGGGCAACGAGAAAAAGGCAAGCACAAATATTTCGCCCCAGCCGGCAGGGAGGCTTGATGCAACACAAAGAAAGATTAATCAGAAGGTGTGCATGAGGTGCTGATCATCTGATTGCCACCTTGCAGGAAGTATCACCAACTTGCCAGAAATGTCACAAGTTTCGAGCATACTACCAAAGACCTCCAAGATCTTTGATACTACTCTACATGTCTGTGTGAAATCTGAAGTACATTATAAGAGCTTAATGTGACATCTAGTGTCCCAAATGATGAGACTGACCCGGCAGGTCTTGTTTGTTGGCCAGCACCACGACAGGCACACCCCTCATCTGGTCACCGTCCAGAAGGCTGTCCAGCTCCTCTCGGCACTCTGCTATTCGCTCACGATCGCTACTGTCCACTACGTAGAGGATACCTGAAGAAACACTGAGCCACATCTGATCGTGTACCGTCGCTCTTGTTCGGGAGGAAGAGGCTGAATACCAGCTAGCAATTAGGCGTGGCAAGTTTACGTCACATAACACTACGAACAGCACGGGAACAAAACAAATCTTTTAAAATAAGGATCAGGCGTCAGAACTTCTTCTTCGTCTTCTTCTCCCCCCCCCCCCCCTCTCTCTCTCTCTCTCACACACACACACACACACACACACACACACACACACACACACACACACACACACACACACACACACACGAGTCAAACAAAACACAATCTGCCTCAGATATTACCTTTTTTACACGTGTTCCTGCTCTGTTTGAAGAGACCATAAAGTGGTCGGCGATACTTCTCGTCACCGCCGACGCATTCGACCAAGACGTTGCCACGTGGAATGATATCCACTGTGACCCACCGATAGTACAGTAACTCATTTTCGGCTGGCGCCAGTATGTCCGGCTTCAGTCTGCACATAACTGTTTTCTTACCTGTAAAAATAAATAATAGTCATAATAAGTGTGTTTTGTGTGGGCGCTTTACCCAGCTTCTTGAACTGGCTCAAGGCGCCGCGAGCTGAACCCAACACGCACGCTCACGTGAATCACACGCATCCTTTCCCGCACTGGACATGAACTGAACACATTACAACCACGTGGTGAGAAGGGTCAGCTCAGCTATTTAAGTTTCGGAATTCAGAATTGCATTTAATTTCAAATTATGTGGGCTGGACATTTCCAGACTGAGCGGAGGGGGGAGGAAGCCGGAGTACCCGGAGAGAACCCCCGACGGTCGGCCCCAATGAACGGTGTCACGTACGAGAAGGAGAAATTCTTCGCCCCGAGTGGGACACGAACCTGACCTCTCGCACTGGTGGCGAAGTCTCTTAACCACTAGACTACCGACCACCCCCAATGCGGTTTATGTAATGTAAAGAGTGTTGTACGTAATAGCAGTGCGATAGTCCACAGGCAGTAATATTACTAATAGTAGCCACTATTATTATCATCACTTTTTTAAAATCATAATAATAACCATGTGTAGTAATATATTCCATTATCACACCAGTGGCGCCGGAAGATGTTGGGGGGAGGGGGGGCAGAATCTCAGAGGGGGGAAACGCCAGAGCCACTGAAAGGAAGGACGTTGCCCGGAGAGATTGAAAAGCGGGGGGGGGGGGGGGGGGGGGTGGCGGCGGCATTCTCAGATTCTGCACAGACAAAAACCTTTCCAAACCAGTGAGCCAGTGAAAGGAAGGACGTTGCCCGGAGAAATTGAAAAGCGGGGGGGATGGGGGGGGGGGGGGGGTTCAAATTCTACACAGACAAAAACCTTTCCAAACCAGTGAGCCAGTGACAGCAGGAACAGCAGGAAGAGGGGGAGGGGGGTAGGGGAGGGGAGGGGGGGCAAGACCATGGCTTTGCCCCCCCCCCCCCTCTTGCCATAGTCACCTGATTTTCCAGGGGGGGCAAAGAGATACTCTTGCCCCCCCCCCCCCCCCTGCTTGGGTACGGGGGGGGGGGGCAGCTGCCCCCCCGGTTCCGGCGCCCCTGCACACCGTTTTAATCACATGTAACAGTGAGGTAAGAAACCAGTAACACCCCGTACCCGCGGTATCCGCCCCAACCCCGCATCCTATAACGATGCAGTTTTCATTACAGCCTATTTGTACAAACGACAGGGCCGCTGGAGACACGTTTCAAGGATGTTAACGTTGCGTCAGATTTGGCATTGTGAAAATGTAGGTTTCGTACTCACTGAAAAGCTGCATGTTCAAATTCTGTTTTCTAGTTTGAAATTTGAAATGCCACATTGTTCCGGCATTCTACACACTCAGTCCCAAAAACAAATGCATTTGATTCATTTACTGGCGTGTCATTTTAATTTATTTTTTAAATTTAATCTTAATTCTGCTGTTTCTGCAGATTACTTACCAGCTGAATCCAGTCGCCACATTGTCCCGGCATTCTACACACTCCTAAAAACAAATGCATTTGACTCATTTACTGGCGTGTCATTTTAATTTTTGTTGTTGTTTAGTTTTAATCTTAATTCTGCTGTGTCTGCAGACTACTTACCAACTGAATCCAGTCCTGCTACCAGAATATGGCATAAACTAGGAAGACTGTTGAATAGCAGACGACTCAACAGGCAGCCCATCTGATCTGCTCAATTCACTCCACCACCACTGAGCGCAGCGATTTCAAACTATAAAACCTTATCAGTTGCAGTTTCTCACAAGAGCAGGAGAGGTATGTCGCGTCTGTTCTGGGCTGCACGCTCGTCCGGCTTTAATTTTCTGCAGTGTCCCCAACGCTACGTGTATACTCGTACAGTCAGTCCTTGTCCTTAGTTCATGGTCCACAAACCGCATGGCTAAGTTCTCAGCGTCGCTGAAACAGTCAGACGATGCTGCATCTTTTCCAGTAGTGCGAAAAAAAAAAAAAAAAAAATGTCAGTCCTGTGTGTGTGTGTGTGTGTGTGTGTGTGTGTGTGTGTGTGTGTGTGTGTGTGAAAGAGAGAGAGAGAGAGAGAGAGAGAGAGAGAAGAGAGAGAGAGAGAGAGAGAGAGAGAGAGAGAGACAGAGACAGACAGACATTGTTATTTACTAAAATGGAAATATCATCCGACTTCCTGCAGATGCTCGAGAGTGTGTTCAGCAGCTAACCGCAAGCTGCATGGCCATTTGTTGTTGTTGTTGTTGTTGTTGAAGCAGTCTGTCGCACATGCGGTGTTCCACTGCAGTCAGTTTTCGTTTAAAGCACAAAGCGTAAGGACCAAAAGTTGGGTGTATTTTTTTCACCGTCCACAACCCTGTAAGTCCATGTTGTGACAACAGAGGCAGTCAGTGACCTACATTTTTATTGCCGGAGATTCTAGTGTGTATGACTGATCAGGACACCGACCGACATAATGATGCTGAAGCCTGCGGATATGGTCGAGTATCCGGGAAGCTGGGGCCGAGTCATGGGATAGTCAGCCGGTGTTGTGTACGTGTGAGAAGTTGTCAGTAGAGTCGACGCAGTTTGAACAGTGACCGCTGACGCAATATGCAAGACCTCAGAATGTTTTCGTGCGTGCGTGCGTGCGTGCGTGCGTGTGTGTGTGTGTGTGTGTGTGTGTGTGTGTGTGTGTGTGTGTGTGTGTGTGACTGTGTGTGTGTGTGTGTGTGTGTGTGTGAGAGAGAGAGAGAGAGAGACCGACCGACCGACCGACAGGCAGGCAGACAGACAGACAGGCAAGCAGACAGACAGACAGAGAGGAGTTTGCCAAGACCCCTCCACGCTGATTTCAAATGTTGTCAGTCGAAAACGCTCCATAAACTCCACTGATTGCCCGGATTTAAAATCCAAAAGAGTACATTTTTTTCAGACGACAATACATAAAACGGTGAATTCTAACAAAATTCTAAGTCACTGGCGGTATGAATAAGTTTCTATCATCTCCCGGAGATCATGCTGCGCAGACGACAGTTTGAGCAATCTAAGGCCGCAAAACTGGGACACACGTCGATGGTAAGAACTGCAAAGGGACATTATTTGCACTTAGCTGGCACAACACTTTTCACCCCTTGCTTTCATTACTGCTGTGTCGGACTCTCGGCTGTGAATTGTCACCTTCAATGAAACGAAATATATATTAGTCAGTCGGGAATTCCCGAACGCTGTCTTGGCTCATACACAGCAAGACTTCCTTGGGTTGCTGATAAATATAGATTTGCATATAAATAGTGCAGCCACTTTCGTCATTCTTTCATTCATTACCAGTCCGTCCAGTCCTGAGCCGTTTGGCCGGCGCTGCCTCGCTGGGTGATACAAAAAGTTCCACGTCGCGAACGCCAGTTGGTTGGTGCGTGACGTGCGGCGGTTCAACATTGCTGAATATTACACGGGCCAGGTGAAACGTCAACCAATCACCGGCAGACGTGTGGGTAAGGTCTCAAGCATAAACACCGCTGCATCGCTCACATACGTCAGTCGAAAAAACTTACTCTGAGGCGTGCACATCTCATCAGCGTGTGTCTACATTCAAGTGTGCTTTAATCACCGTGATATCTCGATGAAAAAGAAAAGCAAGTTAACGCCGGAAAACGAGGGCATCAGTTTCTGACTAAAAAAAAAAAAAACCCGAAGAAGAAAAAAACGGCAACCTTTTGTGACATTATCATACAAAAATAAATAAATAAATAAATAAATGAAAGACAGAGAGAAGCTTAGGGACAGGAACTTCAAAGAGCAGCGTTCAGCTCAGTTACAGTGAGTGATATATAGAAGCATCTGAAAATCACACGGTCATCGTTTGCGGACAGCAGCACCAAAAACGCGGCTGAAAAACAAAATCTTTTCCTGAACTGCATGTAGAGCGAACATCAGCGGAGCGAGTGAATCAGTCAAGCATGGGTCTGTACCTATCCCGCCTTTTGGAATCACTGTGGTCCTACTCCGAGGGAACTCCGTCACGAGTGTTGATGTTAGGACTGGACAATGCAGGTAAGCTTGCACGTCTCTTTCACGTTCTTACCTAATGCTTTCTCCGAGTTTGTAGGTTATGGAGAACATGTGTACATGCATATTTCTTCATTTTTACTATGATTTTTATTTATTGATTTTTTTTTTAATAAAGAGTAATTCGTTTGGCCTGGACAGTTTTCCCGCACTGGTTATCCTTACTGCTATCACTGACTTATGGTTATTTGACAGCGTTCAAAGTTATGTATATCACCATTGCCACTAGTACCCCTCGGAAGGATGAAAAGATGGCGTGTGGAATTTTTTTTTTTTTTAAAAGTCATTTGTCTTTAACACATGACATGGAGGCGTCGTGATCAAAGAGAAATTACCGAGGGTAATATGCGGTCTGCCACACACACACACACACACACACACACACACACACACCGCGGATACTCAGTCACAGCTAGGGCGTTGAGGTTGTTCCTGACAAGTGCACCCAGCAGTGATAGACATTTCAGTTGTGTTATGTTTCTCTGCTGATAGGCAAGACAACGATCCTGTACAAGGTCAAGCTGAATGATGACGTCACGACCATCCCCACCCTGGGTTTCAACGTGGAGACGGTGAGCCCTGTCAAGGGCGTGACCTTCACCGTCTGGGACGTCGGTGGCCAGAAGGCCCTCCGGCAGCTATGGAGACATTATTACGAAAACTGCACAGGTAATGATGATGATGATGATGATGAGTATTGTATAGGCGCTTTACCCAATTTCACGAATCGGCTCAAAGCGCCGCGAACTGAACCCAACACGCACGCTCACGTGAATCACACACATTCTCTCACTGACACACTGGACATAAACGCATTACTGGTGCGAAGGGTCAGCTCAGCTATTTAAGTTTCGGAATTTAGAATTGCATTTTGGTAGGCCGAACATTTCCAAAGCAGAGAGGGAGGAAGCCGGAGTACCCGGAGAGAACCCCCGACGATCGGCCCGAATGAACGGTACAGCACCACATACGAGAAGGAAAAATTCTTTTTGTTCCGAGTCAGTGGGACTCGAACCCCTGACCTCTCGCATTGGTGGCAAGTCTCTTAACCACTAGACCACCGACCGCCCCAATGAACAATTTTACGAACGGACGCCGAAGAGAAGGCCTGGTGAATAACTGGCCACAAACTACTGCGTTCGTGTCTTCATATATTATGTCAGTGCAGGGCTAACTGACTTTGAATTTTTCACCCTGCGTACCGCCAGTGGCCAGAACAAAAGCTCTAAGACAAATTGTATCTCAGATTACAAACTTTTTTTTTAAAAACTGCAACTGACCGTGAACCCAGTATCCACTAACATTACAATGTAACGACCATAACCATTTCGAATTATGATCACTTCATAGGTTCTTGCTCGATTATGCTCGGTCATACAACTTGGACTAGAGTACCAGCATGGTCGGATTGTCAGTTCACTATAGCTCCTTTATGTCCCATCATTTTCATCATCTGCCTAAAGACATTTCACACACGTTAATTGTGTGTGTGTGTGTTTTTTTTTTTTAATACAATTTTAGCTATGGATTCAAGAAAGAAACTGATTTTTTTATTTTATTTTACGAACTTTAATTTCTAAATGAATGTAGGTCTGCTGTACATGGTGGACAGCGCAGACCAGACGCGCATCCCATCATTTTCATCATCGGCCTAAAACCATTTCACACAACTGCTTTTTTGTAATACAATATCTGCTATGGATTCAAGAAAGAAACTGATTTTTCATTTTACGAACTTTAATTTCTAAATGAATGCAGGTCTGCTGTACGTGGTGGACAGTGCAGACCAGACGCGCATGAGTGAATCGAGAGAGGAACTGGAGGCAGTGTGTGGCAGTCCTGACATGGCCGGGGTACCTGTGGTTGTCATCGCCAACAAACAAGACTTACCAGGTACAGACTCATTTTACACACACGCCTTCATATCGGTGGGTACTGTCGTAAGACATCATTATGTCCAGGCTGACCGTACACAGGTTGGGGAACTGCTGAGGAAAAAAAAAAGAAGACTGAAACCTAGACTGGGGTGCAGAAGCAGCGTCCTGCTGGGGGAACACAAGGGCAATGCCCCACTTACGAAAACAAATTTCAGCACTTTAAAGGCTTTTAGTAGCCTCTCCTGGCACAACAAAGTAAAACACTGCCTTGATACTGACATACAAGTCTTCCAAAATGAAGTTAGACTGTCCCGTATGGCATTACATGTATGATGAAATTGTCTGCAACCTTTTTCCTCCTACTTTTCCCTTGGCTGAACCTGACATTTTTTTGGCTGAAAGAATAGGAAATTTGGCTGAAAATTGCCAAATGACTGAAAATTCCACAGCCCGCGTAAAAGCATAAGACACTTATCCTGAATATTGTCCACTTTGGTGCAGAAATGATAGGCCATTACAAATTTTGTCTGCTTTGGGAGGAGAGTAACTGGACATTTCAAAAACCGAATCGATCTTTGTCCAATGTCAAACGCAGGTATGAACACATTCACATATTTTGATGTATTTCAAGTGACAAACAAGGCATAACATTTCATGAGCCTCACAATTTGATCAGGTAAACATAGGTCAACCTAAAACATTTCTTTACCGTTTTTTGTTGTTTTGTTGTTGTTGTTTTTTTTAACAACATGTCTATTCCGAAAACAAACAAGCATTACCTCTCCTGAACAAGAGTTAGCATGAATGTCTACTGTTTTGGGTAGTTCAGTCTTGGACAACTGTCCTTCAGACATACAGTTTTGTTGTTAGGTATGGCAAAATACCATGAGGTTGCTTTGGTGCAATGGCGTTATCGCTGTTGTAGTTGGCAGTTGTCCCTGTGCTGGTTCAATACATCTGTTTTCTGCTCTACAGGTGCGTGCAAAACATCAGAGGTGGCCGAACAGTTGGGCTTGCACAAGATGACAGACAGAAAGTGGTTTGTGCAGGGCGCATGCGCACCGACAGGGCAAGGCATCTACGAGGCTATGCAGGAGCTTGCAAGATTATCTAAAGACTTCAAGCAGTCACAGCGATGAAACTGTGGTCAAAAAGAAATCATTGTGTGTATAATAACGTCAAGGACACAGAGAAAGGTTGTCTGAGGCCTTCACTGCTAGGCAACGATTCCACTTTGTGTAACTAGCAAACTGATCAAAATGGAGCCGTAAGCCAGTCGGCACAACCCACCAATACCAGAACTCAACCAAGTAAAGGAGTCAGATCTACACAGAGAAGGGCGTATATCTGAGTGGTAAAAACTTGTGGTTTTTCTATACAATGCAGGGCTGCAGAAAGCATGCTGGAGGTCACATTACCGATTCCATTAGTTTGGACTGGATCTCAACAAAACCTGGACTTGATAATGATGCTCAGGATAGGACTGTCATTGCAGCCACAGCACATCATCATCATTACCAATTTTTCAGTTAGATACTTTTTTTTACATCACTGAATGCTGTGCGAATTTTGAAATTGTGTGTGTGTGTGTGTGTGTGTGTGTGTGTGTGTGTGTGTGTGTGTGTGTGTGTGTGTGTGCATGCGGTTGAGTGTTTAATTATATGTATGCTTACAACTGGAAAAGAAAGTGTTCAATGTGTAGGGTGTACAATGTAACACAATAAATGCTGTACAGCAAAATATATTCTTTTTCGATTCTCAAATTCCCTGAATCTGTATGTGTGTGCGTGAGAGAGAGAGAGAGAGAGATGATGATGATGATGATGAAACTTTATTTATCAACGGTAAAAGTTTTGACAGAAATTCGCCAGTTTGCAAACTTGCCGTTGCTAATACTACAGAGACTATCTACTAAGGGAAAAAAAGGGAGCAAAATATAAAAGGTATTATGCACTAAACTACAAGAAACAAAACCATAGAGAAAATCGTCCATCAGGTCAAAACGCATTCACACACACGTACGACCCTTGAGAGACTCAAATTCCAAGACAACTTCCAAAAACCACATCCAAACACATTACAGTTCACCGCCTTTATAATCTGTTCTACACATTTCAAAATGTATTGCACCAAAGCTGTATGTGACTGATATATATACTCCAATACATGTTTCAATTCATCACCAGGAAAGTGCTTCACACTTTTAAACTTTTTCACAGCACAGTATCAAAAAAAGTCATCTGAAAGGACCGCTCAGAATGCTGAACACATTCAAAGAATAATACAAGTATATATTTGTTAAAACAACAACAACAACAACAAAACTGCATCAGAAATTTACATATGTACCAGCCGGCACACAGAATTATAATGCAGAAAATACCTGTATGTCCCACAACTATGCTTACAGAAAATGTCCAGCACAGGGCCTCTGGAAATAATGAAAATCCACACACACGAAAAGGTTACCTGTAGGTAAAACTTGAGCTCCCCACAACTGAACTTATAGCACCAGCCTGATTGAACAGAGTAGGACCACTACTTTCACTATCTATTTTCCCACGACCGTGTATGTCAACTGCATACAAAACAACATGCTTCATGCAAAAAAAAACAACAACAAAAAAACAAAGAAGAAAAAAATGAAAAAAGGTCAATCAAACCTACCTAATCAAATCTACAGAACCTGCTTAATGAAATCACCAGATCTCACCTATGCCAGTATATACGTTTTACAAAAACATCAATTTTTTTTCCCCTTTCCCTGTGTTGGGGTCTGTAGATTTAGCAGTACAGGCACAATTTTCTCTCCAAAGTCTCGATTTCAGTCCCTCAAATCAAGTAAATGCTGATGCAAATATTGCAAATATCACAGCAAAGACCACATCCTTTATGAGCACACAGACACAGGGTCCATACAGGTCATGGAATCCTGGAAAAGTCATGGAATTTGGAAATAGCTTTTCCAGGCCTGGAAAGTCATGAAATTATCTCAAGAGTCATGAAAAGTCATGGAATTTCGGAATTTTATGGAAGTTATTTTGAGCCCAACAGTGAAACGGTCAGCTTGGTGATTACTCACAGGACTGATTGCCAAAAAAATTTCCAAAATTACCAACAAACTGCCTTCCCATAAGGCTAATGACTAACTCTGAACATTGGTCTTGCTGACTGCAATAACTAGGATAAGCTCATAATTTCTACCCTCGCGTGTGTCAGTGTGAAAGAGGGCGAGGAAGGTGTCATGGAAAACAGGAGAGTTGGCCTCGAAAAGTCATGGAAAAGTCATGAATTTTTGAGACTGTGAACCTGTATGGACCCTGCAGACAGTAAGAATACAAGCTGAAAAACAAAAACAAAGAACTGAATATGCTGTCCTTTGGACTGTAAGAAAATATGATACATGGGATAATCAGAAATGTTGCAAAGTCATTTTTTTTTTTTTAAAGTTTGAAATAACAGAAAAGCACAAAGGAATAACATATTGTTTGTCACAAAATGCTATTAGTCAGCATGCACATAGCTTTCATTCAACACAGCAGTAAATAATACTTACAAAAAAGGCACACCTTGTAACCTCCTTGAAGTGATACAGCACACAGCTGATGGTGAGGCAGAAATCATGAGCAGATTTGGACACTTCCGCTAAGACAATGAAAGTGACATAGGTCTTCAAAGTAAAGTACTGTACATGCGTTACGACTATGTAGCCCTAATTTCTTTAGCAGTTTTGGAGCTCCAACACGTGGAAAGAAGAAAACAGCGACTGGCATTATCACATCATGTATCTGGAATGAAACGTCAAAACTGTACTAGAATACATAAAACTGTTCAATTTGTTCTACGTGTGTTCTAGTTTCTTGGTACTAGAATACACTTAGAACAAATTCAACAGTGATCTTTTTTTTACAGATAATACACACTGGATGCTCAATAAGACAGCTGGATTTACAAATGGAACAATTATATCAATTTGCACGCACGAAATGTTTTTGGTGCCTGTCTCGTGTTTGTGTACACACACATGCACAAACATAAGTGTGCATGTTAAAGATCCCATTCCATGCGGGAAGGGCCTCAGAAGGGCCTTAGAGTTTGGCAGTATGTATGATTACTTGTTTTAAATTGTTCTGAAGTTTGTTTGACCTTAACATTTAACCCTAATTTATTTTTATAGTTTATATCAAGATCTTTAATTACTGTATTTTATCTTATCTGTGACAGAGCATCATGTGAGGCCAAAGAAGATTTTCTGTTTTTAGAGTCTCTCTTAAACAGACAATAAAGTATTTTGAATTGAACTGAATTGAATTGAATGGAAAATCACACACCACGCATGCAGGAAAAAAAAAAAAGGCAGCGCTGTACTATAGTGATGCACTACCCAAATGCAGCCCATATTTCCCTTACCACAGTAATGGGGCAAAGATTTTACAAATACAAAATACAGAGAGTTCTGGCGTGATAGGATTTTTGACGTTTGATTGTGTTGTGGCAGTACAATTACTGTAAGATGTGATCTTGTCCTGGAAGACGCTGTTTCATGTAGGAGAGCAAGGCGTTAAGAGGTCAGAGGATACAATGTAGGACACAGCTGTTTCCAGGGTAGTCAGGCAGTACCCCTCTTGTCCCATGATGTACCTGAAACCAAACCAATCACTGAACATTGTGGAGAGAACAAGCGTAAAATAATGTGTGGTCTGGACAATTTTGTGTTGGTACGCTGAAAAGTAAGGTGTAATTTGAGGCGTAATAATTACTCAGACGTGCCAACCCCCAAAAAGTGTCTGTCAGTACCATTTCACACAAATGTCAGTATTTTTTGGCACTTGTCAGTATTCTGCCGTACAAAGAAAATAATATAAACAGAAAGCACACACACACACACACACACACACACACACACACACACACACACACACACACACACACACACCTTAAAGTGACAACGCAAAGCAAATCCAGCTTAGAGAAAATTGTCAAGTTTCTGAGCTGACTACAGGCAGAATTGTCCATTTGTAAATGAAGAGCAGTCCGGAACCATATCTGCTAACTGGTACAGCATGCTGTGACTTGTGTGATACCCCAGTCAGAACTAAAAGGTAGTGCACTCACACTAATTCTGTCATTTTCGGTTCATGCACAGCTGTATTTCCTAACAATCTTTTTCAAATATTTCAAATTTGTCTCCTCCGTATTTTTCACTACCAAACCATATTTCCGTATTTAACTGAGTTATGCGGAAAATGATACAGTCATTCCATACTAACTGGCACATGTGAATGATTACTGACGGAATTTCTATGCTCCTGAAAGGTTACTACCAGGCAGACTAACAATTCTGGGTAAATTTGAGCATGCAGTATACAGATGAGATGGCGAAAACGTACAGCAAAGGTTGCTGGCTGGTGGATGGTGTGGGAATGAAACTGGGATGACTCTGTGAGATATGTATCTCGCAAATGCACTAAATGCACCTGAATAACCAACCTATGGGGGAGACAGCAAACTGTTTTCATACCTAACTCAGAATGGAGATACATGTACTCACCCCTCATGGATGAACTCGGCCATCGCGTGACACTCGGAGACCAACTGAGGCAGGTTGGTTTTCATCACAACGTAACTCACTACAGGCAACAGATCATCCGCCCCACTGCAAGCAGATTACACATGGAAATGCAGTTTTTCTATGTGCATAAAATACTCCTAGCCCCTTTTTCATGACTACCACAGATCAGTCAGCACATGTCAGGCTTGATAACCACACGAGGGCATTATGTGTGTCACACACACACAGTCACAAGCACACACACACACAGTCACACACACACAGAGTCACACACACACACACACACACACACACACACACACACACACACAGACACACACACACAGACTCACACACACACACACACAGACTCACACACACACACACACACACAGAGTCACACACACACACACACACACACACACACACACACACACACACACACACACACAGACTCACACACACACACACACACACACACACACACAGACTCACACACACACACACACACACACACACACACACACACACACACACACACACACACACACCAACAACCAAATATGCCGTAAATCACTTACACACTTGGGACATCAGCAGTTGTGTATCCCTGACTTAGGTAGAAGTCCTTTATCCCATCCAGAATCAACTTCATCACTTTAACTGCACCAAAGACAAAAACAAAAAAACAAAAAAAAAATCACAAAACACTGAAACACACTATCCGTATTCCTAAGATTAGTTACTGTTTGGGGCTCAAAGGTCCATCCTTTACTACAAACAAATCATTGCATGATTTCAAAACTGGGTTTTTTTTCCTTTCTGTCTGTGCTGATAAAAAGTCTATGACATACAAGTTTCTGTACTTGCTCTTCGGGATCTACTGAGTTTCCTAATAACTCAGAACAAAACTGCAGCAGTGCCTGAAGGCATTTGTACTTAAGACATTAGACAAAATGGACAACTGTTATGCTGATTACTTTTATGTTCGAATTCTGTATACAGTGGGTTTTTTTTTTTTTTTTTTCTTCTTTTGTTTTCAGTTTCAGTTCTTCATCAACCTCTGTCCATCACTGTTTTTCTAAAGTCTGCATTTGTTTGTTCAACTGACAGTACTTACCAACACACTCAAGTTTACTGAGCATGGTGTAGTGGTCCTTGATGCGCACCAGTTCTTCAATCGCCTTCTGGTACGGCTGTGGGTGTGATCTTTTTGCAGCTGCGTCATCGCCGGTTGGGATCAGGCACAGCCGACGAGTCACCCCCATTTCCATAGGGGTTGTGTTGGCTCTTTGGGTCATCTTGCAGGCAAACGCCAACTCATCTTTGTAATTGGCCAACCTGAAAGCACACAGATTCACATTTGGGATGCTTAAGTGCTGTTGTTTATTCACTCAGATGGCTGACTCAACATTTCTAACACTCGTTTTACTTTTTACTGACTGTCTTCTGACTGGGGTTACTCCTTCTCACATTCAGAATCACTGGGGACACTGCGCTATACAAGAATGCTATATTATTATTATCATTATTAAATGGAGCTGGGATAGCCTGATGGCAGAGCATTGGACTATCAATGCTCGGGTCATGGATTCGAATCCTGGCTAGGAGAAAACTATTTGTGTTGGCTTTTTCTTCGTTGCCCCGTCACCGATATCCCCTTACATGGTGGAAAAAGACGTTAAACCCTCAAGCTACCAACCAACCTTCCCGCATCACTAAAGCAGACGAAGTCAGCTGGATGACAACACATCTTGTATCACCATTAACAATCCATGCTTTAAAACAAAGAAAAACAGTGCCGATTACCTGAAAAGCATCAGAAGGAACTTCCAAAGTGGCTTGAAAAATGTCTCCTCTAGTGAAGCATAGCACTGGTCCCTCCCCAGAGGCGAGTCGAGCTGCTCATAGGCGATAGTGAAGAGAATCAGCATCTTCTCCATGTACTGGTGCACATCAGTCGCGATATTTTTCAAGTGTCTTTGGTAGGCTTCCCTGGACATGCGCTGTATCTCTGCTTGGTCTTCGCTGACTGACGGAAGACTGGGGAAGTCCTGCACAGAGCCGCTAGAGCTTGACCGTGAAACAAGACTGTCAGGCCCCGCATCTCTCAAGGATGACGCCGATGATGCCTGGTCAGATTCTGGAAGATCGTTATGCACTTGCATCTGCTCACTATCTTCTCTATCATCATCATCATCATCATCATCAAACAAATCGTCCATGTTTTCAGCATTGTATGTTTCATAATCCTGTGATACCTGTCGCAGGACCCTTGCTGCTGTATTCTGTTCATCTTTCAGACGTTCTTGAAGCTTCTGTCCTTTGGCTATTGCTGCAGACACATCCGATTTTGTCTGTTGTGTGTACGAGACAGGACCAGCCCTATCAGGCCCTGTAATGCTGCTTGAATTATCAGCATTCTGATTTTTATCTCCCTCCCTGGCATTTTCAGAGGCCACATCTGATGTGTTGTCACATGTATTTTGGGACAGTCCAGTCTTCTCTGAGTTTGATGCTTTGCTTTCTGACTGACTTACACTCAAATCTTCAGGACTGCCCTCCACTT
The DNA here is from genome assembly GCA_018292915.2 of Batillaria attramentaria. Taxonomy (NCBI): domain Eukaryota; kingdom Metazoa; phylum Mollusca; class Gastropoda; family Batillariidae; genus Batillaria; species Batillaria attramentaria. Next base: position 798,327 of record JACVVK020000047.1, on the reverse strand, counting down.
CGTGACTTGGCTCAGCGTCTTCTTTGGTATCATTACTTTCACATTCATCCGGTGTGTTGTCATCAGGATTAGAGAATGAATCGTGTGAAGCATTACTGCCAGTCCGGGGAATGCTTTCTTGGTCCTCATTGCTTGCTGTTTCTTCGGCGTACCCTGGACTGCTTTCAGCTTCTTCTGCAGTGACGGCACTTCCTTCAGCGTTAGAGTCCACTTCCTGCGAGTTGTTGCTGTCACCAGCACCTTCACTTGGACTAGAAACCCCTTCGTTTCCGGCATCATTTATCTCACCAGCCTCAGGACTTTCATCAACGTCCACATTATCATCTCTTTCACCAGAAGACGACGTTGTTGAACACTTTACATGACCAGATGAGAACTCTGCGGGTGCTTTACTTTCATTTTTTTCTGAATCCGCATCCACACTACCACCACTGATACTGCTGAAGTAGCCACTACTGAGGATGCCACTGGTTGCGCTATGGTCGTCCTGTCTTCCGCTGTTACCATTACAAAGCTCCGGTGGCCACAGAGATTCTGGCAAAGGGACCGTGATGGCTGCTAGCAGCTGTTTCTTGTTGCAGACCAAGGGGTAGATCTTTTCATAGATCTTGTACTGGTACTGCTTAAGCAAAACAGTGAGAGGGTGGTCGCGGCAACGCAGGATTTCTTGGATCAGCTGACATATGGGTTCGGGTTCCTCAGGGTTTGCATCCAGCTTGGTGCGCCACGTCTGCAGCCACTTCTGTAAGCGGAGATAGAAGTTATATCATCTACACGATTAGTCCAGCCACAAGCAAACATTAGAACAAACTATGGTGTACTTAATGAAAATTGGCTGGAAGAAAATGATTTGATTCTGGAATCTTGACAAAGCTCCATCCAAAAAAAATAGTGAAGGAGAAGTGTACAATGCACGTCATCCAGCGCTATTCTCAAAATCCAGTTACACCCAAATTATATGACGACGCTGACTTGCATTATGCTGCGCGAACAATTTTCCTAGGCATTCCCCATTCATAATGTAGAGTTCTGAATTACCCTAATTTCAAAAGAATTCAAATCAATAAACGGTCCAATGCAACTGTCCTAAAGTGGTAAATAAATTATTTTTCAATTGAACTGAATTGAATTGAATGAAAGAGTGAAGCGAGTAAAATATGAAAATTAATTAAGATGTGAGCAAAAATTGAGTTAATCCCCCCCCCCCCCCACCCCCCTGAAAAAATAAGGAAGATGTAACTTACAGCATCCTGCTCATACTCCAGGATTTTCTTGTAGATCTGGCGTTGCTCCTGCTCCTCCTCAGACATACCAATCGGGGTTGAGAAACGTTTGGCCGCCTGCTCCTCCAGCCTTTCCTGACGCTCCTGCATTTTCTTGGCCAGCTGAAATATAGCAGGAAACGGAAGAGGATAATTGATGTTAAAAGTAACACCCAGGGCCCGTATGTAATAGTCAAGGTCAGGGCTTTTAGCCCCGGGTTAGAGTCTAACCTCGAACAAAACTAGCTCTAGGGTTAAATTTTCTGTTGTTTTTTTGTTTTAAATCAGGAAACGGGCCCATCCAAGAAGGTGCCTGAGCCGTTATAGAAGGATTTTTTCTTCCTTTCTATGCTTCCTTTTTTTAAATTTTTGTTTTTGGGTTTCTTTTGTCCTAGTCTGGGTTAGGCCCGTAGCCGTGGGTTATATTAACCTTGACTTTTACATACGGGCCCTGGGTTTCATATCCAGGAGAACTAGAACCGGACACAATGTCCTAGCTGACAATAAAAGTACAGGACATTTGTCCTGAGTACTGTCCACTGTTGCAGAGAAATGATGGGACACGTCTGCCTTTGTAAGAAGCACATGTTCAGTTCAATTCAATTAAACGACTTTATTGTGTCCATCAAGGACAAATTTGTTTTTTGACCAGGGGCATGAATAAATAAAGTAAAGGGTTAAAGTTTAAAAGCAGCTTCACTATGTGTGACTAATATAAGATGAGCAAACTAAAACTGATAAGAACGGACACAATGCATCGTTATAATAAATGTGATCAAAAGACATATATTAAGCAAAGTAAATAAAATCGATTTTTTTTTTCAATGTAATCAGACATTCTGAAAATATGACCGATACTGACATAGATCTATGAAGCCCCAACACTTATATCCATCCTCAGTGGCAAGCTTAACTTCACACACAATTATTCAATAATCAATGTGATATCAACTGTATTCCCATGACTCAAGTCGAAATCCCTTTTACCAACAGAAGTCAAAATGTAATCAATGAACAATACCCATGCATGTAACAGCTAGCTAGAAACAGCTCACAAACACTCACCGCCATTTCCTGCTTCCTAGCGAGGGCCAGGTTTTCTGCCATCTTCCTCTGTATCGTCAGACTCTAAAATGAAATACGTTAAATGGACTTCAGTTAAAACAACACAACACCAACACTGACCCCCCCAAAAAAAAACAAAAAAAATCTGACACTTTTTATAGGCATCATGCTGAGCTAAAGATATATGGTAACTCCAACCGTGGTACGCTGCTTGATACAAAGCCAGACTGACACAGAAATCTGTAAAAACAGAACCGTGCGTGATCATTTAAAGGCCCTAATTTTCTTTTTATTTTATTTACATTGTATTTTTTTTGCTGCCCCAACGCTTTGCCAGCTCCAGTGGTGTTCCTCCCAGGTAATGAAAGAGTAGAATCCACGGAGGGCTCGGAAGCTGGGACAATTTTTATTATGCATGATGATGAAGATGAGGGTGACGATAAGAGATGATGCTACTGAGGTCCGTGTGGTTTGGGACTGCGGCCCAGGGCCGCATTCCTCGCTTCCTGTCATAAATATCCCAGCATTAACCAGGCCCAGGAACTACAGCACCTGCAGTGCCGGTCGTGTAATCATCCACATCATAAGACGTGTCACACCAAGGGAAGCACCCCCCCAAAGTCGCACCTGTGAAGTGGGTGAAACTCGGCTGTGTGGCAACAGCCTCCCCATTGGGTCCATAGCACACCCGCTCCGGGTAGGAGCCGACCTGGGTAGGAAAAATCCCGCTTGCCTCGGCTGGGACTTGAACCCGGGTCTCCCAGTCCATGGTCCGGAGTGCTAAGCACTACACTACGGGGGCTGGTGGCCCTAATTTTAAGATTTTTAGGCTCACAGCGCGTTCTGGGCTGTTCTGGTGGTGTTGAGCATCCTACCACTAAGACACATGCAAAAACACATGCATAGGCAGGCTTCTGTTCAGCTAACTGAAGCCAAAATGCAGTAGCCCGTGACAGTGTGGTAGTGACACTCGACCTTGTAGCTCACCAAGTTTGAGCAGCTGACAAGGGAAACATGCCGGACGCCATTTACGGACAGCTGAGGTTTCCTTGATCGCATGGCCCTCAAACATCAGTGTGTTGCATTCAGAGATCTACAAATCTCTAAAACTTTTTTTTTTAGAGCGCAGGCGCAGTCAAAAGTGAAACTGTTCCAAACCAGAAGTCACCCTATATAAAAGCGAAACCTTGTTATCATCGCAAAAGCACCTATAGATGACGGAAAGTCCCCCAAGTCTGAAGTGTCTACAGACTGTACACACATCAACTGTGGGTCAAGATAACAAGAACAGTGACAGACAGGTAAACGGAGAGAGAGAACTGTGGGTCAAGATAACAAGAACAGTGACAGACAGGTAAACGGAGAGACAGAACTGTGGGTCAAGATAACAAGAACAGTGACAGACAGGTAAACGGAGAGAGAGAACTGTGGGTCAAGATAACAAGAACAGTGACAGACAGGTAAACGGAGAGACAGAACTGTGGGTCAAGATAACAAGAACAGTGACAGGTAAACGGAGAGACAGAACTGTGGGTCAAGATAACAAGAACAGTGACAGACAGGTAAACGGAGAGACAGAACTGTGGGTCAAGATAACAAGAACAGTGACAGGTAAACGGAGAGAGAGAACTGTGGGTCAAGATAACAAAAACAGTGACAGACAGGTAAACGGAGAGAGAGAACTGTGGGTCAAGATAACAAGAACAGTGACAGACAAGTAAACGGAGAGAGAGAACTGTGGGTCAAGATAACAAGACCAGTGACAGACAGGTAAACAGAGAGACAGAACTGTGGGTCAAGATAACAAGAACAGTGACAGACAGGTAAACGGAGAGAGAGAACTGTGGGTCAAGATAACAAGAACAGTGACAGACAGGTAAACGGAGTGACAGACAGGTAAACGGAGAGACAGAAGGTAATCAGTAAAGTTCTGACCAGGTTTGCAGCACCAGGAGCTCGTTTGTTCATGCGAGCCATGCGGGCCCTGTAAGCAGCCATCAGCAGCTGGTTCTGATGATACGCAATCTCCATAGGTGACTTGCCTTTTGGTCTATATGTAACAGTAAAACAGTACAAACATACAGTCCCTGTTACATTATTTGCATGGCAGCTGATATCATTACCAATCTACACGTTCAGCCAGCAAACGTTTGTACACGCCGCCATCTGTGTGGCTGAAGGCAGGCTGTGTCACTCTGCTATCCTTATGTACATGTATACACAACCACAAATTGTCCGAACATGACCTCGTTGGTCACTCGACACAGGTGGTTGCCCTTACGAGAGGTTGCTTGGGGGAGGTTTTACTGTACATAGCATGGCTCAGTCTAGCACACACAAAAAACCAGAAAAGACAAAACAAAAACAAACAAAAAAAGAAACAAGGACAACAAACATCCGCCCACACATACACACACACACACGTCTCACAACTCCCGCCAAAAAAGAACGCAGCAGCATAGTGTGCATGCGAGGTGTCTATGACACAGATTTCGTTACGTCACTGTGTGCGCGAAAGTATGTATTGTCTGGAGAAATGTCACAGTCTTGCTTCTCATCACTGAAACTTCCTGCTACGCACAGCAAAATCTGCCCCATCCAGTAAAGTTGTTTCAAAAAGGGGCTCCAACTGCATTTCTTAATGTAAAATCATGAGCAACCAAACTCAAATGCTGGAAGACAGATCCAAGTACCTGGAAAAGGTGTTGGTGGCAGGTTCAGGTGGCCAAGGTGGCACAGAGATAAACAGCTTTGGTTTGGTAGGTGTCCTCCGATCTTGCACAGGAAGCACCATTGCAGTTGGTTTCTGAGAAGATCCTGTGGCAGTAAAAACGTGTATTCCAGTGACACTGACCCCTGTGTCATAAGCACATTAGTGATTTGGAAAGGAACGGATTAGAGTTTCTGAAACAAAACAAGCTATCGGAAATGACATGAAATGTTATGGGGATTTTCGTTCATTTGTGCGTGAATGTGTGTGTGTGTGTGGGGGGGGGGGGGGGGGGGGGGGAGGGGAGGGGGGAGGGGGGTGTATGGGGGTTTAACGTCCTTTTCCACCACATAGGGTGATATCAAAGACGGGGTAACGATGAAAAAGCCAGCACAAATATTTGGCCCCAGCGGGGATTGAACTCACGACCCGAGCATTAGAAGTCCAACACTCTACCATTCGACCACCCCGGCTCCCCGGGAGGGGGGGATTTGGTTCCTACAAAGACAAGCATGGATAATAAAACACATAGGTGATCACCTTCAAAAACAACACACAAACACACACACACACACACCACACACACACACACACACACACACTCGTGTGTCACACACACAGAGTACACACGAGTAGCTCACCAACCTATTTTGTCAATGAGGACCACCACTCTGTCCACACATTGCTGGGCCAGCTTGACCTGCTTGGTGACCTCCTTGGTGACCACAACATCTCCACCTAAGGCAACACAAGATCACAGCAAATACACTTCCAGACGTACACGGTTCTAAACAGAACAGAGACCTGTCATTTCTGTAGCAGTGGGCCTGGCACAAACCACATACTCCATAACACACAAACCTACCACAAACCTTTAACAAAAGTACCAGTACTAGGTAATGCATTACCATTACTGACATTAAGTCACTAATTAACCTGCATTAGCATAAAGTGGTCACCAAAGTGGCCTTCTGCGACAGGAGACTGTCTTGTGCAGAAAGCCAACTAGACAACTCTGACTGTAACAGTTCATGGTTACGTCGGCTCTTATCTGAGTACTGTGGAGCGCCACAGTGTTGTGCACGTGTGTGACACAGTTGTGATTTGGGGGGTTTCCACCACTGTGGCGTCATCACAGCTACTGGGATTTCAAATAGCCCCAGCTGTGACTGTGGGTTCCACAACAGATTCTGATTGGCTGTACTACGTCACTCGGCGCACAAACATGGCGGACAGTGAATCCTCAATTGCACTGTCGCCTGAACAGACTTCAGTGCTGACAGACCTTTTCGACGGAAACAAATGTCTCTGGGACGCCACAAATAAGCACTACAGAGGCCGTACGGCTTGCCTCCAATGCGGATGCTATGGGCATCAGATGGTAACGCATCATGATCGTACATCACCATGCACAGCTGCCTTTGTTCAGTTTTGTAGTTAGTAGACACACCGAGCGCAACGACTGTGATGTGGCATATGTGTGGTTCGCGCGCTGTGCCCAGTTAAGAGCAGGACTAACATTATGTGTTGTACTGTACTAATATACATAGCTAAAGAGCCATCTGTGACCATGTTGTCTCTTGGAGCTGACCAATATGGTGCCCCCAAGATTCCACTACAGAACACAAATGCCTACCTTTGTCTCTGACCGTTTGCAGCAGATTACTGGTGATGCACAAGATGCAGTCAAGGTACTTGACGTACGCCTCCTGTTTGTGAAGGTGGAAAACGATGTTGAAATGTAACTGCTAATAAGACTAGTCATATGAACGTTAAACTATTATTATAGTTTACACAGCCCTGAAAGTTGCGAGTATTTTACTCATCATGATGGGGAGAAAGAAATGCTGGCAAGTAAAATGAAAAACTTGCTCACCAGATGTGAGCGTAGCAAAATGAACAACTTTAGTTGATTTTTCAGTGTTACAGTAGTAAAAATCAGACTTTCAGGGCCGTTAAGTATGTATGCAGTACTACACATGTGCACCACACTGGTACACTGGTTTGGCAATAACTCATGGAACTTGTTGAACTTGCTGAATTAGGACCTCAGTTACATATGTTAGTTACTCTACTGCTTTAATTAGTTGTTACCAATCAGGCACAGCCCAAGTATCAGCTGAGAAGTAGGCTATAGCTATCACTACAGTCATGGACTGATAAAATGAACAACCTGCCAATTTAGCAATTACTAAATTTGTACAGCTTCATGGTATGCTATGATCTGCACTGACTGTCAGTGCAACTGAACTCAGATCATTGTAATGATACAATGAAGTTTATCTGCATTTAAGTGAAACTTACTTTGTCATTACTATCATTATCCAGGCGAAGAGCATCGCCAATGTTTTTCATCACAGATGCGAGCGCCTGCTCCATACTGTCAGTCAGCACATCTCATCAGAGACACTGAAAAAATCTTGTTTCAGCACAGGATGTGCAGGCCTGCAAAGAAAATGAAAACGTCACTGCAGTCACGAGAAAGCAGGTCCAAAGCTGAAACTGGGCCTGTCTAAACATGGACGACCTCTTCAGTTTTAACCGGTACGTGTCGGCCAAACTGTTCAAGATAACGTAGAAACCAGCAAATTGTGTGTAACACACAAAACAGTTACACCAGATTGACTGCTGGCAGGCATTAAATTTTGTTCTGGCACGATTCCTCTGTAGGAAACTTATCACATAGTGTCCTTTAGCATGTGCAGTAAGAAAGCATTGATGATATTACGCACTCACTGAATAAGGGGGGTGGGGAGGGGGAAACGCGTCTGTCAATGGAAGATGTCATCGCTAGTTCACATGCTGGACACGCATTTGTCTTGTTATCAAAGCAGACAACCACCCGCGAGAGGGTATGGCTTTTCGGCATCAAGTCAATTCGGCCCATTTCGAACTCGGCCCATCAAATCGTCCCAAACATATCGTCAGGTCAGCCCAAGGATGCCGTTCAGGCCGAAAGTCACAAAAGCAAAGACTGCTAAGAAAACCAACTCGGTCCAGCTCTGAAGGTGTGAAAGACCCCCCGACCCCCATCTCATGCCCCTCTTTCCCTCTCAGTCGCCTCCCATGTCGATCCGTCACTGAGTCAGTGGCCTGTGTGTGTGTGTGTGTGTGTGTGTGTGTGTGTGTGTGTGTGTGTGTGTGTGTGTGACATGTATTTGGAAAAACTGAGTACAGTTATAGGTGGACCCGACTGTAATCGGTAATTGCATAGGACACTGCATAGGACAGAACTGTGGCCGTATGGGAAATGCCAGTACAGTACAAGATCGCTGTGTGTGTGTGGGGGGGGGGGAGGGGGGGGGGGCTGAGCATTAATCACCAAAGCAGATAGTAATAATAATATGTCTTCAACTTGAGTCCCAGTAATTTTTTTTTTCTTTTTCTCATCATGCATCCTGGGTATTGCTTGCATACATACTCACCGGCGTTTTGTCTTATTGCTATTACACATTTCAGTCTCAACATTCATATCCATATTCAATTATTTGCTTTTGTCATGTGGATTGTTCATGAATTCAAATTGATAAAAAATGTGACGAAATTACTCTCATCATTTTAATAAAAAGAAACTATAATTATGTTGTGTCCCTAATTCTTACGGGTTGAAATTGAAGGGGAGAAAGCCAGAAAAATTTAGATGATTAGTGTTGCCTCTACAAAGCAGGGGGGGGGGGGGGGGGGGGGGTTGCAAGGGTGGGCAAGTTCTAAGCAAAAAAAAAAAAAAAGTTGCAAGCCTGGCCAGGCTTAAAAACTGACGGTGGGTCGAGTCGGCACGGCATATGGGCCGACCCCGGCCACAGAACGATAACTTGTTCCAGTTCTGTGGGCCGACCTCGTTATAAATTGGGCCGACCTGACTTTGAAATAGGCCGTGTTGTTGTGGGCCGATTTTGTGGTGGGCCGAGTTAACTGGTAACCGACTTTTCTCACACGGTTATCTCCCTTGCTTCCGTAAACATTACGGAAACGTCCGAAGGTACACTTAGTAGAACAATTCGGAGAAAAAGATGGGCTACAGTTCATAGTTTTGCACATTCTTGAACCTACGTTTCTAAATACACTGCCTAAAGTGATAAAATTAAAAAATAAACGCAACAATTTCCTTCACCGGAGTAGGCCGAGCATAGCGTTGTTTCTTCAAGATGGCGGACGATGAGGACGTAACGATAAATGGGAGGCCTATTTCGGAACTTCGTGTAGTAGATTTAAAGCGAGAGCTCGACCAAAGAAGTTTGTCGAAAGCTGGAAGCAAGGTCCAACTGACAGAAAGGCTTAAAGCGGTAAGATTGCGCTATTTGAAATGTCTTCAACATTTATTCCCAGAAGTCAGAAGTAGGACACTGTTTTTGACTTGGTCAGGACAGGAGCAAAGTTCATTTTGCTTCCGCAGCTAAAGTGTTTGGTGTCGTGTGTTCGTTAGATTTTATTACTCTAAAAGTAACGTGAGATAATCAACAGATGCAAATCAGTTCGATTAAATTTATCGACCTGTCCAAACACTGAAGTGAGTAGTTTTCACTTTTGGCTTTCGGTCGGCAAGAGCGTATGGCTTCAACCGGCACGTTAAGATACCACTTAAGTTTCGGTTCATGGTTATGCCGCCACACTCGAGAGAATGTACTTGCTAGTCTTTTAGCTGAGAGTCGATAATTCAAACAGAAACATAGTCGTCAGTTTAAGTAAACTGAAAATGAAGTGGCATTTGCTGTCTGTCCTAGCAACTGTTGCTGGAGAAAAAACAGTGCGAGGCACCCGCATCATCAGGTGATGAAGGTGAGTTGTCTACCTTTAGTCTGCTGTCATTTTGTGAGCCATCCATCTCCACTGGTTGTAGTCCATCCTAAACCAGAGCTCTTTAAGTACTACATGTACCAGCATAGGCTGGGTGTAATTAAACTTATCAGATCCTGAGATAGTTGCTTTAGAAACTAAATCAGTACATCGTCATGGGAACCACAGAATAACAATGTGCCATAGTTTCTTTTCTAATGTGTTTTATTGACAAACTGTTGCAAGATCAGTGCATTTCATTATACATTAAAAAAAAGGAAAGCATAACGCTCATTACTAATTATCTGCTGCTAGTTGGTATCTTGGATATTAGTTGAGGTAAAAAGTCCTCACCAAAAATAGAGTCCTTTGACAAAGTTTGAGCACAATTGCCTAAAAGTGTATTTTGCATGAAATGAATTATGAACTGCCTCGAAGCTCACAACCTATACTTGTATGTTATCCTATTGATGAAGTATTGTCTACATGCTTTTTCTGGCATCTTATCTCAAACTGTTTTGTTTACTTTTCAGCAAAAGCACCGAACATTGCTGTGAGTATCTTTTTTCTGCTTGCCATTATGAATTTAGCAACTTGTACGCATAGCTGAGATAATGTGTTTGTTTTGAAAAATACTGGTCTTCGACCATTTGAAAAAAAATATTTAGATATAAATACGTGGGTAGGTTGTTAAGGTGTAATCAACAAATTGAAAGCTGCTAATACTAATTACATTGTACTGTAAAAGAACAACAAAAAAGCAACTACATATAACTTAAGCCAGAAACACTTTAGAATTTCGTTATTTTAATTAAGCAGGGTTGCACATTTTCCACAGCTTCTATAGGACAAAGTGTCCTGGAAACAGCAAAGTGATAGGACACAGTGTCCTGGCCACTTAGTGGCAATAAAAAAAATTAATAGGACAAATGTCCGCTTGAGGTGGGAAAAATAGGACATTTGAAATTTTTATAGGTCAATGTCCTGGGACCGACTTAAATGTGCAACCCTGATTAAGTTATCGTGCCTTAATTCTACTTCAGTATAAAATCATGAAACTCAGTCCTGTTTGATTCAGTTTCACATTATTTCAGATTATCATTATTACCTAAAGATTTCTTGACGAAGTTTCCATATTCTTCCACTTCAGCTGCAAGATGATGAAGTGACTGGTCAGAATGACTTCATCAAGCAGTATCTTCTGCAACAACAGCGTAACCTTGAGAGACAGATGGTGTACAAGAAGCAAGTGGAGGGTATGTTGGTTGTCAAAGACCTGTTGTGTCACTAAACACACTTGTACACAAAAATAAAGTGGTCCTCAGGAGGATTATCATTTGTTTAATTATAATAATGATGTCGCAGTTCATGTGTCACCTAACCTGAAAACTGCCTGTCTTGATATCAACATGCTTAAAAGGCAGCTTTGGGTTGAATTTAAAAAAAAAAAAAAAAACTTTTTCATGTTTTCGCTCTACATGTGTAGAGTCCGGTTTCAATCAACATAATTTGTAATATTTATTTATACTTCACTGTTTAACGCATTGGCGACGTGCCATCTCATATGCAGCGACGCAGTGTTTCCTGAAGGTGATGTGCCGTTGCATATGCAGCGTAAAGATTTGCAATTTTTTTTCACATCGTAAGCGACTGACACCGATGGGAGACCAGTCACAAGTTCTTGGGCAACCATTCTCCTCTATAAACACTTTTTTTGGCTCCCTTGTGTAACAATGGGAGTCTATGTAATAGCCCTCCGTCGTCTGTCTGTGTGTGTGTGTGTGTGTGTGTCCAGAAAACTTTAACGTTGTCGTTTTCTCAGAAACTACAAACAGCAGAGACACCAAACTTGGCATGCTGATAGACAACCATAAGACCTTTCAAAACATATCATTTTGAATGACCTTGACTCAAGGTCAAGGTCACTAACGCTGTCTGTTTGAAAATTTTACATTGGCATTTTCACGGAATCTACAAAGACCAGAGGTTTGAAACTTTGCATGATGATAGACATTGATCAGAACTTTACAGATATACATGTATGCAATGGCCTTGTGTCAAGGTCAAGGCCATACAAGCTATTTTTGTGAAACCTTAACATTGGCATTTTCTCAGAAATAACAAACAGCAGAGGCGCCAAACTTGGCGTGCTGATAGACAGTGATAAGACCTATGCACACATACCATTTTAAATGACCTTGACCCAAGGTCAAGGTCATTAAAGCAGTCTGTTTGGAAATTTTTACATTTGCATTTTTTTTCGGAATCTAAAAGAACCAGAAGTATCAAACTTTGCATGATGATAGACATTGGCAACACCTTCACTGACATACCTGTGTTCAGTGACTTTTAGTCAAGGTCAAGGCCATGCAAGCTGTTTTGGGGAAGCTTTAACCTTGGCATTTTCTCTGAAACAACAAACAGTTGAGGCACCAAATAGGGCATGATGATAGACTGCAATGAGACCTACCTTTTTGAATGACCTTGACTGAAGGTCAAGGTCATTAACGCTGTCTGTTGTGAATTTTAACATTACCGTTTTCGGAGGAACTACAAATACTAGAGGCGTCAAACTTGGCATAATAATAGACATTGATGTGATCTCATTTTAATGACCTTGACCCAAGGTCAAGGCCATGCAAACTGTTTGGGGGGAAAATTGTAATATTGCCAGGAACTTGGAACACCAGAGACACTTTACTTGCCGTGATGATAGTGATAAGAGCTTTACATACACTTGTGAATGACCTTGACCCTTGTCACAAGGGAGCCATGGAGGCTTTGCCTCTCTAGTTTTTTTTTTTTTTTTTGCTGCCCCAACTCTTTGCCAACTCCAGTGGTGTTCCTCCCAGGTCATGGGTGGAACCCACGGAGGACTCGGAAGTTGGGACAATTTTTATTATGCATGATGATGGAGATGAAGAAGAAGAAGAAGCTTAAAAATGTTTTGTTGACCACGATGATTTAGATTATGTTCGTGATGATGACTTTGGTGTGAACTCCTCTGGAAGTGAATGAGTACATCTGTTTATTTTTCTTTTTCTTTTTTGTCATTTTGTCACCTATTTCAAGCATACATGGTGACAAAATGCATGTTAGCATCAAGCAGCAACTTATACAGTTGAAAAGTAGAAAAACACAAGCTTTCTAGAAATATATAACTTTAATATCTTAGATTAAGTGGTTTGATGTACAGTATTTTTTTAAACCCTTAAAAATGGTGCGTCCAATGACTGAATGAGTTCAAAAAAGTGTTTTCATGTAATTCATAAATTTTAGCACTTCATTTTAACGGTTGCTTGAACTTGATCAGGCCAAATGAAATCTTGTGCACATTCACTGATTCGGTGGTTTAGGGTACAATCATTACAGACTGAACAGGATGACATCTGACACACAGGCATGCTTATGGTGTAACACCAAGATAAAATTTCAGAAAAGAATCTTCTCTACCAGAAAACCCTAATTACAGGTATTTTTATGTTTCTTTTATTTTGCCTAACCACTTCAGCTACAAGCTCAATCATGTCAGCGATCGCCAAATGCGCTCGCCCGCTTGCTTTCGCTACCAGATTTTTCAATTCAATTCAATTTCAATTCAATATAACTTTATTGTCTGTCGATGGCAGAAAATTTTCTTCTGGCTCACACACACACACACACAGGCACACGCACCCCTACATTAATTTATCTAGACATATAAATCCATACATATTAAACACATATCCTAAAGTAATGTGTGATGTCCAAGTCTAATACTATGCTACTAAACTAAGAAATCTAAACTAAAAGATGGCAAGGGCATAGCGGACATGACACAGCTGAGGAGTAAGCACAGTTATGAAAATCTCAACAAATAAAATCTATACATACTGGGGACGGGCAGTAAACACAGTCATGAGTTTAAAATAGATACTGCTGAGGGAATGAAAGATTTCTTAAACAAATTTTTCCTCGCTCTCGGTACTCTGTAGCGGCGCCCAGACGGGAGTTCTTGGAACTGCATGGAGGGGGTGGGTGGGGTCGTTGACAATTGTAGTGGCCTTCCTCCTGACAGCCTTTATATAAAGATCATCTAGAGAGTACTGACCCAGGCCAACTATCTTTCCTGCCACTCTGACTATACGAGACAGCCTTGCTTTGTTCTTGATGCTGAGACTGCCGTACCAGACTACGATGTTAAATGCCAGTACACTTTCAATTAAACTTCTATATACAGTTTCTAAAATTTCAGGACAAACATTAAAAGCTCTCAGTTTTCTAAGGAGGTACAGACGCTGGTTGGCCTTCTTCACGATAAAATCAGTGTTCTGAGTGAAGTCTAGTTTGTTGTCTACTATTGTGCCGAGGTACTTAAACTCAGACACTACCTCCACAGGGTGGTCGTTCACAATGACCGGCTGGAAGGGAAGATCACAGTCTCTTCTTTGGTCGATCACAAGTTCTTTTGTTTTACCGTCGGGCGAGTGAAAGCTCCGGTAGCGGTAGCCCAAATGGCGAGCAGGAATTCTGAGACGAATCAGAACCTAGCAGCCACTTGGGCTTCCAGAATTTTTTTTGGGCTACCAGTTTTGTTCAGAGCGGTGGCCCAAATGGCTACCATGGTCCTGACACATTTGACGATCGCTGTCATGTTGGCTTTGTCTTTTCCACAAGGCTGCGAGATGAGAGACTGTCGGCTCCTGTATTTTCACGTTTGATTTCATATGTAGTAACACAGTTACGCTACATGTGTGTTTGTGTGTGTGTGTGTGTGTACAAAAGTTTCTTTAGTACAAGTGCTTTCTTCCCTCCAACCTTAGCCACCTACTGACACAAACATGGGTCACTTTGAAAGTGTAGTCAACCAAGAGATTCACAACAGCACATGCACACAAACTGCCCCAAGGCTCCCACTCTCAAAACAACAACAAACAAAACCTGCACGTTCACACACTCACAAACGAACACATACATGTACATGCAGGGAAGCCCTCTCTGTTGGCGGCTTGGCCACTGCGCTCATGTGTGTTTCATACCTTGGGATGAGTTTGTGTCAAAAAGGTGGTACGTTTCCAGTTCCACAGAGCTCTCATTGCTTTATTTCAAACTGAGCCGCACAGTTTAAAATGGTTCAACCAGCACAGAGAGAAATTTTTTTTAAATCAGAGAAATTTGCGTGGTACTTATTTTTTAAATTGTTATTATTATTCTTATTGGGAAAGGGCGGACTGGATGAGGAAAATAATTATTCGCTCCCTTGTGTAACAATGGGAGTGTGTGTGTGTCTCTCTGTCCAGAAAAACTTTAACATTGTCATTTTCTCCGAATCTACAAACAGCAGAGGCACCAAACTTGACATGTTGATAGACAACCGTAAGACCTTTCAAAACATATCCTTTTGAATGACCTTGACTCAAGGTCAAGGTCACGGTCACTGAAGCTGTCTGTTTGAAAATTTTACATTTGCATTTTCTCGGAATCTGCAAACACCAAACTTTGCTTGATGATAGACATTGATAAGAACTTTACAGATAAACATGTATTTAATGGCCTTGTTTCAGGGTCAAGGCTAGACAAGCCATTTTTGTGAAACCGTAACTTTGGCATTTTCTCAGATACAACAAACAGCAGAGGTGCTAAACCTGGTGTGCTGATAGACAGTGATAAGACCTACATACCATTTTAAATGACCTTGACTCAAGGTCAAGGTCATTAAAGCAGTCTGTTTGGAAATTTTACATCTGCATTTTCTCAGAATCTAGAAGAACCAGAAGCATCAAACTTTGCAAGATGATAGGCATTGGCAACACCTTCACAGACATGCCTGTGTTCAATGATTCTAGTCAAGGTCAAGGCCATGCAAGCTGTTCTGGGGAAACTTTAATCTTGGCATTTTCTCCGAAACAACAAACAGTAGAGGCACCAAACAAAGCACAATGATAGACAGCAATAAGACCTACCTGTTTGAATGACCTTCACTGAAGGTCAGGGTCATTGAAACTATCTGTTGTGAATTTGAATATTAGTGTTTTTAGAGGAACTACAAATACTACAGGCGTCAAACTTGGCACATCACACTACCACTTTGTTGTGTAGATGGGCAGTTTTTCTTTTCGGCTTACACTACAGTCGTTCGTCCCTTGGCTGAAACCTCAATGGCCTCAAACATTTTCCTCACAGATTCACAGAGTAACGGAACACGGTTGCTATGATCTCGCCTTGTAGTCATAAGCAGATGGCACTTTGTAGATCACACACACACATGAAAAGGTGGTAGTAGAGAAGGGCTGGCAAGGTATAACTTACCCGTTTATAGGAGTGATGCGCTTTTCCGTCAGATGATCTGTTGACACATAGCTATCATGAACGAGGGCCAACCAGTCTGATATTTTGCCTTTTTAAATTTTATTTACAAGTTAGGCCAGTGTCGGTGCCATATGGTTTTGCCTTGGGCTTGGAAAGCACACACAGATTCTTTACTTCTTTTTCTGTTGAGTCAGAGATACACTGGGTTTTATGTCAGCTGGCTGGAAAATGCATCTCAAACACTCCACTTCAACGCTGGTATCAACATTCCACCACAAAAGTGTGTCAGAGTATTCTGGCAGGCAAATAAATCTGTTTGCAAATATCCTTCAAGTTTGCATGCGCAAGTTGGCTATTTATGAAGAAATTGTACACATTCAATCGAGCTGGCTTGCTCACATGATGGACACTGTCACCTTTAACAGCACACAGCTACTATCGATTTCACTGACAAATTGTTGTAAATGACAGCCGTTCATTTGAGCTGTTTCGCTTGATTTTCCTCCAAGGCCGTGTGTAATGTTTGAAATATCAAGGCAGGGGCGTAGGAACCACGGGGGCCCTGGGGGCCCAGGCCCCCGTTCGATTTTTGGAAGGGGGGCCCGAATATCTTTGGGCCCCCCTTGCTTTTGATAAGAGAAGAGGGGGCCCACCGGTGGTGGGTCCCCCCTGCTCTGCTGTCGCAGGACACAATCCTCGGCAGTCAACACACACACACACATACACACCACACCGGCCGTATGGCTCACCCGACTTAGTGGGCCCCCCTTCCTCTCAGCATCTTCCTACGCGCCTGCAAGGCCATGTGTAATGTTTGAAATATCATGACATATGTAAGTATAGTCTTCATAAATTTTAAACATTTTTTTTACGGTTCAGATCAAAGGTCCTCATTTCTGGATAGCTTCTCAAAAACCTGGTTCAAACGAAAAATGGATATCAGCACACAGATCTTGTTGCAGTGGATCCGAGTTACATGGGTGAATAGCTGGATTGACTGTGTATAATTATAGTGGCCACAAAAAAAAAAAAAAAAAAAAATTGTGGGAGCTTTTTCTTCCTGGTGAGCACAATTGTTTACTGTTCAACAAGGGCTGGTGGAGGTGTTTTTAAATGTTTCAGTAATAAAGTTTCCATCCATTTCATGTGATTTTTTTATGTTTTTAAATTTAATGCACAATGATGTTGTTGCTGTTTTTGTCAGACCTTTAATTTTTGTGAGTGTGCCGGTGTGTTACGTCGCTAACTGCAGAAAGTTGTAGGCGCATGTGGGAAATAAGGAGCACTCCCCGCACTCCTCTTCTCGTTATACTTCCGGCGGGACCGCTGTCGTCTGCTGCAATGCCTTTTCCCCCTTTGCCCCAGCAATCTTACATACCCTTTTATTATACTGAACAAGGCTTTTGTGGGATTTGCAGCTGCAGCGCTGAAATAGCAAAAGCATGTGAATGATGGAGAGAAGCATGGCTATACATTCATTGCACTGCACTGGCCACCTGAGTGCGCAGAGATTGTTTTGACTACTTTGTTTCCATCCGACACAGCAGTGCTCAAAGTGACCGAGTACAACGCTGCACAAAAGAAGAGCACATGATACGCAAACGTGCACGCCATTCTTGCAAATCACGTGCCTGTACCTCGCGCGCACTCGAGGTCAAGGTCAGCACCGCATTAGTTCGGGTGTTCTCATTAAATTATCACGGAACGCAAATTACTAAACTGCTTTATGTTTGCTGCTTTTAATTGATCAACAAATCCTTAGGTGGAGGCGTGTTAACATTATCATTGTGATTTAATTACCAAATTAGTGATGTATCCCAGTTATCATCAGTTTCTGCTATCTGTCTGCAGTTAGCGACAGTCAGCAGTTAGCGACGTCACACCGGTGTTATTTCTATAAGACCGTTAAAACATATTTTCCAGCATGAAGTCTTTGTCTTACCTGTATTTACTGGCAGCAATTCCTCAAAATGTGTCATTAGCCCTCAGTTTCATTGGGGTCAAGCTGCATTAGTTGACTTGATCATGCACTTCGAATTTTTGTCTCTTTACCGCTAAACGGAACCACCCTCTTTTGCTGCCGTCAGTTTTACGTGACAACCCGGAGATGTCTCTCTGCACTAGTCTTGTTTCCGTGGCAACATGCGAAAGAGTGGGTGGGGAGGTCGAGGATAATCGGTAATCGAGGGCTTGATCGGCCGATTACGGAGCTGTACGGCGGCTATGAAAAAGTCGTAAAGAGCAGATACGACGCTTTATCTTAGTGCAGTATTTTCGTTAATCAACAGAGGAGAGGAAACGTCAGTCGGCCGATGAATCAGCAGACGATTCTCAACAATCGGCCGGGGAGGAAGTGACCGGCAAGGATGTGACGTCACCGGCCCGGGTCAAGGCCGCTTCTAGCGCACCTGCCGCTAGTGGCGATTCAGAAATGGCGAGAAGCCGCAAGAGCCGGCAAGCTTCGAAAGATGAAAAAAGTACGTAGGAAATTTCCAGTTTTATATGTCCCTTTTGTTCAGTGAAAGCCCCCTGTTGATTGAATGCCCCTTTCTTTGAATCCCGATCGTCTTTGCGTCTGCTTTCTGTCTCTTCCACTGTCACGTGGGTCATTCTGTGTCTTTCACTCTTTGCTTGTCTGACGTCGTGTCTTCGTCCTTTCCTGTTTGGTTAGACGTGACAGCCAGAAAATTCAAGAATGCACAGTCATTGATTTTATGTACGTATCCCGATCAACGTGCATTTATGAGTGGATCTTGTCTTTATTCGTCCGATATTCGTCGCCTCTGAACGGCGTAGATCCACCACACTAGGCTCCGGCATCTTGATTTGGCAGCCGCGTGCGTTGTCTTGTCAAAGGCGAAAGACAGATGCGCAGCCTGGTATTGATTACCGTTGTGTGAATCATGCATCGCATATGGTGCTCTCACTTCGCAGATCTACAGTGTTGCCTCAGGGCCATTAGTTAATAGATGTTAAGTACATGTATGTCCTCAAGCTTATATTGCAGATTAGAGAGGTTCTTGAGAACTTTAAACATCAGAACCATTTCTGTACTTTAATACATGTACTTTTATAAAGGATTTAATTCTTACTTCTGTTAATCAGAAAGCATATATTTTAGGAACAGGGCTAGTCAGTGGCACAGTATTGTTGGCAGAGATGTGCAGACTGACGTTTCAAAGTCTTGTTTTGATCAAGTTTTTCTAGTCGTCAATTCTGTGACTGTTTGCCCCCTCTCCTCTTCAGGCTTCTTGCCTGCATAACGTCCTCTCTTTCGTGTGCTTTGCTGCGTCTGCCATACAAGTTCAGCTAAAATTACAGTGAAGAACTGGTCAACTGCACTCTTCCCCATTTACTTGATTTTTTTTTTTTTTTTTTCTGAACTCTTCTTTCTGATATCTTGATCAAGTTGATGTTGTATATATATGTATGCACAGTCCTTAGTTTGCCCCATGGAATTGATAATACCAGGAAAGCTCTTTCTCTCTTGCTTGTGTATCAGGCAGTACAATATCTTTCCTTGCAGTTACGTAGCTGCTGTGTAACAACCTGAAGTCTGTGAACTACTTCTACAGTTAATGACTCTCTACTTTGCCAGATGAGACCACGCAAAAGGAAGTAGATGCAGGGGCAAATGGCAAAGGAGACGCAGATTCCACTGAGAAAGAATTGAAGAAAGGTCGCCAGGCACGTTCCCCGTCACCTGAGGAGTCAGAGACAAGGAAGCGTCATAGATCAGACTCGTCGTCAGAGTAAGTAGTGTTAGAGGGAAATATCTGGGTATAAGAAAATAATCATTTTGATGTGATAAAGTACCCTGCACATCCATACGCGCAGACGCACATAGTGATATTCACACGCTCGCACTCACCATTCGCCTATCAAAATGTAGAGTCCGTTTGCTGAAAAAACGTATAGGTGGTTATTTACACAATTTCCAGAAAACGATACACTTCCCAAGAATATTGTCAGAAGTAAAAGTGTAACAGGCTCAGAGACCCAAGTTCGATCATTTGGCTTTTTTTGTTTTTTTTTTTGTTTAGTTGTTTGTTCTTAAAAACGGCAAGTTTGAAAATTGGTTGCAAGACCAAAACTTCCACCGTTTTCAAATAAAGTTATTTCAATTTCAATTTCAATTTCAAGCAAGTTTCATTTTTGTTTCCATCGATCTGTCACTGTTAAGCCTCCACCCTCAGGACGACTAGTGAACCCTGATGAAAAAAAAATGTTTACCCTGAAAAGGTCTCCTTGATGTTTCCCCGTCACTTTTTCCATTGTATTTGGCATGGTGGCATACATTGACATCATGTGCATGTTTGGTATCCCTGCGATCAAAGCAAAAGGCACGTGTGGTATACTATACATCATCTGTCGCACGGCCAGGGGACAGTCACATGATTCACCTGCATCCAACACAGGACCTAGTACAGTAGAGATAAACAAACTCGACTCAAGATCCCCCACATACAGAGCAAAAACACAACATATACAGTAAAACAAAAAATATACCCAGTTGGGTCTCTGAAAGGAGCTTGCTTTTTGTGCTTGCAGACTTTTCATAAAGAGGGTAGTTTCAGAGATACCCCTCCCCCAGACTATAAAGTACAAAGCACATTATTTCAGTATATGCATGCGTTTGGGGAATTTTTTTTTTTGGGCAGTATATTTTATTGTGTGTGTGTGTGTGTGTGTGCAGATCAAGATCTCAGACCCCAGAAAAGGCTCAGCAGTCAACTCGTGGCAGAAGGGGCGGCCGCAAGAGAGGCAGAGGGAGAGGGTCTGTCAGGGAATCACCTCGTTCATCATCACGCTCACCATCCCCAAAACAGTCTCCAGTGATTGATCCTCAGCGCACAAGCAGGCGCAGGCAATCCTCTGCAGCCTCACGCTCCAAGTCAAGGAGCCCTGAACCACCCGCTGACAAGCTTACAACTCGTCGATCCAGTCGACGCAGCACTGTCGAAGCCACCAAGGCCTCACAGTCACTGCAGCAGAATGTCGATGACACAGATAGCCAGGATGTGGATGAGTCGATGGATGTAGAGGAAGACTCTGGTGAGAAGAAATCCACCCCAAAGGTTGCTGAGAAGGAAGAGGAGCCAATGGAGACCAGTCCGAGGAAGTCACCAGCTGGCAGGAGTCCTAGAAAATCACCAGCCGCCGTTCGAGAGGCCAGTGCAAGCTCCACCAAAGAGGCAGCAACAAAGGACAAAGACAGCCTCCCCCCACCATTGGAGCCCCCACCACCCGTTCTCGAGCCAGAGCAGAAGACTCCAACTCGAAGTACACGCTGGAGGCGTTCCCGCTCTGGCTCCAAGCCGGAGGAACCTGCGCAGTCGGCAGCATCAGAGGCAACAGCTCAACCAGCACCCACGAAAGCTGCATCTGAAGCGCCTGACACCAGCACATCATCCCAGCAGGACAAACCCTCTGCTGTCGTGCAAGAGATAGCTGCCGAAACAAGTGCTGGCAGTGAAGTGACAGCAGAAGCTGAGAGCACGGAGGTAAAATCTGCACGCTCAAAACAGAAGGAGGGCAGCTCTGACTCCAAGGAAAAACCTGAGCAGGTTAAAGCAGAGGAAGCAGCTATGCCTGAAAAGAAAAGTGAAGACACAAAGCAGGTTGAGTCCTCTTTGAAAGAAAAACCGAAACCTGCAAAGGTAGGGGACCAGGTACAGTCAGAAACAGGTAGTGGTGTTTCAGGTCAGAAGGCAGCACCGACTGAAGTAGCTGAACAAACTGGCCAGCCGGACAAAGAAACAAAGGCAGGAAAAGATGGTAGGTCTAATGAAAGTTCTGTGGATGTGCCCAGCCAGAAAAAAGATGATTCTCAACCTTCAGATGTGGTAGAAGTCACGAAAAAAGGAGCAGAGGAATCTGCCAAAGATCTGACAACCAAGAGGCGAGATTCTGCTGACGAGAAGGAGGTCACTTCTTCCACAAAAGAAGACAAATCGAAAGAAGAACCCGAGAAAGAAGAGGAAGAGAAACCCAAGGCATCTGCGCCTCCTCCCAGGCGAGGCTGGCGCAGCCGGGTTCGAGAGGACAACACTGCTTCGAAACGGGCAGAAACCCTGGAAACGTCAACAGCTACGAAGACACCAGAACCAGATACAGTCAGTGTTGATCCCTCAGCAGAAGTTGTGGTGGAGAAAGATACCAGTGCCAAGCCAGAACAGAAAGGAGCCGATCAACAAGAGATGGAGAAGGGTGGTACAGGTAAAGACAGCAGTGTGTCTGCTGAAACAGAGGCAGCGAAACCAGAGTCCCAAGAAGCAGTAATAGGGAAGTCCCAGGAGGTGTCAGAGCAAGTGTCTCAGGAAGCCAAGGACAAGAAGCCCAAGGAAGCGCCTGATAGTGAAACCGGGGATCAAGCACAGCCTCCAGATACTAAAAGTGACAAGATCACAGGAGAGAAGCAGCCTCAGGATGAGGATACCACAGAACCTCAGAAACAGACTACAGAACCTCAGAAACAGACTACAGAGCCTCAGAAACAGACTACAGAGCCTCAGAAACAGACTACAGAGCCTCAGAAACAGACTACAGAGCAGACCACAGAAAAGGTGGAATCCGGAAAGGATGATGCTCAGGGGGTCCGCAAAACAACCACCAGATCTCGATCCCGTTCCAGGTCAACATCTAGATCCAGATCTCAAGAAAAGAGGGGGAGGCGAAGAGACAGCTCTTCTTCATCCAGCTCTGAGTCCAAGTCCAGGTCCAGGTCCCGTTCAAAGTCCAGGAGTAAGTCATCAGCCTCCTCACGTTCCAGGTCGCGTTCTAGGTCAAGGTCAAGTTCCTCGGATTCGGGTGACAAAAAGAGGCCAACTATGAGGGGTAGTGTTCAGGCCATGGTGCAGAGGAAAAAATCAAGCTCGTCAGATTCAGACGAAGAGAAATCGACGGGGAAGGGCCAGGAGCGTGCAGCATTCTCAAGGAAGCGGTCACGGTCAAGATCACCTGACGACAGGAGCATGCAGGTAGATTTGTAGAATTACACCATTAGAGGGTTTACGCAGTGCACATTGCTTGTTGGTGGTCTGTTTTCGTACAAGTTTGTGTGCACATGGGCACACTACAGTCAACAGTAATCTACTTATTTTCCTTACAGGAGTTGTATTAGGCGTAAGCTATAATTAAAAGTGGTCCTGCAGGCATGCACACAGGCTGATGCATGCATCTGTTAACAGCCATAAAATTCAGTGTGGGCAGGTCCTGTAGTGAAAGTTTATGCACCCATAGAATAACAGTGTGGCAAAGGTTATTGGGGTGCATAAATTTGCAAATGTAAGTCTGTTATAAGTCTGCACTTCATGGCTGGTTCTCCCTGTCACTCACAGTCCCTGGAGGAAATGCCCCAAGTGAAGGAGGACAAACAAAGAGGAACTATGGACAAGGAAGAAGAACCTGACCAGCCAAAGACAGCTGCCAGGTCTCCATCTAAAAAATCCATCAGGTGGGTTTCCTGATTGTGATTCTGTTGAACCTTATCTACTGTCCCTAACTTACACACACACACACACACACACACACACACACACACACACACACACACACACACACACACACACACAACAGGGTACTTTGTTAGATGCATGTTGACTAAGCCATGTGTCATGATCATTGATGATTACAATTTAGAGGACTGATTTTTGCTTTCCTGTTCAACTCTCATTTCCAGTTCTCCGTTCGTTCGTTTGTATGTTTACTTTGGCTGCTGCTGCTCCTGGTAATGTTTATATCCAAATTTCATTGTTTGGGTACATACAGGTTGTCGGAGAAAGAAGACAAGGGTGTTTCTGGTAAAGCAGATGAAACTAGTGAAGTAAAAGCAGCTCAGAAGGTGAGAAGAACTGAAAGTAATCTGAAGTTTTGTGTATTACTTTCTTCTGTTTTTCATAGCCTATGTCTCAGTAATAAAAATTGTTGTTGTTGTATACCATCTGGCCAAGAACAAGACTTTTCTGTGAAAGTTTTGTAGAGCTGAACTTTGAAATGAAGGAATGAATTTAATACAGCTGTTTTCACAGCAGCTGGCATTTTTTTTTCAGTCACTTTGCTAGATGGTTAAGTAAGATATAAGAAAGAAAAAAAAGAAAAGAAATTGAGGGGGGAAGATCCCAAGCAGCCTTGAGAATACTAATGATGCTACCCATATGTCCCTTTTGTTTTCATATTTTGCTTTAAAAAAAAAATAATTTGGGGGAATATTTTCAACATTTTCTTTACGGTTTTACAACTTGTGCGATATGGTGTATGAAATCGTCATTAGATAGGGGGCAGAATTGAGACGCGCTTGGGCCCGCCCGGATGAGCGAAGGAAGATCAGTCCAAGTTTTGGTTGCCGCACAAACCCGGCGTGCATGCCAGTTCCGTTAGACCCTTCGCCCAGATCAGAACCGACCCGACCCGATCCCCTTCCTGCTGGTGTTGCCTTTGCTGTGACAAGCACACTCTTCAGCTGGGACAAGACTGTGTTCAGTTTCACACCATCTGGCACTGACAGTTTTGCTTTGTAGAGGTTGCCGCATAGACTGAGCACATTGTTCTCAAGACCAACTGCAATGTTTGGTTACAACAGTGGAAAGCCTGGCCCTGCCTGACTTGTGGCTGAACGTATTGCCAGGTTCCTCCATGCTACCAGTACCAGGTCACTGCCACGTTTCTACACAGCTACAACTGCTGATCGTATTGAATGGCTGCAGTGGACAGTCAAACAGACTTTCCAAGTTACGTCATCTATTCAGAGAGCCAGCCAGCTTATCTCCATTACTGTTTTGCTGTGTGACAACCATCTCTTAGAGGGGGTTGTGTGCAACTACTTGCGAACTGTGGACCATTTCGGCTGGCTCAAAAAACAAAAACAAAAAAATGAGTGGACGTTTATTTATACTGTTTTCAGCCAGTCTTCACCACAACCATCTCATAGAGGGGGTTGTAATGTGACTACTCACAAGATCTTTGCCAGATTTGCTGGCTCAGATAAGTGGGGAAACCTCAGGTGAAAACCAAAACTGTTCTTGTGACATGCAATCTGTGTTGTCAGTGTGTCAGGCCAGATCAGCTTGCAATCCTGAGAGTAAGAATGAGAGTGAAAACATCAAGTTTCAAGAGATGAGACATGTTCTTGCGACATATGAACTGTTCACCTGTACTTGTGCACTGTATGTGGACACAAAAAACACTTGCGTTGTGAGACTGCTGATAATACCCCGGCCAGGTGAACTGGTTTGGATAAGCCTGGACGGAAGACAGGCTGTTCCTACGCTGCCTGAGACTGTTGCGTGTGCCTGCTCATGAGGTTCAGACCGTACATGCTGGCTTGAATAAGTGAATAAACATGTCCAGGACAATACATTTACCTGTTTTCTGGAACATCTGTACTTGCAGTGACATTACACTGACAGACATCTTACACAGAGGAGTTGTCTTCAATTGCTTCTTGAGGTCTGTGCCATATCAGATGGCTTGGATATGAAGCAAAGCTGAAGTGAAGATACTACTAGTACAACAGCCCAAGCTACTATGGGAAGTATCTGAGATCATTCAAGAGACTGAAACTGTGCCAGATAACCTCAGGGTGTCACCTATCCCTACAGCATACAACAGCCATCTTACAGAGGGGGCTGTCTGTGATTGCTCATGAGGTCTTTGCCAGGTTAGCTGGCTTGGACGATTGAGAACATTCCAGTGAACAAACAGTTTCTGCAAATTGGCAGCCATCTCATTGAGGGGGTTGTCTGTGATCACTCATGAGGTCTGTGCCAGATTAGCTGGCCTGGACGATTGAGTAGATATCTAGCAAAGAAGCAAACTGTTTTTGTGACATCTGCAAAGTGCATTCAGCTGGGTTAGCTGGCACAGACAACTGAGGAAATACCCAGTGAAGAAACAAACTGTTCCTGCTAATTGGCAACCATGTCATTGAGGGAGGTGTCTGTGATTACTCACGCGGTCTGTGCCAGCTTAGCTGGTCTGGATGACTGAGTAGTCTGTAAATATCTAGCAAAGAGACAAACTGTTTTTGTGACATCTGCAAAGGACATTATGCCAGGTTAGCTGGCTTGGAAACAAAACTTCCTGCAAATTGGCAACCAGTCTCATTGAGGGGGTTGTCTGTGATTACTCACGAGGCCCAGTGAACTTGTGAAGAGACAGTGTTCCTGCAACTTCTGCCGGTCCTCAAGTGATGGCCATCTCGGTGAGGGGTTGTCTGCAGTCACTCATGAGGTCTGCGCCAGGTTAGCTGGCCTGGACGATTGAGTAAATATCTTGTGAACAAACTGTTTTGACATCTGCTGATTGAATACACAGTGTTCCTGTGAGTGTGACTTCTGATTGTGTGGCAGTGAAAACAACAAATGACAAATTATTTCTTTGACATCTACAGAGGACAATGATTGTGACACCACTTTTGAGATCAAGTCAGATTAGCTGAGTGACCTGGACACCATTCTGCAGTTGGTCTGTACCTTCAGACTGCCTTCAACCAGATCAGCTGAAAACTTTGCTGCTCGTTACATACTTGTTCTGCACATCAAAAAACTGACATCCATCTCGTAGACTAGGGGGGTGTCCATGTGTAAGCAGTGAGAAGATACCCATTGCTGGACTGGATTTAGCGGAAGGTGGTGTTTCAGCAGACAGTTGGCGCTTCTTCACTTCAGAATTTACATGCCTGTGCATCATTACTGGCATGCATCTCTTCACCTGCTTTTGATGACTTAAGTTCCAGCTGTGTGCAAGTGCTGCAGCTGAACTGGAGCAGTAGTTACCACAGTGCTTTTGTGGTTCACACCGACAGTATTTGACACTTTTCTCCAGGAAAAAAAAAACTGTGAACATTGCATCCAACATTCCTGTGGGCCTCAGGAGATCTTGGCCAGCTTCTCTGGCTGGGATGATTGAGGGCCCAAGGAAAATGTGAAATGCAACAAGCTAAAACTTTCTACTGAATTAGCTCGGCGAATTCACCCTTCTTGTGGATATTATTCAGTTATGGGAGTTCAGGTTCAACTTCTCGTTAGCTGTTACCTTCAGTTCTGACTGTTGTTAGTCGTCGTCTGGTTTACTGACCTGCAACTTCTTCAGTGTACCACCCTCAGCTTCAAGAGACTTGATTGTTTGATCCGTATGAAACAAGTGAATTTCCTGTAACCTGCAAACACGGACAGACTGAAACTTGTAACAAGATTGTAGCCTTTACCAAGGCAGAAGAGACTTGCCAAGGAATCCTTGCACAGTGATCAAGGCAATCCTTTCCACCGGCCATGTCGTCGCTGTCAGAAGCATGTTCCGTCAAACGGGCTGTCTTCCCCCCAAACATCACGCTGACTGCCAGCTATCGCTGCCGAGGCCGAGATCACGGGCTAACCCAGCTCAGCATCCTGACATCTCTCCCCTTGATGACATCACAGCTTCAGCAGACCTTCCACATCCCACGGTCCCCGAGTTGCGTCTCATGCCACAGATAAATTATCCATCGCGCGCTTACAAAGTTGTATGCTCAGGGCAAGGGATCACCTTTCTGAAGTGTTTGTTCTGGTATTTGATCCTTTCCTCATTTGGACTAGACTAGATTTGCCACCATGTTAACCGTGCTCTGTGTTGCAGTGTCTCCAGCGTCCAGGTAGCACAGGCCAGAAATGGCTTGTGTTGGTATAATAATTCATTGTTCTAGCAGCTTCATACTGTGCCTATCAGGCTATTTATCCCACTCCCAGCCACATTTGTTTACAGCACTGAGTCAATCCAGCAGTGGAACTAGAGATTTTTTTTCCCCTCAAGTCTTTTTTCTTGTATCATTTATTTACTTCTAAATATTCAGAATTTTTTTGTCATTTTCACTTTCAAATTGAGTAACAAAATCAGTAAACTGTGATGAATTTATCCTTCCTCTGCCCATTTTTTAACTGCGTGCAAATTACATAGGCACTGGATGTTTTGGTATCTCATGCATCATTTTTTTCATAGCATTTTTTTTTTTTTAACCAGAGGCATTTTTAGATTTCAAATTGTTTTGAAATTTCACTTTTGCAACAGAATGTTTCTAGCTTTTGATCGTACCATGCTTATTATATCCTCTTCTTTTTTTTTTAACCAAAGTTAAGATGAACAAAAGAGTTTTGTTGTGTGCTTTTCTCTTTTGGTGACAACTGGGTTGAACTTGAAGGGCTTTTTATAAGGTTGGGATGCAGTCTTTTTGGTTTAGATTTACTATTAATATTATTATTGGTTTTTTTAATGAAATGGGGGGAGGGGGGAGTGAAAAGGCTTTTAACCACATATCTTTTTCTGATGCACACAGGTAGCTTCAGGTAAGGGCTCGTTAAAGGCAGTGGGGATTTTGTGTGGGATTTTGTTATTGGTTCAACACAGAACTGTGGGTGTACACATGTATAGTGCCAACTTGCAAATTACAACAGATAGCTGGACTCACAGTCACAGTCTAATGGTGAGTAAAATGTTTCTGAGCATGTCACCAGTGTGAAGGTTTGTTTTAGAACTGTTTCTTTAAGTGTCATGTGGTTGGCTGTGTTTCAGGTGGAGCCAAGGACTTTCCGCCGACTGGGAGCTGCTGCAAAAGGTTGATGTGCTAACAATGATATACTGCTGCTTAATTTTGACAGTGCTAATGCAGGTCATCTTCACTGTAACAGTTACATACTTCAGTATTTTGCACAAAATAAGATCACCTGCATGAACTTGTGTGAAAGGAAAGTCTCAAAGAATAGTTTCAAGGCCTTTCATTAAATCTCATTCGTAAGGTACGAGAAATTGTGTTTTATACTGAAGGCAATCTGTAGTGGTTTTGACACTGTGACTGCAAATTGCATGTGTAATTGTATCTCTTATCGCACATTATTTTGTTGTCCGGCAGAAGATTGCTGGTCTTTTTTCCTGGTTAGCATTGCAGAAGGCTTCAATTAACGATTTTCCTGTCTCTGATAGCTGACTGTGGCAGTGGTGACAGCATAAGGACATATATTCATGCAAAACTATTATTCAGACTGTATGAAGTATGGTTTTGGTGATATGGCAATAAATGCCTACATAGGTGTTTGGATGATAGAGATAGCAGAAGAATGAACAGTTCCACAGGCCAGTTTTTCACACATTCATGCCGGTTCGTCAAGGGTGTTCTGTGTTTGGCGTTTACACAGCTGGGAGCGGTGAAGCAGAGGCAAAAGCAGACCAGGATACTGCCGAAAATGAGCCGACACCACCGCCACCACCCAAAGAGAAGCCAGCTCGGAAAAGGAGGTGGGGGTCAAGTCAGGCCAAGACCACTGCCAGCAAGTCACGCACCTCATCACTGGAAATTTCCACAGACTCCCTGAAGGTGAAGGCCTCAGCAGGCTTTTTGCTGTTGTAGTCGGTCAGGGTTTTGGAGAGAAAACATTGGAAGTTGTTTACCAGTATGTGGAAATTTTGCTGCTCTCTGAAGTGGCAGAAATGTCAGTGTGTAAGAGGATGAATTTGTCGCAACGGCAAGAATTTGTCAAAGTTAAGTGAAAGAGTTTGAGGTAATAGATCTATA
Source organism: Batillaria attramentaria (assembly GCA_018292915.2). Classification (NCBI taxonomy): domain Eukaryota; kingdom Metazoa; phylum Mollusca; class Gastropoda; family Batillariidae; genus Batillaria; species Batillaria attramentaria. Next base: position 768,689 of record JACVVK020000047.1, on the reverse strand, counting down.
TTCTTCAGTCATTCCAGTTCTGTTTGTATAAGGAAATCCTTAACTGTTTTAGGACAAAAACAGTCATGCCTGACGGAGGAGAATTGCTTTGGAATTTGTTAATATTACGTGTACACTTGTTCAGGCTACTTCCAGTCCATACATGTACCCCCACGTCCGCTAGTGTTTTTCCTATTTTTCACTTCACCTCTCTGGAATTAGAGGAAAGCCTGATTCTTACAGAGTAATCTAATCAGGTTAAATAGCCAGAGACTGTTGTGTTACGCTGGTAGTGTTTGACTCCAGGGTCTGATTGAGGACGTGCGGGTGCCTGTGGAGCCGGTGCTGGAGCTGGAGGCAGGGGAGACGATGTTCCTGGAACCCGAGGCGGAGCAGGACAAACGCGATGTCAAGATCAAGCGAACTGTGGTGAGAGATCTGCACAGCCACAGACAGGAGCTGATGCTACCATTTTGAGAAGCTGTCTTTGATGATAATGATGATTGAATGTGCTGGCTTACATTAGTTTATGTTGGTTATAGTGGAAATGAAGAAATTACGTTCAGCAGGGTCGTATACCCCTTCCCAAGTAAGCCAAAATGTAGTAGACTAGAAACTCAGTAAAGACACTGTCTGCGTAAGCACTTGAATTTTTTTTTTTTTTTTTTTAAAGCAAGCAACATGAGTTATGATGCCCTGTTACCCTGCTATTCAAGCTGAAGTAGTGAAAAGAAAAAAAAGGTGTTTTGGAGGAGAACTGCTGGAATGGCAAATCCTCATACACAGTGTGATTTGTCAGTTTTCTTTGTACCGTACACTACCACACAAACCTCTCTGTGTGAATCAGCTGACAAGAACTAGTACATGTCTCATAAAGTTTAGTTCTGTTACTCTTAACAAAGTGGTTTTTGTTTCTGTTTTATTTTTCAATTAGGTGATGCGAGAGGGAGAGGAACCCACAGATGACACGCGTCGTGTAGAGGCCTCTGAGGGCAGCCAAGCTGCCAAGAAGCACAGCGACAGTGAGAATGAGCCACCGCCTGCTAAGAAGAAGAGTGTGGAGAAAGTCAGCAAGGAGGTCAAGAAGGAGGTCAAACAGGAGGTGAAGACCCCAGTAAAGGAGAAACCTCAGCCAGGTATGCCATGATGTTAAGACTAGATTAATTTCACTTACCTGTCCATTTTCCACTGTCATAGGTTCATTAAACTGATGAACATGTAATTCCTCTCTCTTGCTCTCTCTCCTCTCTCTCTCTCTCACTCTCTCTCGCATCTCTCTCTCTCTCTCTTTGCTTTGCTAGTTGATCAGTGTTTTGGAGATAAGGTGCTGGAGACGATTTTTTTTTTTTGGTCATTTTTTAACCTTGCAGAAGTATGCTGATTTATAATAGTAATAGTACTGAGTAATGTACTGCTTGTGTAGAAGCTTGCTGCAGTTCTTCAGTAGAAGTGTATACAAGTTACGTGGCCTGTAGCGGTAGATTAGGATTAACCGTCGCTGCTGAATGGTTGCGATACTATCCATACTTTCTGTGTTCCAGAACCCTTGAAAGCAGTGCGTCGTGTAAGCCAGCCCCTAGTCCCAGCAGATGAACCAGAGGCTCCTTCACGGGAGCTGTCTCCACCACGCAAGCCAGTCAGCAAGATCGTCCACATCATCAACCTGGTGCGACCTTTCACCCTGGGTCAGCTGAAGCAGCTGTTGGGTCGCACTGGGACGCTGGTCAACTCTGGCTTCTGGATCAACAGCATCAAGTCGCACTGTTATGTCACGGTGAGCTGGGTTCATTTATTGTACATGAGGATCATTGGGTTGCATGCTTATATCACTTTTGGGGAGCATTTAAGTATCACTTAAGGGTTTATGTAAAGCTTTTGATGAAAAAAGGCCTTGTACTGTATTTGCTGTTTTTATCTTAGGGTCTGTTTCGCAAATGGTTCTATTTTGATGGAGTCCAAACTGTAATGGACACGTTTGAAATAGTCATCTTAGGTGACGTGAGTGTTGTGTACTGGCTTAATCATGAAATGTGACTAGACTCCTAGTTTTTTGTGCGTACATTTTGCAGTATGAGAAGGAGGAAGAAGCAATAGAGACAAGAAAAGCTCTGCATGGTGCAAGATGGCCCCAGTCCAACCCCAAGACACTGCGAGTCGACTTTGCTTCCAAGGAAGAGGTAGTTCATTCTTTGTGCACCCCTTTTAACCTAGACCTGTTGATGACTGACGTAATTCGATACTCATCAGCTGTGTCCTTTGCATTGTAAACAATCGCTGTAAACAAGTGCTGTAAACACTGCTAATTTTAAGGGCTGTAAGTTTAAGGAAAAATAAAATCTGTACACTTGATCTTCTTGACCCAGTCCCCAGAGATGCCAGCAGAATTAAGTGGTGGTACGTATTGCAAAATGTGTATTTAAAAAATACTGCCAGTGCAGCAGCTTATAATTCTTTTTGGATTTCCTGCAGATGGAGCGAAGACGCGCTGAGGAGGAAGGAGGTCCACCACCCCCTCGACCCCAGCCTGCGCCCCAACCTAAAGCCGAATCTCCGCCTCCAGCCCGTGACAGACGCGCATCAGCCACCGAGCCAGACAAAAAGCGTGAAGAGCGCCCTGTCCGCGAATGGGACAGAGGCAAGAGGTCAAGGTCGCCAGAGAGGGGCCCTGCAGGGCGCACCAGGTCAAGGTCAAGAGAGCGGCCAAGAGACAAGGAAAGAGAGAGGGAGAGAGAGCGCAGGCACCGTGAGCAGGAACGCAGTAAAGAGAGGAAAGAGAAGAAAGGTGAGGCCTGTATTTTCTGGCTCAGTCTCTGTTGTCTGCTGTATGTATGTCATTTATTGTACAAAAATGTTAGCAACCTTTTCTATCTGTAGATAGAACCTGAAAGATGTCCTGCATGTTTGAGAGGTTGTAACAATTTCAGGAGCTTGTGCTTGACGCTTCATAGCAGAAGGCATTATTTGACTGGTGGGAAGGATAGTTATGCTCTTGATTAATGGGCAGAGACAAGTGTGGTGTATTGAACTAAAAGGTGGGTATGTGATCTGTGCTGACAGTTGAGGCACCGAAAGTGGAGGAGGAGCCCCCAGCTAAACTGCTGGATGACTTGTTCCGCAAAACCAAGGCCACGCCCTGCATCTACTGGCTGCCACTCACAGAGGAACAGGTTTGTTTGCTTACCTCGTTAAACTGAATACAGTCTTGTGTGTGTGTGTGCGCGCGCGCGCGTGCACACCCGAGTTTGACTCATGTATGTAAAAGGTGAGACTGTGTAATAATCTCTCCTGTGTGTGTGTGTGTGTGTGTGTGTGTGTGTGTGTGTGTGTGTGTGTGTGTCCATGATAAAGATTTTAAAATTTTACTGAAAGCTTCTGTGTTTGCTGTCCATTTGATTTTATGTTCATCTTCTGTAAGCAACAATTCTAATCGGTGGTAGTATCTCAGTGCGCATGTTGATTGTGGTTGCAGTACCAAGAGAGGCAGCGGACCAAGAAGGCCAGGATGCTAGAACGCGAGAGGCAGGAACGTGAGAAATCAGAAGAAGCGGTCAGGAGAAAGCCTCCAGATGTGCATCGTCGGGTCAGTATTTGTTCACAGTGATCCATCATTGACAGTCAGAATTCTATTCCATATCAGATCCTGTTTTTCTTTGCTCAAGCCCTCCACATTTGAAATGGAGTTGATGGCATGTCATGCAGCAGATTACTTGCAAACGAGGATATGTTATCTGCTCTTCTGTTTGCCTCCTTACTTGTACTTTCAGGACTTTTTTTGGTGGTGGTGGTTGCTGTTTTTTAACCGTTGTGGTGCTGGGAATGGAATGTTCTGGACTACCTCAATGGCTGTTGCAGCGTAAGAGAAATTAATTCAGCAAGACCAGGGTTAAATCTGCCTTCACTCTTCCTGTCTTGATGAAGGCTACGTGTGCATTCACATTTACAGGATGGACCCCCAAGCCCTGTGAGGGAGCGAGCTGAGAGGGATCGACAGAGGGAGAGAGAGAACGAGAACAACCGCCAGCGCGAGAGAGAGCGAGACAGGGACAGAGACCGCGAGCGTGACAAGGAGAGAGAGCGTCAGCGTGATCGTGACCGAAGTCGGGACGAAGATCGTGACAAACGACGGACTAGTCGTGACCGTGGACGCCAGGAGAGGAGCAGGAGTCGAGATCGGCGGCGCAGGTAGACGGGTTTGAATCTTGTACACCGTTGGAGATGGTTTGGTTTTATACTGTATCGCGTATGGGGTAAGGGATAAGAGCACTTCACATCAGTTAAATCCAGCAGTTTTAAGTTAAGGTTGTATTGTTGCATTTAATTTATAAATTTTGTTTTAACATGTTGCCACAGAGCATTCACATGGCTGACACTCTTAAATTTTGATTAAGACTGGAAGCCAGGTTGAGGTGCAGGGGTACTGGGTTCCATCAGGGTGGAACACCCAGCCAAACATAAATTTTAGCAATTTTAAAAGGGTTTGGTGGCCTCTTCTAGCACTGTAAATGTAAAATATGAATGTGGCACTTATCTCTGGGTTGCTACCAATAGTACTGACCAGTGTTTTGCTCAACAAATGGAATTTGTCGGGGTACAAAAAAAAAAAAAAACGGATTTCAGTTACCCAGACTGAACAGTGTCACCCATGCCTCTTTCTTCAGTTTCATTCTGTTAAGGAAATGTTAGTTGTCATGTGCAGTTTTGACATCTTTCGATCATGTGCTCTGTTTCAGCTGATTTAAATTGTGTTATAGGTTGGTAAGAACTTGTTTTAGGTACTGGATGTTGCACACAGCTTGTGAAGTTTTTCCTGAATTTTGTGCGACTTGCCTTGTTTGAAAACCGAGTGTGAAAATTATAATATAGTGCAGCAGCTGTATATTTGTACATGTATAGTTGTCATCAGCTAGGTCCATGTCCTGCACACTCAGCAGTGCAAGCTCTTTTATCAAATTTCAAAACTTGACAGATCACCACGTTTTCCGTTTGTCACTTGAAAAAACCATTGGTTGCTTTTCAGTTCTTGTGGAAGCAGCTGTCTTGTCTTGGTCTCCTGTTTTTGTTTTAAATTTGTACTGTTGATTTTTTTTACAGGAAAGTAACAAATGTGTGGTCTGTTTTATGTTTGTGGTCTTATGTGCTGTTTTACATAGTGTATCTGGCAGTCGCACGAATATATGGCAGATGATTGTAGCCAGTGGTAGATGTATATATATATATACATGACTTGGGATCCATTTTTATTGACCATTCAGTACCTTTCATCTTCATTTGATCCGATTTTATTGTGACCAGATGTTGAGGTATGTTGTCATGCACACCCTGTCATCCCTATTCATCCATGGTTATGACATTTTTAATGTTCACTTGGTACTTTTGTTGCGACATTGGTTGATTTCCTCGTGGCATTGTCTTTGTGCAGCTGTTTTGTTAATGTCATCAGTGAAATAAAATATTGCGTTGTAGATTTAAACCTTTTTGCCTTGGGTTGTGTGTCGCGCGTTTGTGTGTGTGTGTGTGTGCCTTGTATATGTTTTTGTTTTTTTAGAGAGAGGGCGAGCTCTTGAGAGAACTACCAGTAGCACATATTACCATAATAATAAAACTGCACCTTGACCTTAGTTTCTGTCTCGCACACACACATTCAAGTGCGCTGAAATGCCCAACGATCTATACATAACATACAAAATTTATTGTACTAATAGCATTCTTCATTGCACATTTCATAGCAAGCATGTCTAATACAGTCTAGTACACATAACAACCTTCACTGAGTTAGCACAACCAACAGAAGCGCAGTGAAGTGGACGGATTTTGAAATATCCAGATCACAACATAACAGTCAGTCAGTCAGGTCCATCAACACCGCTGTTTCCAGTATTGGAGTATGAATGTTGTATCCTGGATGGACAAGAGGTAATGCCGAAAGATAACATGCACACTTCTGCCAGGTCTGGTTCTTTTTACTTAAGTACACAACTCGTAGATATTCTAGTATGCAGATATAACGTCCATTCTGGGGCAACTGCATCTTCAGACATGCAGTTACCTAGTTCACTCCTTGACCTTTTTCATGGAATCTTGTATAAGGTGTAATGGGTTGTCTGTCTGAAGACTGTTCATCCTACAGATAAATTCTAGATGCTCAGATTTTAGTATGGAGGCCACAGACTGAGACATTCCATGACTTATGGACATGAATGCAAACTACTGAAAAATCTGTGACAGACACCCCCCCCCCCCCCCCAAAAAAAAAAAAAAAAATTATGTGAATATGCATGATTTTACAGTGTACCGGTTCACAACATTATACTCAAAAATATCACAGACATGTTGGGAAACCAAACAATGAATACAAAATGTAACTGATATTATAAGTTAGGAATGCACGCCATACCTAATGTACTACACTCTATGAATAGGTAAATTATGAGAGTATTCAGCAGGCATGACTGCTGTATTTGTAATACAATGTGGCAAGAGCACCAACATTATTTGCGTATGCATTGCAAAAGCTCTGCGCTTTACAGTTCAACTTGCCTCTTACATACATAATTATATAAATTACAATTTCAAAGTTACGAATCATCATCCCGATCATACAACTGACCAGCTTGAAAGAGTGCTACATGTACTGGCTTTCAGGGTCATGTCAAGGCCATCTGAGGACAAACTCTCAACCATCGAGTTGAGAAAAAAGGCAGTGTCTTGGTCCCGAAGTGCAGTCAGTCCATGATAGCAAAACTAAAAGAATTCTAACAGCTATCAGCTGGTACCTGGTGTTTAGGTCTCTGAAATGTGCAGAACTATGCCCAGAACATCAGTGGCAGGGCTCCCGATCCGTGGGAATTATAACAGGACACAAGTCCTGGCTGACCATAAAACTACAGGACATTTGTCCTGAATACTGTCCACCGTGGTGCCGAAAATGACAGGACAAATATCCGCCTTCGTAAGGAAGTAATTGGTTATTTCGAAAATGGATCAATCTGTGACCGATGTCCAACACGGATATGAAGTCCTGCAGTGGGCAAGAAATCTGTAACAAAAAGAACCACAATCCCATGCACCAGAACTGAGTGACAGTTTGAGTATGAACAGAAGACAGGAGAGTTTCTCTCTGGAACTGTTGAAGAGATCATCGGTCATCACTAAACCGCCACCATCACTCGTCCTTGAACAACACAAGCTGCTCAAGCTCCTGTTCTTCGTCCAGTGCAGCCTTCAGCGATGGATGATCTCGCAGTTTGTAGACAGACTTCCGAAGGATGTCCTTCAGGCGCTGGTTTTCCGAGCTGGCTGCCTGCCACATGGCTTCCAGGTCCTGTTCCACCTCCCTGTGGACATAGAATATTTTAGTTCATAGTTTACGTTCAACAAACCTAGCACGCGGGGATTTGGTCTAGTGGTTAAGGCATCCGACTTCGGATCCTGAGCTGCTGGGTTCGAGTCCCCGGTGGGCAGGAATATGGTGGGATTTTTCCTTCCCATATCGAGTCAAATCCATGTGCAGACTCGTTTGCGGTGCCTGTCTCGCCTTCGTGTACACACGCACACACAAACATCAAGTGTGCACGCTAAAAATCCCACGTTTATCTTTCGAAGAAGAGTAGGCTGTGGCCGGTGGCGTGGTAAACAGCAATACTGTCGCACGCACCAGAGTGAATAGCAGGGTGGAGGTTTGCACACAAAGTAGCGCTTAACGGCAGCAGGCTTTCACTGCTTCGTCCTCCAGCCCTGCGGCGCCGTGAGCATTTCAGCAGAGATGGATATGTGCGCCGAGGAGAAGTCTACCATACCATACCATACCATACCACAATCTAATGAGTTGAAGTTTTTGCCTTCTTACACGTGTGAATGATTTTGAACTGATGCAAGACTGGACTGGAACTCTAAATGGTGGTGAGTGACTGGTAAAGGTCTGTGTTTCAATCACTACGACTGACAGCATTAAAAGAACACCATGAAAGGACTAGCGCATCCAAACACTGACTGGTCACCCATGTCTGTCTATTACTACTGGCAATGTCAGTTATTATTCATGGCTCTTATTCACGGTCTTTAGTAAGACTGAAAACTGCTCCAGTGAAACACTTGGCACTGGAGCTAGCTTCTCTCACACCATCACAGAACACAACAGGAAATTTCAATATTTCAAATTTCAATAGAAATTTCAGAGCAGCAATGACACTCACTTCTTTGCCCCTTCCATGCCAGCAATGGTCTCTTCTTTCTCCTTGACAAGCAGTCGCAGGTACCGGATTTCACGTTCGTATTCCTGTCGCTGTCTGTTGAAAGCTTCGTCCTGTTCTTTCAACCTACAGCAGCAGTGAAGTGAACCAGGTAAGCATTTAACTGGCCAGACACCTTCAAATTGTTTATTATGTGTTAAACTGTTTATACATGTAGAGGATAATTTTTCATTTGGTGGAGAAATTTATTGTGAGGCTTGCTAGGAAGTGAACAAACATTCTGTGGGACAAAACAATTGAACAGAAACAGGGCTTGGAAAGTTGTTTTTTGTTGTTGTTTCTTCTTCTTCTTGTTTTTTTTTTTAAACTTTAACAGCAATTGTGGGATGATATGTGCAATCTGTAAAGCACGTTCCGTTAAGGGAACAGGAATCATGTGATAAGTACCCCTGTATGTGAAAAACATGCTGTGTGATATAAGTACCCCTGTATGTGAAAAACATGCTGTGTGATATAAGTACCCCTGTATGTGAAAAACATGCTGTGTGATATAAGTACCCCTGTATGTGAAAAACATGCTGTGTGATATAAGTACCCCTGTATGTGAAAAACATGCTGTGTGATATAAGTACCCCTGTATGTGAAAAACATGCTGTGTGATATTACATTCTGCAAGATGCTATCACAACCTAACAATCCAGGGGGGGAAAAGGAAAACAATCTACTGCCAACAACTTACTTCTGCGCCACTTCTTCAAGTTTGGCAGAGGCCTTGATCTTGTACATCTGTAACAACAACAGACATATTTGAATACAACAACAGACCAGCAACTTCAAGTGTGCCAAGTCTTAACCTGATTATCAGCTATACTCTCTGGGGTGAATGCAGACATAAACTTGATTTCCAATGGCAGTAATGCAACATACCCTTGAAGGAAAGGAAACCTGTTGCTCTAGGCACTCTTCTAAATATGCCATTCTGGAAATTCAGTGTGACTCAATGCCGAGAACAGCACAGGAAAATACATTAAGTGGTTTAGCCTGATCATTCCTTTAATTTGCGTTACACAGAGCAACAAGTAAATGTTCTACATTCACTTACAACAATCATGATCACAACACCACGATTTGTGGGTGGTCTGACAGCCACTTGATATTCTGTTCATGATAAGAGAAAGATAATTAAGACAAAGATAAATTTGTACCTTGAGTTTTTCCTCCAGTTTGCCCATCACAACACTGTTGCCAACCATGCGGTTTACTGTCTCCTTGCAATCTTGCTGCTGTTCCTTCACCTGCGATAATGGAGAGGGGGAGAAATCTTTACAACTTGCCTGCTTGTTTGGCAAATGTTGCCAAAAACAGTATCAAGGAAAATGCACTTCCTGAGAACTACAAGAAACAACGAAGGCAGTCTGCAGGTTAAGACACTTACCACTTTGAAAGCTGTGTCCCTTTCCAGTGCCGTCTTCTCCACCTGTCAACAAAAGAAACAGGATGATCTCAGTATGGGGTCAAGATACAGAGAACGATGCTCTAATACTTGCATGTACAGTGTACAGACTCAACACTTTCAGCCCTGCCACCGTATAGGCACGGATCGGAAAGGCGCGGGCAACATTTATTCAACTCCAGAACATCTGGAGCTCCAAGGAACTGTCAGTGAAAACCAAAGTCAGAATTTTCAACACCAGTGTCAAGGCAGTTCTCCTCTATGGAGCAGAAACGTGGAGAATCACAGTCACCACCACCAAGAAAGTACAGGTTTTCATCAACAGCTGCCTACGCAAAATACTCCGCCTCCATTGGCCGGAAACCATTAGCAATGAAGAACTATGGCAGAGAACAAACCAGCTACCAGCGGAGGATGAAATCAAAAAACGATGATGGAGATGGATTGGGCATACCTTACGGAAACCAGCAAACAACACCACCAGACAAGCACTACAGTGGAATAATAATAATAATAATAATAATTTATTTATATAGCGCTTAATCTATATGGAAGGTAGTTCTAAGCGCTTAGAGTACAGGTAAAGAGACAGATAGACGTGAAGGTTCAGGGCCAGGGCAACTGCATGTATGGTACTTAATAAGGAGATGGAGAAAGACGGAGGGAGGTTAGACGGAGCTTTGAGATGAAAACAGGTAGGTTTTTAGATTTGTTTTGAAGGTTTCGAGGGAGGTTGACTGGCGGAGCGAAAGAGGCAGGGAATTCCAGGCTTTTGGACCAGCGTAGGAGAAGGCTCGAGAGCCAACAGAAGAAAGTTTAGTGCGTGGGATTCTGAGTATCAGGGTATCGGATGAAGACCGGAGGGAACGTGACGGAGTGTAGAGTTCTAACAAGTCAGACAGGTAGGATGGGGCGGAGTTATGGATGCACTTGTAGCAGAGGGTGCAGATCTTGTATTTAATTCTTTGAGAGAGTGGAAGCCAGTGCAGAGAGCAGAGTGCACGAGAGATGTGACGAGAATCCGCAAGGCAAAAGGAAGAGAGGTCGGCCAAGAAACACCTGGCGCCGTGACCTTGAGGCAGACATTAAGACTATGGGGATGACATGGAACCAACTGGAACGAAAAGCCCAGGACAGAGATGGCTGGAAATCCCTTGTCGGCAGCCTATGCCCCAGGAAGGGTAGCAGGCATAATCGAATCGAATCGAACCGTATCACCTACGGTCTCGCAGTCCCTAACAATAATATGCGTGCATGTGACCGACTCATACGCTCTGCACAGTGGAAGATTCCCCTATAGGATGGATCCAATACTTCGTGAGAAATAGGGTTTTATATGCAAAAGCCCAGCTTTAGATCCAGCACACTTGAAAAACTCCCAGGCAGAGAGCGTTGTCGCTATTGAGATGCCTTCAGGGCTGAAAGGGTTAAACAATAACACTGTCAGTAAGAGAATGATAACAAAAGGGGAAAAAACAGCAGAAATGAAATGACAGTGACACAGGTGGATTCTCATACATGTATTTCAACAGAGCAAATTGTTAATGGCATGGAATTTTGGCATCACTTAATTTTTTTTTGTTTCAGGAGAACAGTCATTTCTTTCGTTTCGTGACAAATTCTCACAATTATAAAATAATATCAACTGTACATTCACACTGATGAAAAAAAGAAAAGAAGAATATATGATTATTATCTAACATGCGACAGGAAGATACAGCAAAATGTAGACATACAATTCTGATGACATTGGCGAGTTCATTCTGTGTAACGAGTTCTTTGTTTTCTGACTGCTGTATTGCCTTCTGCAGGATCAGCATCTTGTTCTGAGTCCGTCTGCCATACACAAAGCAAAACATACTTTTAACATATATTATGTTGTCTTAGTGTTCTAGAGATCGCGAAAAGCCACTGCATTTCGATGGAAATTTCTAGACCATCCCAGAACATGCTGGTGCAGTAACGTCAGTACATTACATCACCTTGGAAAGATTTCGAACTTGCCAGTAAGTTGAGGAATGTTCTAGATCTGACCTGTTTAGTATATAAGCAGCCCTGCACAGCGTTCTGGGTTCTTCTTCTTTCATAAATTTGTTCTCCACGCATCTTCTGTTAATAAAGTATTGGAGTTCTATCCTGTTGTATCCCGTGTCTTCTCTGCGAGTGCACCAAGAGAGCGACATAGCAGGAGTAAAATACACCACCTAGTGACCTCCATACCACACACTACTGCTGTACTTTCTGAGCAGTAAGTACTTGCTCACAGACAAACCCACAAGTCCCATTACACTCATGTTTACAACTATAAAGAAACTTACTTGACTGATCTGTGCAAAGCCTTGATCTCAGCCCTCAGCTGTTTGTTCTCTGCGTTAAGTTCTATCGTAGCCATAGTTTGCTGTTTGCGTTCCTCTTCTGATGCCTGGAAAGTCAGGAAAGATAATGACATACTACCAAGAAATATCCCAAAGTCAAGAAGCAGGCACTCTAGAGCAAATGATAACAAACAAAAGGATAAAGTGTTTTTTGGTTGTTGTTGGGTTTTTTTTTCACGTTGGAGGTAACCTACTTACTCGTATTGTTTTCCTTATATACATTTGTTCAAAAGTTTCAGAGGAAATGCAGAGCACATAGGAAAATGCTAGCTGGACGCAACTACAACAGCAACATGTTTAGACACTTACTTTCAGCTTGTTAGCCATTTTCTCTCTTTCTCTTTCCAGATTCTCCCTCTCCTCTGTCACTGACCTGTTCATCAAATGAACACAGATCTATGTGAATACAAGAAGACAACTACCAAAGAATACAAACTGCACATAAATTGCAGGTTACTTAACGTTGTGACTTGCACCTACACGCACGCACAAAAAAAAAAGGTACACAAAAAAAATCATGCTAATCCAAGATTGCTTCAAATATGGCAACCAGCCATTTTATTTTGTACTACTATCCAACAAAACACTTCACCATCTGTGAACTGTATTTTCTCAGGTGGACATTACATATATATATATATAAATTACTTAAAGGCCGTTCTTAACCAGGCAAACTTTTGGTTCGCGAACTAGGTTCGAAGAGTACGGCGAACTAGATTCGCGCACGCTGCTTCTTAACCGACCAAACACTTCTTCGCAAACCCTGGTACGAAAGGTACACCGAACTAGGTTGAGGTCTGCACAGCGTGTCGTGGGAACCCTCGCGATCCTTTGACTGATCCTGCGCACTGATTGGTTGCTCGGGGAGAGCTGTTGTGCGCATGTCGTCTCGATCTACGAACGCGGCCATTTTGGTTGTTTATGACTGTCTCAACTTCCGCCTTGTTCGGGCGATGACGTATGCACATCATTAACGGTCGGTTAAGAAAGAGAACTAATTCGGCCGAACCTCTGGAACTACGTACGTGTGCGCGCTCGCCCTGTTCGTATACAATACACAGTTCGCCGAACAAGTTCGCCGGACTGGTGGTTCGCCCGGTTAAGAACGGCCTTAATGTGTACTGCACTCGCTCAGAAGCTCAGAAAGACCTTAAATGGTTGTGACACGGACAAAAGTATTGCATAGTGCCCTAAAACTTGCCTTTTCAAGTCGGCCACAGAATGGATGTGATCTTGCATGGTCATGTGACTGCCTGTGTCCAGCACCATGTGATCGTATTTGTGCTTGATGTCCTTGAACTTTCGTCTCAAATCTTCAAGCTCACGTTCCGCCTCCTCCTTCTCGGTTTCGCTGGCAGACAGTTTCTTGGTCAGCCGACTCACTGAAATAGTGACAAACCCCGTCCATCACTTCCAACAGACCTAGGCTGCAGTGTACATGTAGTTATGATTATCACAGTAGTCACAATAATGTAAATAAGGATACCCCCATCAGCTATCACAAAGAAATCATGTTCTGCTTTGGTAATCATGCAGTAGCCAACTGTCTTCTGCAATTAATGCAAATGGAATTTTTCCATCTTCAAATAAGAGGCTATTGTCTGGTACAGGACCTGGATTTCTGCTTCCGTTGATGTGGCCAGTTCTAGAGAACATATATATATATTCCTGTGAATGGGAATGCAGTTCATTTTCACCGTAATGTGGTCTTTAGTTTTGACAAAATGGGGACCTAGTTGGTGGAGAAAACCATCACCAACAAATTTGACCTGATCAACTGCCGTAGCATCATCAGGGGATCATAATCATGAAAACTATAACCGGACAAAAACAGTACAGTACAGAATCATGGCTATGGTACAGAAATGATAGCTAGGACATGTAAGATAAGACACCCCCGACCCCCCCCCTCCCCCCCCCCCCCCCCCCCCCCCCCCCCCGCAACATGTTCTGCAGGATGTGCACGCTGCTATCTTGAAAACACTACGATAATTATCGCTAAACACTAAACAACAAGAAAACAGAGAGAAACCATAAGGCAAAAAAAAAAAAAAAATTGTTGTTTCTGGTAACCTGACCGACCCTATTTCCCCCCCCCCCCCCCCCCCCCCCGACCCAAATTTTTTTTTTTTTTTTGGCTGCTGGAAAAAACACCCACTTTTTTTTTTTTTTTTTTGGGGGGGGGGGGGGGGCTAACTGACCTTCCTGCATGTGTGAGGCACACAAGTCTTTCACTTTCTGCTGCTGTACGTCCACCTGCTCCACCAGGATCTGATTCTCCTCCAGCACAAGCCGCGCCTGCTCCTGCAGCTGCTGCCTGTAGACATCACCAGCATTACCGACATTAGCCTCTCGCCCAACACATTGTCACCACAATCTGTCTGATTGTGAACGGCAAATGATACGTGTATCAACATCATTGTGGCATTAGGCCTAACTGGATGAACCTTTTCAGCATTATTACAACCACAATGTGATATCAGTTCTCTCCCACCAATTCAATTCAGTTCACAATACTTGATCATGACAGGAAATTCTTGGCCACCAAAACAGATGACACTACAGGCACAAGCAGCATCTTGGCAAGTCAGAAACCAGATGTTCCATAGTTGTGACAAATACAAGGCACTAAACACTGTACCTAAAGCAACGAGCACCCAAGAGCAAACAAAGTACAACAATGGAGACAATACCCCCCCCCCCCCCAAAAAAAAAAAAAAATAATAAAAAATAAATAAATAAATAAAATTCCCAAAACAAAAAAACACAACACGCACACAAAACACTGAAAAGCAAGTGTGCCAACATAAAAATGCAACAACAACAAACAAACAAGGGTGGGTGGCTGGGTATTTGAGGGTTTAACGTCCTTTCCCACCACATACGGGTGATATCAAAGATGGGGCAACGATGAAAAAGCCAGCACAGATATTTGGCTCCAGTTGGGATACAAACTCAAGACCCGAGCATTAGAAGTCCAACACTCTACCATTCGGCCACCCCGGCTCCCCAAACAAACAACCAGCTAAAATGTCACACAATAGAAGCAACAACCCAACGTCACTGACCATTCAGAAGAGTTGAGCTGTCCTGTTCCACTACCACCTCCCCTGAGTTGTAATCTCTGGTTTTCTCTCACCACCTCCTCTGTACGCTCCCTGAGTTTCCGCAGCTCTTGCTGACAGTGGGCAATCACCTGCTCCTTCTCCGCTATCAGGTCATCGTACGCCAAGAATAATGGGGCCAGATAACGCTTGTTAATCTGAAAATACGACAGTTAAAAAACTTACGAATCCTGTTGTAACAATTTTTTTTAAAGTCAGTGACTGTAAGTTTTGGCAGTCTTTTCACACACAGTCAAGCCAATGTCTTTGAAAAAATATGCTACGATGAGATACCAAAATATAACAATAGTTAAGTAAAAAATCTACAAGCTCTTTAAAAAGGATTACTGAAACAGTATTTTTTTAGTAGTGAATCTAAGCAAGACACAAATTCCACATTTACCATAATTTCTAAACAAAATAAAAAAGAATCACCCACTTCAACTGAATTCTACACTAAACATTATGGTAATGAGGCGCTGTACTGTACTGTACTACATGTACAACGAAGCAGTAAAGAGATTGTACTGTCCACATCTTCCGTGTATCTTCTGCACGATTTCCCCAACATCTATAGTATTATACCAGGACAAAACTCACCAGCCAAGATGGCACAGGTCCATCAGAAGGAAGACCCTGGAGTCTGGATTGCTAGAAGAAAAAATACCATAACGACCGTTTCACACATGCAAAGCAAACTAACCTTTCTGCCACAAAGCCGGTGTTAAAATCAAGCAGAGAGGCCTTGTAAGCATACCGTCCCACTCAAACATCAAATCAAACAGGCCATGTTCCAAAGTGAATGATGCCCGAAAGTTCCCTGTGGCAATCACAGTTTATTAGAACAGCTCTTCCCAACTGGCCCAGTGTACATGACTGAATCATGCGGAAGTATGTTAGACACCTTCTTGACCCACTGTACAAGAAACGAGCAAATAGAAAAACTTGAAATATAATGCATCAGCGAGTGACCGCCAACCCAACTGAAAAAGCCATTTTCAAGTTCCATCCAACAACATAAGGAAACAAAACACATTCCATCAGCATCTTAAACTTAAAAACCATGAAACCATCTGCAGTATATCAAGCAAAGCACCTGGAACAATGGCTCAAAATGAAAACTGGGGCCGTTAAATCTGGTACGTGAACTGACCTCTTCATCTGAGAGAGGGCGGAACTGGGCCTGGTAGCGGCTGAGTTCCTGGTTGAGTTTGCCAACCGTGTTCTTCATAACCTCGTTCTCTTCCCTCAACTCTTCCAGCTGGTGGTTCTGTAGGATGGTTTGAGCACCTTCCTGATCTGAAATTTACCAATGTGACTGCACTTCAGTAAAAATTAGCCAAATGATCACCGTTTACTCCCATCAGTTTAAGTCTCAATATAATCACCACATCCTTCACCAGGGCTCCCTCAAAATCAAGAAAAGTGATATGACAAATAGCCACTGATAGCAATGAAGACAAATGAAAGTGACATAAAAGGGACAGAAACCACTTAACTTTCACACTTCCTGAGGAAGGCGAAAGCCAAAACATTGACCCGTGCCGTCCTTTGTGAAAGGCAAGCGGTTTCTGTCCCTTTCATGTCCCTTTTATTTGCTTAAGTTGTAACCACTTCACAGTCATTACCATTTCCTTTTCTAGCAATGAAGACAGTTTTAGTTTTTGTCTCACTATTTGTCTCTTTTGTGACGGAGTGGAGTCATATATATGCGTTCTGATCGATGTAAATTTCAGCAAATTTGTATCTCTTTAGCTGTGCGTCAGAAACCTTGTAAACCCATTTAAAAATAATAAATTAAAAAAAAGAAAGTAGCATCTAAAACAGCCACACCATCAAAGCCTCTGTGAAATCTCAAGAATGCAGTGATAGTAACATAGCACACACAAGATTTTACATAACACCAACTCGTAAATAGATGTGTAAATGAAAACTGGATAAAACAATTTTGGGTCAAAAACTGGCAAGACAGTTCCACACACACACCTCCCACCCTGATGGCAGCGGCAACCTTCCTGAGGTTGAGGACCTCGTCATGAAGCTGTTGATTCTCCTCCTTCAGTCGATGCACCTCCAGCTCCATGGACATGGACGCTGTGCCGCGAGGAGTGTGCCGAGACGACAAACGCCCTGACCCTGAACCACCTGGCACAATCAGAATCCAACTTATGGTCGGAGTTGGTGGATGTTTTGGGTGCATTTGACAGCTGAAGGGCATACTGGAATGGAGTCGTTTGTTTCTAGCTTATTATTCAAAGTTATCAGTGCATGCTGGTTCAACT
The DNA here is from genome assembly GCA_018292915.2 of Batillaria attramentaria. Taxonomy (NCBI): domain Eukaryota; kingdom Metazoa; phylum Mollusca; class Gastropoda; family Batillariidae; genus Batillaria; species Batillaria attramentaria. The sequence continues at coordinate 751,307 of JACVVK020000047.1, read as the reverse complement.
ATGATCCCGCTGTACAGTTTTGCTTGCATAACTGTAAAATCTGTGTTCACACTGACCCCCTCAAAGCATTCGGCCTAATCTCCACTTTGAAAACAGCACAGAAGAGGTAACACCACACAATGTGTGTAATCGTGCACTATTCTCAAAATCCGGTTATCACAAAATTCCACACCAATGTTGATATATATATATATATGCTCTTATTTTCTAGAGTGGAATGAAGGAAACCAATGGAATGTGTCGCTGGCAGGCGTTACGGACAGTTTTGTCAACAATAAATACGGACTTACTTTTAACTACAAAAAAGCATCTATTAAGAATTAGCCACAGAAACAGACGAATGAAACGTATATATATGTACAAGCACGCAATACTATGTACATTAACATCAGCTTCACAACGTCAAAAGCACATCAAACAGTTACAGTATTTTGCACACTGGTTAGAAAGTGTCTTTTTGGTGTAGGCTACTGTGTAACAGAAAAGCACAAGAGAAATTCTGACGGATACAAAATTCTGAAATCCACTGAAACATTATTAACAGTAATGAAATTAATCAAATGATGTCTCAGTGTTTCAACTACAACCTAAAAAGGAAAAAATAAGACCTCGAACTTCAAAGAAGGATCATTAGTGAAAGTCATGTAAAAGAACAAGTAATTATAAAATCAAAGCATACATGAGGTATGCAGTCGGTGGTCTAGTGGTTAAGAGACCTGTCACCAATGCGAGAGGTCAGGGGTTCGAGTCCCACTCGGGGCAAAGAATTTTTCCTTCTCGTATGTGGCACCATTCATTCGGGCCGATCGTCGGGGGTTCTCTCCGGGTACTCCGGCTTCCTCCCCCCCTCTGCTTTGGAAATGTTCAGCCCACCAAACTTGAAAAATAAATGCAATTCTAAATTCCGAAATTTAAATAGCTGAGCTGACCCTTCGCACCACGTGATTGTAATGTGTTTATGTCCGGTGTGTGAGAGAATGCGTGTGATTCACGTGAGCGTGCGTGTTGGGTTCAGTTCGCGGCGCTTTGAGCCGATTCATAAATTGGGTAAAGCGCCTATATAACACTCATTATTATTATTATTATTGTAATGCTCTACTTCAAAACTAAGCCTTCAGTCAAATGCCTACATGCCTCCAATGTGTACTGCAGTTTGTCAGCACATCCCCCCCCCCCCCACCCCCAAAACCTAATGAGAGATCCAAACCTTGCGAGTCCATCTGCTGTTTCAAGTACACATAGGCTTCCTCTTTGAGTTCCGCCTCATGGTCACCTGACGGCACCGCAGATTGTTCAGCTGCTGCTGCAGCAGCTGCTGCTCCGGCTCCAGCCGTTCCATTTTCTGCTTCCTCCCCAGTGGCGCCTTCAAAATCTTCTACCCAACGCAAGACACGGAGGAGGATGCAAAGAGTTAAGTGCGCACAACATGATCAGAGGCAAAAACAACCCCAAAGAAACACAGACAAACCCTCACTTGGATTTGGGATGGGTACAGATGTATACACAACACTGTGAAGCAAAGCTTAAAAAAAGAGTGTGCAAGATTTGAACCACACATACTGGTTCACTGAAGTGAATAAGGTTATAAGGTCAAAGACAACATCAACACACTGCACAGTGCAAAATCTCTCCACTGACTGTAAAATGTGAACATTGCTGACATGCTAATCAGTCACCACTTTGATTTTATCTATTCAGTATCAAGCTAAGGATCTGAGGATGATATTTCAACGCAGAAATGGGTGGGTCGAAAAAAGATGTACACTAATAAGGCTATGTCAGTATCGATGTAAGCAGTTATTTGATTTTGATTACAACTGGTATAATGTGGAACTTGTTTAGTGTAGATACATATGTAAAGCAACTACATTGACTATGATTGACTTGAAAGGAAAAAATAACAACTGAAAATATGAATTCATAATAAAAGCTTTGTTGCTGATTTTGAGAAACCCCCCAAAACATTCAAACATTTTATCAAAGAACCAAACTTGATATGACAACTGCAGTCTGTCGGCATTAATTAACTGAACACTCAACACTCAACGTTTGTTAACAACCTGCTAGGTGTACAATATTAAGGTCAAAGACTTGCACAACAAACATTCACACATACAAAGTGCACACAAGGAAATCCTGCCTACCTTTTCTCATGGTACCTCTGCCACTGCTGGAACCAGGATAAGAAGCTGAGGCTTGCCTGTTTTCTGACAAACGCATCATCTGTGGACAAGCATTAATAAGCAAGCAGTGCAAAAGTCTATAAATAATTTTATATCTATCATCATCTGAAAAAAGGGGTCTATGTGCCTATAAAATCCATGGCACTTAGGCCCTCTTACCAAATGACAAAATAATTGTATACAAGATGTTGCAAAGTAGCAAACTGCAATACTATCGCTAGAGTCTGAAGCAGATGCTTCACGTGAATTTGGTGAAGTGTCCTTGCTTCCAGTCACTCGTCATTTGATATTCATCAACACACAGATATGCATTTCTTTATACACTGAAAATGCAAACTGATACGGAAAGAAAGGCAAAAAGACATTACAGACAATACTCACTGTTTCCTCCACTGGCATATCATGAACAGCCTGCATGGCTTTGCGTACATCTCTCTGCGTCCGATCCATAGAGGTTGCATCTTCATCTAGGGTTGTTTGGGATGACTTCTGAAACACAGTGCAATTATACCTGAGATGGAGCTCCAAACAGTGATTTACCACAACCTCCATCTAATGCATGGATTGATCTCCATCTGAATGGGTGTCATTGAGATGACCTTTGACTCTTGACCTACTGACAGCTGGTAATGCATAATATACAGTAGGTGTGATAAGGGTATCTTCACTAAATAACAATTTTTGATAAGTTGATGGGCTGGAAGAAACCTATTATTACTCATTTGAAACTTCATTTCTTAAATTTATCTATTTTTCATTGTTTTGTAATTAGGCCTGCTTGAGTTGAACTGGGGGAAAAAAATCACATGACTGTGACACTCAAAGATGAAAGCAGTCAATCGACAGTATGATTAAGTTCAGTTAAGCTCAGTTAAGCTTAAAATTTACTTTTTTGCCAGGTCCCTTTCCCTTCATAGGAACCGCATACAGGTCTTGGTCACTCAGGTCCTCATCCTCTGGCTCCAGTATGTGGTACATCCCACCTGACACAGTCAAGGGAAGGACAAAATGCTGGTTATGCCACAGCTTTCGAAGTATAATTAGATCCTACACAAGGCCTACATGGTTTTCTACAAACACACGCACACACACACACACACACACACACCCAGAGTGAGAGGTCATAGAGAGAGCTCAGAAAGAGACACAGACACAGTCCAGTACATCACTGCAGTCTTTCCAACTGTGACAGATTAGACATCACAGAGAACAACACACACTAATGACTACATATTTGATAAACTCTCAAGCAATTTGTGCACTGGGGCAAATTTTGCTAAATCTGCAGACGATACATTGTGTAAAATATAACACATGAGCAAGGGCAAAGACTGAACTCGTGTCTCTCACCTGCCTGAGAGGTGACACCAACGGTGGCAGCTTGCTTGACAAATGGCGGTGTCGGTGCCCTCTCTCTGTCAGAGTAGCTTCTTCTGTTCTCATTTGGCCATGTCCCAAAGCCAACTGAGGAGTATCTGGTAGTGGTAGAGAGAAATATTCATGGGATGCTACAGATGGCCCATGCTTATTCTGCACAATCTGTTACACATTCCTAATCCAGTGTACTTTCGTACTTTTGGTGGGTTTTTTGGGTGGTTTTTGTTTTGTTTTGTTTCTTTTCTCTTTTTTTTCTCTTTCTTTTTTTGCATGGGAGTGACCTCTACTAATGGTGTGGCAGTAGTGAATGGTGTGAACACAAGCTGATAAATTTCATGTTGCACTACACGGCATTTGTTACAGGTAACCCAAACACACAGATCTTCACTGCCTTTGCAACGCAGAAAAAGCAGCGCGGGTAACAAGCCTAACCCGCTGCCAAGCCTGGACCACCACATTTTACAACAACAGAAAAACCCAAAACAAACAAACAACAACCCAACAAAACATACAAGAAACAACTCTTACCCTGCTTCCTCCATCTGCTGGTAGTCATACAGACTACTTTCTGGGTCACTGAAGGCACCATCATTCTCCGCCCCTCCTCCCTGTGCTGCTGGCGCAGTCATTGCTTTGTTCAGATTAAAGGATGAGCCAAACACTGCCGATGCCAGCCCCAGAGGGGTTCCTGGCGGTGCTTTGGGTGGAGGGCTGTGGGGAACTGCTGCAAGTGCTGCCGCAGGGATGAGGGCTGGTCCGATTTTCTCCTGAATGAACAGTATTTAGTATCACTCGAGGAAAACTGCTTAAACAATAGTGCCAAGCTCACTAAAGGCAGAATTTGTTCCTGTAGAAGGTGCAATCATTTTCACTTTTTTTTTTTTTTTTGATGAGGCTAATATCACAATGATGATACATGTATCATCTGACACACCCTGCATAAATTTCCAAACGTCTCCAAACGTGGGTGCTGTTTAATCACTTGGACTGGTGTTTTCTTGTACATGTAGTGGTTCATCGGTCTACTGCTTTTCATCCCTCTGTCTCCTCAACCTTTGCTCTGCTACCAAGGCTTCACACAAAATGACACACACTATCCCTATGTGTCCTGCGATGGCATCCACTGTCAACACTAAGAGTTGTTTCCCTTTATACCTGTCGCTAGGAAAGCTTTGTCCCTGGTCCGGCCATCACTGACGACAAAAACCTCAATTTTCAAACGTGCTATTGATTAACGACATGTAGTTGATATACCACTTCATATTTGAATATATATATACGCGAAAGTGAAGATTAGCTGCACAAACACAAGTTTCGACGCCGACAGAAGTGACGCGTTCCGACATGTTTCATTGGAAGTGGGGAAGTCCTGTCAAAATTTGATCCAGATATTATTCAGACTTCTCGTATGGAGAGAGAGGGTACAGCATATCAGGAAAGTTTGTAGGTGGTACAGGAGTGACTTACAAGCGTCGATGTACCCGCTCTTTTCTTCCCTCGTCTTCCCACCATTGCGGTGATGCGCTTTCGATACCGAAATTAGACGCCTGCGCATGCGTTAAGACAATGGACATGACACCAAACCGTGTCGTCTGCTTCCAATAAGATTACTTTTTTGTACGTTTTGCGTCAACATTCTGACTGAAGGAAAACTCGAACGTCTGCCTCTAAACAGGAAACTTTGTGTGTAACGAGTATTAGACTTTTTCTTCAATATTACTCATCCGGAAAACTGAACAAATTTAGTTTTTAGGACTTTCAACCAAATCAATTAGTGAAGCATAACGCAGTGCACTTCTAAACTTTTAACACCCAGTTTAAAGTATCATTGTGGCCACGTACCTCAACTGCAGCACATCAGACGCATTTTACAGGACACATCCACCTTGAGCTACACTATTTTCCAGGCATGCCTACGCTTTGGCACAGTTCCAGAGGATTAGAAAGGCGGATTATAAAGCCTTCTTATATGCCTGCGGCTTTGAAAGAAAGGGGAAGTAATGGCAACAACGATTTTATTTTTTCTGGGTCGTTTCAAATAACAATGATGTGGCGTGTCGACTGTGTCAGTGTGAGCGTTTTGTGTGAAGAGGATCTAAGCTGATGCTCAAGGACCGTCGCCATAGCCCCCTTTCCCCACAGTTTCAAAGAGAGTTATTCCGCTTAGGAAATAGGTTTTTGGGCCAATGAAAGAGCGTTCCTTTCGCCACTCCGAACACATAACTTGCAAAATGGCGGATTTTCAAACTTGACAACTTGAGCAAAACTTGGTTTTGTACTGCGCTGTCCGTCATTAGCGCTCCAGCTGCATAAATTTGTAAGTATGAAAGTGAGTTTTAAAGCTGGCCATTCTTCTTTGCATGAAAGTTTTACAGTATAGAACTACACGAAGCATACATGTTCCAGTACTTCCACCCTTTATTTTTTTCCGCTGATGATAATTATAGTCTCTTCCCAAAAAAGCCCACCAGTATTTAGACAAGATTATAGAGAATTATACAAATTGGATCTAATTGTACACAAAGACCGATAAGACAAGAGTGTTTACAAGATCATTATGTATTGATCAGGCTTGTAATTAAAGATCACTAAGCAAATAAAAGCGACATAAAAGGGACAGAAACAACTGAACTTTCACATAGGACGGCACAGGTCAACGTTTCGGCTTTGGCTTTTTGTTTTTGTTTGTGTCCTTAGAAAGGCGAAAGCCGAAACGTTGACCTGTGCCGTCCTTTGTGAAAGTTAAGTGGCTTTTATGTTGCTTTTATTTGCTTACTTGTAACCACTTCGCAGTCATTACTGTTTCCTTTTCTAAAGATCGCTAATTAACAAAGGATCAAACGATTCAAAGGATTGTTTCCTGCGCACAGGTTTTAGAGATCAGGGAAAAGCTTCATAAAGGGACTCTCACAGATAGATCACAATGGACAAGCGGGTTTCTCTTGAAACTAGCCAGGATGTTGAGAATGAGACCCTCACTGCAGACGGCATGGAACAACGGGTGGATGACAGAACTCTATTCTGCACACCTGCTCCTCTAGCCGCTTCCACAGTTGCAAGGGATACCAACAGGTAAGCACAGACATATGTTTTACTTTTACAGTTTTAGCTTAAATTCTTTTATTTTAGGTGCTTAGCACTAATAGTAATATTAACAGCAGAGGAGATGAGAGACACATTTTGTTGTTAATCTCCTCGTAGCTGATGTCGTCCTGTATCTAGTTCTGTTCTCATTCACAGCAAAAGGTGTTTACAGTTTTACTTTCAGGAGTGTATTGTTCTTGTACTGTAGTTAAAAATAAAAGTTTGCTTGCTTTAATTTTTTGAAGGCCAAGGCTATTCCTCTGACTCATCAAGTTCTTTATCACTCTTTCCCAATTTCCCTGACTGTTCGGGGTGTTAGCTGTATCACACTGTTCACAGTGCACTGCTATTTCCCCCGACCATTGCCCAGGGGTGCCCAGCTGGTGTGAGAAAAATTATTAAGAAGCTGTCAGCATGGCAACCTAGCCTGCAAGCAGTTAACCCTTGTGTTTAATCATTTGATGTTTTGGTGAGATGTTAAACACTTTCAGTGTTCCTTACAGCTTTCAAAACTGAGGGTCACTTTGACCATCTCACTTAAATTCAGAGGGTCATTTTGTAAAATCAGTGAAGTACAGCCTCACAGTCAAAATCTCTGCGTCAGATTCTGAAATCTCTGTGTAAACAACGCACACACACATGTGCGTAATAAGGAACACTGACAATCCATGATCGTGTGTCTGATCGAGGAAGAGATAGTGAGATCTAATGGCTGGAAGTGGTGAGAGGACTAGGCGGAGGGCGACAAACTTGCCTAACTAGTTTTGGGGGGATAGCCACTGCCTTATCAAAATAGGGAGTGCGAACTGATGTGACTTCTTTCTCTTTTTCACCAGAGCCAAACAGTTCATGATGGCCGACTCAAAGGGCTCATTTCTGGATGACATGTCACGACTGTCCCTGCAGTCAATGTCTGCCATGGACATCACCGATCAGCTGATGAAACTCAACTTCAACAACAGCAGAGGGGACACCTCAACAGCGGTGAGGTCCTCAGCTGGTGACTCGGGACCAGATTTGATACAGTTCTCGGCAAACAGCAACGTCATGAACATGGAGGACCAGAGAGATGGAGAACTGGAGCATGAGACCAGGTACAGTGCATTGATCTGCTACCAGTGGTACACTGTATTTCATAGTTGTGCATCTAGCACTAGTAGCAGAGTCTGTGTGGCTGGCGAATGTTGGATGACCTAATAGCTTACTAGTTGGCCAGGTTCACTGCATTAAAACTTGTCGGTTAGTTTAGGCATCAACACTTTTTTTTATGTAAAGTGCTCCCATTGTGATTTATTAGTACAGTCGAACCTGCCAAGGCGGTCACCTGTATAAGCTATGCCACTGTCTAACCTGGTCACCCCAGAGGATCCCCTGACATGCTAGCTGTTGACATGTCACCCTGGATAACCCGGCCACCTGTCTAAGGCGGCCAGGTTGGCCCCGTCCCTTGGGTGACCGCCTTACACAGGTTTGACTGTATTACATGTCACATTGTCAGTACTTGTCAAAAATTATTGTATGTTGTGTTAGAATAGTGGACAGACATTTGGGTAAGTACTGTTATAGTCTGTCAGTGTCACATGTATGTGAGACTGTGTTGAAAGTCACATGAAGAGTAACACGGTCTGAATTATTATTGTTGTTTTCAGCAAAAGTGACTCTTTGACTGATGTCAGCTCCCGCTCATCAATGGGCCTTATTCCAACCGACATGCTTGATGGTAAATATTCTTTCGTTTTGCCTGTGTTCTTTTTTTTTTTTTTGGAGTCTGCTTCACACTTTGTACCTTGGTGTCTGGTTTTGTGCATGTTGGTAGGAGAGGCAAACTTGGAGACTAGGCTAATCTTAATTAAATTTGATTCATTTGTGTGTGTGTGTGTCTTTGTGTCCATCATTATGCTCTCAAAAACCTGAGTGCTGGCAATAGAGCTTTAGCTGTAATGCACAGGGTAATTGAAAAATGTGCGAGTTTACCCATCAGTGGTAGTTCGAGCTAATGCTGGGGTCCTACTAATTACCGAAAACAACCGAAAACAACTCTTAATACGGGTAGAACGCAGTTAAAACATAGAAATAACAACACATAACCACGATTAAAGGTGAAAAAAGAGGCCTTAAACTAGTTAAAAGGAAAAAAAGTACTTATTCACTCCAAGAGAACAGGACGAAATGAACGTGTCTCCCAAGGGAAGCGACTCCTTCTGGTCCAGACTGGTTATTTTCTGCATTGTCACCTTTTGTTTTTTTAGCTTTTTTAAGGCCTTTTTTCACCTTCAATCATGTTTGTGTGTTGTTATTATGTTTATGTGTTGTTATTTCTATGTTTTAACCGCGTTCTACCCGTATTAAGAGTTGTTTTCGGTCGTTTTCGGTTGTTTTCGGTAATTAGTAGGACCGCTAATGCTGCAGATGTGGAATTTGTCTTTTGTAATCTGCATTCTTCCCAGTAATTGCTTTGACGTACATTTACTATCACAGTCAGATCTTGTGTTAGACTGTGTTCATCTTTGACAATTTTTGCCCCTCAAACAGACTGCGACCTCCTTACTTCTGTTTCTAAACCACCGGGTAAGACAGCAATCGTTGTGAAAAAGTCCGATTTAACTTCTAGTCTCCCAAAGCATGTTGTTACACCCAGCTGATGCATTTCCTTTCTTTTTTAAGTTTTTCAACTTCTTTTTTGTCATGTTCAACTAATCAGTACTTTACAGTTTGTCACAGTTTGTTACTAAACTTTGAAGTTCATTCCTACTTGACTTTCAGTTTCAGTTTCATATTTTGGATCTCAGAATTTCAGTCATTTCATTTTAAAGCAGTTTTGCAAGAAATGTTTTAGTGTCTGCATGTCTGCAGTTTGTGTGTGCATGCATCTCTGTGTTTTCAAATTCAAGATGAATATTTGCCCACGGGTTTTGCTGATGCTGTTGATTGTTGTAGCTGACATGTAGCTGAATATGCCTTTATGACAATTTGGGAAAGGTAGTGTTGTGCATACATGTAGCAGTAGAAATACAGAATTTTCTTAGACTTGTAGAACAAGAATGGAGGAGGTTTTGTACAGTGATGTAATTATCATGCTGTAACATTTAATGGGTTCTTTACAACACCTGGTAAAATCTGCTATCTTGTGGTAATGTGCAAATTTATGTCATTTGTGTGACTGTTGAGAGAGATGTAACTGAATCAGTGCAGTGTAAGTATTTGCTGTCTGAAGATGCTCTATCAAATTTGTGCATACATGTCTGCGTAAGAAAAATACTCACTCTCTAAGGTGCCCTTTTTCAGAATTGTCAGCTAGCGTGCTTCCTATGAACACCCCTAAAGCGGCCCCGGCCCCACCTCGCCTTGCAAGACAGAAACCAGACACAACCAGGTCATCTTCTAGGGGCAGAACAGGCGATTCAGCCGAGTGGTCAGACAGTTCCAAGCAGGAATCCAAACAGTCCACTGATTGGTCTGACAGCTCCAGACATGATTCCAAGCAGGACTCCAAGGACCTCCCCATGGGCCGAAGCCACCTTGACACTGTGAAGAAAAAACCACAGGCCCCTGACTCGCAGTTTGCGCCTAGACCGCTAGGGGTGATGCGAGGAGCGGTGACTTTGTTCGCTGGTGGTATTCTTGACAACGTTCAGGAGGGGAATGAGCTGGACCACAGCGTCTACGACGTCGAGCTGGGGGCGGACGACCTCAAACAGTTGGACGCGGACTTCAGCGACCTGGAAGGAGACAAGTCTAGTCTGGAGGGGGGTCTGGAAAGTGGAGACGAGGACTTTGGTTTTGACGAAGAACCTCTTTGTAGTTTGCCAGCCAGAGGCCAACACAGCAGGACCAACACTGCTTCAGGGACCATCTCACAGAATCAGAGTGAAAGCTTCAGGGATTCCACTTCCAGTCATGCAAACACCCACACCTCTGAAGAACAAGAAAAGACATTGGAAGCAGAGAGGATTGAGGAAGCGGATAATCGAGTAGGGGAGGGGCGGGAGTCTGACGAGGAAGATGGAGGACCGAACCAGATGGCTTCCTCCAGAAGTGGTTTGTCCTTTTTCGACGTAGAAGTTTATCGAACTTGTTTTGTGTTTAGATATTATTACAGTAGCCTCTGATTATAAAGTGTCCCTTTTATACCTTGAAACATATATGGAGGGGATTTTGACCGGACTGTGGAATAATAATGATAACAAAGACTTATAAGGCGCCTATACATGTAAATTACACAGGCTCAAAGCGCCGAACATCATAACAAAAATAAAACAGGTATCACTGACAGTACACAGATGACATAAAGCACAATATACACAAACATGAGTGACTGTTACACACCTAAGAAATGGCAGAAAATACATATATACCGCACAATAAACAGCTTCCATACACACAGACTCACACTAGCCACAGAATACTGTTTTCTGTAAAGAAAATTTTGTCTGCATTATTGTGAGTCACGTGCCTTTATTGTCGGCTCTGTGATTAGACAGGGGATGGGCATTGAGAGGGAGAGATAAAACATTTATTCACATTGTCCTGATTGGTTTCTTGTGTGGGGGAGTATAGGACATTTTTGTGTGTGTGTGTGTACGTCACAGGCTTTGGACTTGACTCACGATACTTTCACAAAACTCCCATGCCGTTTGCTGGAGACGGAGAAGACGCAGAAGTGACCAGTTCTCGCAGCAGCCTGGGTGTGGCCCAGCAGCAGCGTGGTGAGTTGGATAGAAGACAAGGAATGTTCTCTCCTATACCCTTTCAGTTTTACTGTAGCTGTACAAGTATTGTAATTTTTGGCTCCCTTGTGTAACAATGGGAGTCTATGTATTAACCCTCCGTCGTCTGTCTGTCTGTGTGTGTGTGTGTGTGTGTGTGTCCAGAAAACTTTAACATTGTCATTTTCTCAGAATCTACAAACAGCAGAGGCACCAAACTTGGCATGCTGATAGACAACCACAAGGCCTTTCAAAACATATCATTTTGAATGACCTTGACTCAAGGTCAAGGTCACTAACACTCTCTGTTTGAAAATTTTACATTGGCATTTTCTCGTAATCTACAAACACCAGAGGTTTTAAACTTTGCATGATGATAGACGTTGATAAGAACTTTACAGATATACATGTAGTCGGTGGCCTTGTGTCAAGGTCAAGGCCATACAAGCTATTTTTGTGAAACCTTAACATTGGCATTTTCTCAGAAACAACAAACCGCAGAGGCGCCAAACCTGGCCTGCTGATAGACAGTGATAAGACCTATGCACACATACCACCTTAAATGACCTTGACTCAAGGTCAAGGTCATTAAAACAGTCTGTTGGGAAAATTTACATTTGCATTTTCTCAGAATCCAGAAGAATCAGAAGCATCAAACTATATGTGCAATGATTGACATTAGCAGCACCTTTACAGACATACCTGTGTTCAGTGACTTTTAGTCAAGGTCAAGGTCATGCAAGCGGTTTTTGGGAAACTTTAACCTTGGCATTTTCTCCAAAACAACAAACAGTAGAGGCACCAAACGAGTTATGATGATAGACAGCAATGAGACCTACCTTTCTGAATGACCTTGACTGAAGGTCAAGGTCATTAAAGCTGTCTGTTGTGAATTTTAACATTACTGTTTTCGGAGGAACTACAAATACTAGAGGCATCAAACTTGGCATAATGATAGACATTGATGAGATCTCATTTGAATGACGTTGACCAAAGGTCAAGGCCATACAAACTGTTTCGGGGAAAATTGTAATATTGCCATGAACTCAGAGCGCCAGAGACACTTTACTTGGCATGATAATGGATAGTGATAAGAGCTTTACAAACATACTCTTGTGAATGACCTTGACCTGTGTCACAAGGGAGCCATGGAGGCTTTTGCCTCTCTAGTTGGTATTCACACAAACAAAGAAGTGTGCGCATGCATCATCCCTTCAGTTATGTGACAGATGTTTTTCATGTGTGTGTGCTGTTTCTTAAATGTGCTGCAGGTGCTGCGGAAGGAGAGCACTTGCTGACAAAGTTGCGCCGCCAGTTTATGAGCGGAGATGGTAGTGAAATTGACACGGATGATGAACTGGAGGCTGCCCGCAAGGTATAATAACAACCTAGTGTTTTGTCGTATTACCTTGGTTTTATAAACGGTTGTTTTATTTATCTGTCTTTGACATAGCTGTGAATTGGTTCACAATCATGGTACATGTAGTATGTATCATTGATTCATCTTTATCTATGACTGGTGGGTTTTGGGGGGTTTTTTGGTCGTGGTTTTTAATGGGTTTTTCTCCTGTTGGTTTCTGCATTTAAAGCGCCATCTGGCAGGTTGAGCAACTCCCATCAAATCAAAAAACGTTCTTTGAAATGATGCTGCCACTACTGAGTTAGTGGTCTTCCCAAACTGTATTTTAGAGATTTGTAAACTGGTTATGTCGCCAATGACCATGTGTGAGTTGCATTAAGATGGTCATTTTGTCGTAGCTATAGTCTGTTTCATACAAAGGCTTCACTTCACTCAGGAGTGAAGTAGGCTGCAGGCTCACGTTTGGCTCATATCTTAGCAATGACAGACCCAAAATGCATCATATTTTGCACACATCTAAATGGATTCATGTTCTTGTCACCGTTTTACGCGGCTTTAAGCCTTAAAAACTCACTCACTCACTCACTTGTCACCGTTTCATGCCTGGGTCAGTCTGTGAGTTTGAAAGACTGCAGTATGTATAGATCTTTGAATTGTTTTTCTTTGCTTAACAGTCACTGGCAGTGGCAGAGAGACCTGAGAGCCAAGGAGCAGATGGTGGCGATGGAAGTCGCTACAACCTGCCAATGCCAGGTGAGTACTGTCATTCTGATGAATGCTTACTGAAGTGCTTTACATGCATGCACTGACTGACTCAGCTATGCTGTAACTGCCTCTCATACAACAGACAAGGCAGCAACTTACGTGCTACTCTCCTTTCCCCCTTCAGGGAGATTAACAAGTTGCCAAATAGGTAAATGGTGTGATTTTCTTCTTCTTTTCATCAGTTGGAGTTGAAGATAAGGAGAGGCCGGATGACGATAGCCACAACAGTTTTGGGAGTAGCCAGTCACACTCACAGCGTCTGTTTTCCTACCTGACCCGCCAGTCTGGAGAAGGAGATGCATCGTATTCTCCCGTTCCTTGGGATGGGGGAG
>JACVVK020000047.1:605000-732500 GCA_018292915.2 Batillaria attramentaria | reverse complement strand
TCCGCCCATCCAGTTTATCCGGCACTTTCTGTGATGATGAATTGAATATTCCATATGTATTCATTAATAATTTTGTGTTCACTTGCATATCCTGCTGTGTACTGCGCAGTGTGCAGCTCTTCTAATTGTTCAGGCTGGATAAACACTTGGCATTCTGACCTGCCATTTTTGTTGCCCTTTCCAGATATATTATTGTTATCTTTCCAGAGAAGTGTGGTAGTGTGTTAGTACTTGCATGTTCTGTCAATGACATTACTTGTGTTCTAATTATAGTTTGTTACAGCCTGCTCTTCTGTAATGTGTTACGATTACACAGTTTGTTACAGATGACTTCATCACCACATTTACTGATCTGACCCCTTTGTAATTAATACCTGTTAGGTGATGAAACCATAGTGAGTGGAGACACAACTATGCATGCGGACGACCTGGAATCAGATGCACAGCCGCCTCCAAAGAAAGTTGAGCAGAACGCAGAAGCAACTCTTCGCGAGGAGCTTTCCTCCCTCATCCTGGATCTGACAAACACCAGCAGCTTCGACATGTCCATGGAGGATGCACTTAGCATGAGCACAGTGCTCAACTTCGTCAAGAATCACAACTTTGGGAAGTCTTCTGACTTCGCCAGTGCCATCCTCAAACTCTCTCACCAGAAGAAACAGCACGGTGCCAAAAAGGGTGACGAAACACGGACCATAAAATCAAACGAAAGCAGAACAACCAGTGAAAAGAGACAGAGTGAGTTCAAGATGGTAGGAGAGAAATCGCTGCCAAAGGATGGTCGTGTGAGCAAAGAACCTGTAAGCAAGGGAGTTCCTGCTGCCATGGATTCCAGCACAAGCTCTGGAACATCCAGCGCCAGTCCATCCTCAACTCTTGGGGCTTCGCCTCACCAGAAGGGATCCCGCCTGCCCGTGCGTCTGGGGTCCAATGTGACAGGCTCGGCAGAAAAGAAACGTGAGAGGACTCAGTCTGCGCACGGCAGGGAGCAACTAGCTCCTGGGAAACTGTCCAAGAGCCGATCGGTGTCTCAGCTGCCCTCAGAACTCAAACTCCATGAGGAGTTTGATGAGGTCAGCAGTAAAGGACAAGGAAAAGATGAAGGGAGTGGACAGAGGATGGGAAATGTCAGCCAGACCGGCAGATCATTGGAAGCGCCTGCTGTGACAGATGCAAGAGACAGGAGTGGTACTCACAGGGAGAGCAAGCAGTTACCGGGTCGTGATTCTGAGGGAGGATATCAGAGGCAGATTTTGTCTAACTCGAGGAGGGAGCAGAGCACCAGCAGCAGAGATCAGCGCCGCATTGAGACGAGTCAGGCTTCACAAGCAGCGGCGCCCGCTGCTCAGATTTATTCAACACAAGGCTCGCTGCCTCAGAATATTCCTGCCAGTGCATCGAGAAAAAGACAGACTGACACACGGAGACAGACTGATGCCTCATGTGAGAGGACCGTTTGGAATGACGGGCGTGGTCGGAAAAGTTGTTCTTCTAGTCAAGCATCGTTCAGAACAGATCAGCGACCTGGAGACGATGGTGAATCACAGCCCTACAAGCCTACTTTTCAAACTCCAGCCACCAAACTATCTGCATCGTCATCGGCACAGTCGTCCAGGAACCATCAGGTACCGCAGAACGTACCCACCTCTCAAGCACAGTACAGTAACCAGGGGTCGCCAAGGAGTGCCAAGTACAACCACCATGTCCCCGATGGCATGGAGAACAGCGCACCCGCCACCCATCACCGTGGTGACGACCTCTGCGTGTCGCGTGAGGAGGCTGTGGGGACAGAAGATGTTGAGTTGATGGAGTCGCGTCAGTTTAACCTGGTGGATGACCCATCCAGTCACGCTGCGCATTATCATTGTACAAGTCCACAGTTTGCTAGTGAACAGGTGCAAGCACAAAGATTGCCAAACTCTTCCAGTGATTCCACTGCTTTCCCTTCTGCTCAGCTCACGCAGAAAGGACAAAACGTCTCAGAGAAACCGGCCCTTTTGACTGGGACTTCCCTCTTAAACACAGAGTTTGCTCAGAAATATCTGACCCCTGGTGATGGCGGAAAACCAGCTGGTGATCTTCGAGAACTTTCACATCTTCACCCGCAGCCAGTCAACCAGCAGGTGTTCAGGCAGCCTCAGAGCGCAGGTCGCTACAGTTCTCAGTCTGTGAACAACAAGCAACCTCCGAGACAGCCTCAGACCAGCGAGGGCTGTCACATCCCAGTGTCTGCCAACAGCGTCCAGTCCTGCACTGCCCAGCATACCAGCAGGCAACAGCAGCCAGCCAACACAACTGCCGCTGCTGCTGGGCTGGACGAGACTGCTGCCAGCATGTACTACGAGCTGAACGAGGACCTCCAGCACACCACAGTCATGGGTGACATGCCTGAGAGCTTTGTCCATGGCAGTTTCTGGGGCAAAAGTCCACTGTACCAGAGTACGCCTGCCATAGATGTTGGCAGGTTGGCTGCTGTTACCATGATGGCTTCCAAGCTGGATGAACGTGGTGAGTCAAGCAGAGGATAGTATGTGTGTGTTTGTTTCATTATTTGTTTGTTTTTGTGTTTGTTCGTTTGCTTGTCTGTCTGGGGTTTTGTTGTTTTTGTTTTTTATTTTTTGCTGCTGTACTTGTCACTTGTACGTTTTGCCATTATCTCTCACTGAGTCTGTGGATTTGGACTGATGCTATGATAGTAGTATTAACTTCGTACAGTGGGTGAAAACTGTTAGACTGATCAGTCTTTAAGCATTGTTGTATCTCTCTGATCACAGAGTGCACTACAGATGTTTACTGAAGACATAGTGTAAATGGCGATATAATTCGCAAACTTGATCCAATAGAAGGATAAAACTTGTCTGTTTTTGAATGGGAACTCCATTTTTCTTGTTGTTGTTGTTATTATGATGAGTAAACTGCTCTTACTCCTAAGCATACTTGTCTTCTCTGAGTTGCTGTACCTGGCCTGATAGTAAGGCAACCAGAAATCTATAGCACCATCCTTTCATTTGCGCTTTCCCTTTCATTCACAGAACTCACCACCCCCAGCAACAACTTGGTTACACCACGCGTACAGCGGCAGCTGATTGACGTGCAACGGAAGGTGGCCTTCCCAGAATTCTGCTGCCTCGGCGTGTCCCAGAAGACCGCCTTCCCCATCACAAACCGTACGGCTGTCGGTGTGGCCTGTCGGCTCCGCCTGGTGCAGCTGCAGCACAATGAGAAACCCATAAACCCTGAGCTTCAAAGTCCGTTTGAATTCAAACACAAACTGTCCATTGGGCCTGGGGCCACTGAGGAACTGCCGGTAAGTGTGTTTGTATGGGGGGGGGGGGGGGTTGCGTATGCAGTGCCTGTTATGACATGTGGCCATTGTGTCTCTTTATGAGTTTGTGGATTTGGACTGATACTGTGCAGTGGGTGACAGAGATATTCAGATCCTGTGCCAAACTCTTGCAGTGTTGAATGTTTCTGATCACAGAAAAACACTTTACACGTGTATAGGTTAGAAGACAATGATTGAGTTACATGTGTGTTAGGTGGGGGAGGGGAGGAGAGCCATTCCTTTCTAGATAACTTGGATTTACTCACTACATGCTGCAGTCATTTGGTCAGTGTACAGGTTGATGTCCTCAAAAGAAAGTGTTTTGTTTTTTTACAATTACATACATGAACTTGTTTTCAAAAACGTTACGTGCTATTACTCTCCTATTAGTCCTAAATACTGTAAGAAATCTTTTGATAAAGTACAGGTCATGAAGATCAAGTCCGAGGAAATATCCCAGTGTTTCGTTGTATGGTTATTTTATCAAGAAAGGGAAGAATATGTCCTGCTACTGATGAGTAAATATATACACTTGCGTATGTGTGCAGCTGTTGTTTGTGCCCAAGCGACCAGGCGAACATGTGGCCCTCGTTGAAGTCATGGCTCAGTCGATGAACCCAACTCTTGAACCAACCACCTCTATAGTACACATACATGCTGTGGCTGAAGTGCCCAACATTCAGGTCAGTATGCACTTCACGTATCCACTGCCTCGTGGTGTCTGTATTTATTTTGAACCAAAATGACGTTAGGAATAGTAAAGACGTTATCAGTATCAGATGGACATCCGTGCAGGTTCTGTTGTTTTTTTCTCAGATTGCCCCGTCAGTTGAAGTCCTGGACTATGGGGATGTGATGTGGGGGGCAAGTGTACTCAAGACCATCAAACTACGCAACCTCAAGAGAGCATCGCTACCGGTCAGACTGTCCATTTGGTCGGTAAGTTTTTTTTAAAAGTCAGCACTTGAGTTCTTGCCAGTTCTTGCTGAGATACTGAACACTGGACAATTTGGATAAAACACAATTATGAACAAACAGATTAATGTTCCATTTAGAGCGCAGAATACAAGTCAGTGTTGGAACAAGTTAAACAAGTCTGTGTCTTTGTCTTCGTCTTGTCGTCAAATCCTCCAGAATAAATGAGATGTATGCTGTTTCTGCCTCTCTTTCTAGACATGGGCCAGTAGACAAAAGGTTGGTTGTTTTGTAAATTGTTGTGGGTTGTTTGTGTGAGTGTTTTTTGTTTGTTTGTTTGGTTGGGGGTTTTTTGGGTTGTTTTTTTTTTTTTTTTTTTTTGGGGGGGGTGGGGGGTCCTGTTTGTTTTGATGGGTTTCGTTTACCTGTTTGGTTGTTTTTTAGTGTGGTTGTTTCTTTAGAGTTTTAAAAATTTTGTTTTTGTTTTTTTGTGTTCTTAATGTTATTTGTTCAGGCTTCTTTGCTTCTGTCTGCCACTAATGTATAAATATCTATTGTATAAGGTCTGAAGGTGTCTTTTTCTTGGTTTCAGTCCTCGTCAGTCTGGCATTGCTTCACGTTTGACAGCTCGACAACGGCAGCGATATGTCCATCATCTCCATGTCCAGTCGGCCAGAGTCACTGGGGCGTAACGTCCACACCGTCATTTTGCCAGGCTGTGAGAACGAGGCGGAGGCCAAAGTGTTGGAGATACAGCTGTTCTGTCGGCCACCTGCAAAGGAGTTGAACAGAGGTGGGCATCATATGGTGCTTCTGGATGTGTGACTGCAAGGTCACAAACAAGTGGTGGTTTTCAGTAGGCGCAGGGGAGGACTAAGGAATTCAGGCTTGGCTTCCTTCAAAGAGTGTTCCGTGTTGTTGTGCACATGAAGTGATTAACACATTGTTAGCAGCAAGCCAGATTACAATGGTTTTGTAGCTTGTCCAGTCTTTTTTCTTATTTTGCTGAGAAACAGTTCTTGTAAATCACAGCTTTAGGTTTAGTGTACTTCAATAAATCCAGTATAATCCAGTATGTACTGGGTTGGAAAGCTTTTGACCCATCCCTTTCGTTACTGATGTTTGCAGCTTTGGCAGAGCGGCCTGCTGACAAGATTGAGGCACGAGTTGACGTTGAGGTCGACACCCCAGTTCAGTACCTGCCTCCTTTAGCCTCCCTCACTGTCCGAGCCACTATTGGGATGCCACGTCTCCTGATTCCACCTAGTCACATGGTTAGCTTTGTTTTGTTTGTTGTTTGTGTGTGTGCAAATTTTTTTTTTTTTTTGGGGGGGGGAGGGGGGCGGGGGGGGTTTAAAGGGGGGGGGGGCTGCCTTTTTTTTTTTTTTTTTTTTTAGTTATTGGTGGTGGTTGTTTTGGGAGTGTGTTTTGTTGTCTATCTTTAAGACAAATGCACGCCTGATTCTAAGTAAAGTGAGGAAAATCTGCATTTAGAAAACAAACAGACAGAAAAATGGACACAACATTCATGCAAATCCAGATTTTCTTATTTGGTTTTGAGCAATCCTTTCCTTGAACGTGAAATTTTTATATCTGCAGTCCCTGAGCTTCAAGACGCAACCTAACAAGAACATCCAGGAGAGCGTGGTTCTGAACAACTCCGGAAACATCTCCATGGACCTCGCCCTCAGTGTCACCACCTTCCCAGAATGCTTCACTGTCTCCCCAGCCCGTGTTACAATCAAACCAGGTTGTCAGGCAGAGATCTCCGTCATCTTCTCTCCGCTAGAGAGTGGGGTCTACAAGTACCAGAGGTAAGACTGGGAACTTGATCACTGTTACAAGGTCCTTTGGAGGTCGTTGTGGGAAAAAAAAAATTATAAGACGTCCACTTAAATAAATAAGTTAGTCAGTCGTAGTAGTCGAGAGGAATAATCTTGTTGAACGCCAGATCACCTTGTTACTTTTGGTTTCAGTCAGTATTGTCTCGTTTCTGTCTATAGCTTGCTGCTGCTGGACATTGAACCAGAGGGCCCGTCGTACGAGATACCGATGGAGGCCCACGTGGTACATCCCGCCCCTCCGCCATCACGTGGATTGTCTCCCAGCATACTCACCAGCAAGTCTTTCCTGTCGTTCACTGGCGTCGCTCTCAACCAGACCAAGTAAGGCTGTGTTCAGTTTTTGAAGATTTTCATTCTAATCATCCGTCCACCAGCCTAGCAAGGTGTGTTGGTTTTGTTAACACATACACATGCACGCACACATACATACACGTGCATACTGTGTGGTAGTCGTGTCCAGCCCCACTTTGTCACTTCTTTAAGAGAGGGGGTAGGGGGATCTGCCACACGCGCACTCACTGATCACGCTTTTGGACGGTCATACACACTCACAGACGCACTCAACAAGTGGGTGAACATTGTTTACAATGTTTATTTACTAACTTGACTACCTTAGCTTAACTTAACTAACTAAACTAACTTAGCTAACTTAACTTAGTTTAACTAAACTAAACGAGTCAGTTTTTGCTCGCCTGCGCGGGTGAAAGATACACTTAAAGGCACTGAGCAGGGCTAGAGGGACTGGGAGGGCGACAACAGCGCACGACACACGGACAGGGGTTACGGGAGGAGGGGAACACTGACTTCCCTGGCATGGTCCTGGCAACAGCCTCTTGTCAGTGTTGTCCGTCCGTCTCTCTGCGTACCGAAACCCACGACATGCGTTGGCAACCTCCTCGGACCAGCAATGGCAAATTTGCCCAGTCCCGTGCTACCCGTCTCAGCGCCGCTGCAATTTTTATTTATCTGCTGTTGCGAACCAGCACCTGAGCACATATATTTATTCTTCAGGAGTTTGACACTGCGGCTGTTCAACAAAGACAGCTACAAAGCAGAGTACGCGACTGTCGAGATCAGGGGAGCCACCGACTGCTTCAAGGTAACTGTTACATTTTGGAGTCTACAAAGTGCAGACTTTGTGAGTCGCTGGTAATTTAATGGTGGGTGTTTACTTGTAAGTCAGTGTTTCTTTGCCTGTGTGAACTTGGCCTGTTTGCTGGGGTGAGCGGTGGTCTAATAGGTAGCGCGTTGGATTTAGCCGCTGTGCTACTGAACAGCCGTCACCAATGTCATGACGATGAAGCGTGGGTTCGAGCCCAGGTTGAGCTTGTGATATGTGATTCCGGTTTTGCCGGGCTGCTCATCGGGGGTTTCTCTCCGGGTTATCCGGCTTTCCTCCCTAGCAAAATTGAAAAAAAAAAAAAAATGTTAAAAAAAAAAAAGGATAGGTATTGGGTGGCGCTGCACCGGGGCGACACACTTCCCCCAGGGGAGGCAGCCCAAATTTCCTGAAAGGGACAATAAAAAAAATTTTAAAAATTAAAAAAAAAACTTGTCCCCCACAGTCAAGGACACATCAAATGTGGATTGTTCAGCGACTGTTAGGGTAGCTGACCCCTTCCCCACGACCTGCCCAAATAGCCGTCTCTGTTCACATTTCGTTGTATGGGACATTAAACCCAACTAACCAGCCTGGTAGATCTGGATACCTTGAGGATTTAACGTCTGTCCACCACTAAGGTGCTTTCAAAGACAGCGTCACTAGAAGAAGGTCCTTGCAAAGTTTGACTATCAGAAGTGGAAGCCACCACGTGTTTAAGAGCCCAGCATCCATCCACCCAAGCTACATGTATCTCAATACTTGTATGTAATTCATTTAACTGGTGAATTGATTGTTAGTGATATATGTGGAGAAGTCGTCTTTGCATAATTTTTTGGATGTGCTTCTTACAGTTGGTGACAGTAAGTGGTGAATGGCAGCAGAGATGTGAGGTGGTGATCGACCCCAAGGAGAAGGTGACCCTGACGGTGATTTTCTGCCCCACCGCTGTGCGCGGTTACTCTGGCAAGCTGGTGATCAAGATGCAGAACCCACAGTCTCACTCCACCAAGTACTCTGTAAGTTATTTTCACAATGTCTCTTGCTGTTTTTTGTTGTTGTTTTTTTTGTTTGTTTTTTTGTTCTGTAAAACATTTTCATAACCTCATCCTAGTTGACTGTACATTATATCATGCATTTTATACGCGCAGGTCATTGGATGCCACAGAACGACTCTGTGCATGCGTGCGAGAGTTTGTGGGGTATGTAAGTCGGGTGCTGAAAATTACCTACCATGCTTTCAGACACGCACTAGTGCGACTTTGGTATAAACATACAAACTTTTCCCCCCAGGATCACAAGCAGTCTTGTCTCTCTTGTTTCAGATTCCTCTCGCTGGTTATGGAGGCCGAAGTGTGTTGACCTTGTCTGGAGCCTGCCTGACCAATAGCGGTCAGCGCTGGCTGGAGCTCGGGCCACTGAAAAGTGGTCACAATATCATGCGGGAAGTCGTGCTGACCAACTCGGGCGTCAGGGCTGCCTTTGTCAGAGCAGCAGCCTACTATGGTGAGACTCTCTCTCTCTCTCTCTCTCGCTCTTGCTCTCTCTCTCTCTTGCTCTCTCTCTCTTTCAAACTTGCATAGATCTACATTAACATGTTCACAGAAGCACACATCTATGCTCAAGTACCCTCATGTGCCACACTGCTGTCCCTGATAGTGATACATATAAGTTTGCATGAAATGTGTCCTTGTACACATAAAAATGAAATGTTTCTAATGGAGACGCTTTAGGTATGTCAGACCTGGTTTAATAATGGTGATGATAGTTTTCAGTGTGTGAGACTTTAATCTGCAGTTATTCCACTATACACACAATGCTAGGGCCGTGAGTTCGTATCCCGGCTGGGGCTAAATATTTGTGCTGGCTATTTCATTGTTGCCCCGTCTTTGATATCTCCCGTATGTGGTGGAAAAGGGCGTTAAACTCCCAGACACCCACCCCCACCCAGTATACACGCACACTGTAAGGTAGAGATTTTTTTCGTAATTTGGCTTTAAACTGTTTGTTTTAAAACCTTGGGAAAGCAGTGTCATCTATCTAGGAAGCTAGGGAAATGATGTTTTACCACATTCTTTCATACCAATCATATCGTAAAATGCTCCACAGCAAAGACTTGTAAGATAATGACATACCTGACACAAATTTACCTTTCACCTAAGTTCGGAAATGTCCGATGGGAACTGGCCACATCTTTGATGGGCCTTCGGCGAATGGTCAGTTTCTTTACAACTACTGAAATGAATGTTGCTGTTACGTGTATTA
Source organism: Batillaria attramentaria (assembly GCA_018292915.2). Lineage (NCBI taxonomy): Eukaryota > Metazoa > Mollusca > Gastropoda > Batillariidae > Batillaria > Batillaria attramentaria. The sequence continues at coordinate 723,052 of JACVVK020000047.1, read as the reverse complement.
TTAACTTTCATAAAGTGCATGCAGATGTTTTCAAAATTGTTCCCGTAACATGTTCAGGTTCTGTTGGTTATCATTATCTTTGAAGAAGAGGTTTTTTATGCCTCTCAAAATTGAAGGAAAAAACACAGCATGGCAAGTATTGGCATACTACACAATTTTTGCACGAAAAATGACTTACTGGATTTAGGGAAACAATATATGCTGCTCGCGAGTTGGTTCAGCTGTTGGCCTTTTTCTCAACACTAGCCCATTTACTGAATATTTTTAATTATTCTGTTGATTGCAGATCACTGTGTTCTTGATTGAGTTGTTGGATTAATCATTGGGATTATATTTATTTAGAATTAGTTGAAGTGACAGGACTGGTAAAGAGAGGCAGAAATGCAGAAAAATAATCTGAGTACAGTGTTCGTCAAACCCTTCGAAATTTGATACCAGGTTTGATGCTTTCTGTTTATTATCTTTGGAATTTTCATTTTAAGTGATATGTCTGTCCCTCTCTCTCTCTCTCCCCCCCCTCCTCTCTCTCTCTCTCTCTCTTCCCCTCCCCCCTCCTCTCTCTTTCTCCCTCTCCCCCCCTCTCTCTCTCCCCCTCCCTCCACCCCCCCACCACACCCCCACCACAGCCCACAAATGTCTTATCATTGTTGCATTTGTTGACAGATGCACAGAGCTGCAAACAATCATGTGACGAGATCTCTGTAACTGTACTCTGTTTCAGACATGCCATGCAAGCAGCAGGTACACCCGGGTAGAGTTGCTGTGGAACCCAACAACTTTGTCCTGCCCCCAGGAAACTCACTGGTGAGTTCTGTCGTTCACTCAGTGTACACAAAAACTTAGTTTTCAAAGTACGTGTACTGGATGTGGGGTTGGTGTGGTTGGCTTGTTAGTTTGTTTTGTCTTATTTTTATGTGTTGGTTGGATTGTTTGGGGTTTTTGTTTTGTGGAGGGGGGGGGGTGGCTTCATTTTAAAAAAAATTTTTTTTAGGTCTTTCAGTTGTTAGTTTTGGTCTTTGGTCTTTGTGCATGTAGTTATGGGGGCGGGTAACTCATGTGTTCAACAAAACCTCATCAGAAATACAGAAACAGTGAAGGTTTTTGTTTTGTTTTTGTTTTTTGTGGGTTGTTTTTTTTTTTTTTTTTTTTGGGGGGGGGGGGGTGTTTTTAATGGGTGTTTTTTTGTTTGGTTTGTTTTGGTTTTTAAATCTACTTGGAGCTCGGCAATGAAAATTTACCCACATCGTTTGATTGTCCAGAAAGTGGTGGTGGCCATCAGTCCGTCCCAGCGTGAGGTTGACCTGGTGAAGGAAAGAAAGGAAGTTGTTGCTGTTGTCCGCTTCCAACATGGAGATGAAGTCATGCGTCAGAAATACCAGAGGCAAGTAACTTTGCTTTCTCAGCAACAAGGAAAACAAAAAAACAAAAAAAGAAGAAAAAAATTCACTTACCCCAATATCACTGCCGCTAAGAAAAGCTGTGCGACGGACTGTTTGGTGTTTGAGTGTAAGATTATAGAGTTTTGTTGTATGTGTTCTTTTTAAAAAAAATTTTCTTAATGTATTTTTTAATGAGAACCGTTACAGGTATCCATGATTCATCGTGTGCTGATATCAAAGTGCTACTGACGACAACATGGCCTCTGTTTCTCCTTTTTGGATAACCACAGAACGATAGAAGTGTACATTTGGCTTTATTTGTGAACCTAGGATGTTTGACTCGGTCTTACATTTTATTAGTTGTGTGTCCTTTCATTACAGATCTTTGTCTAGAGAAGGTGGCAGGGCGGACCAGCATTCATGGCAGGCGGCATTCAGCCAGCAATTTGCTAATGAAGCTCAGGACACAGTCATTCAGGAAGGTAAAATGTTGAACGCTGAGGATCAAAACGCAAACCCTTTGGGCATAAATGGAAGATTTAAAAAACCGAAATAAACGCATCAGTGTCAGCTAGCTTTCAGCATGGAACTTTTGCAGTACGTGTGAGAATGTGCTGAAACAGTTGCTCTTGTAAACAGACTGGGGAATTTTCAGTCATTTGGCAATTCTCAACCAAATTTCCTATCCTTTCAGCCAAAAAATCTTAGTTTCAGCCAAAGAAAAGGAAGGAGGAAAAAGGTTGCACAGACTACCATGATACATGTAATGCCAAATTATGGGACAGTCTAACTTCACTTTGAAGACTTGCATGTCAGTATCAAGGCAGTATTTTACGTTTGGGTGCCAGGAGAGGCTACCAAGTGCCTTTAAAAATGCTGAAATTTGTTCTCTTAATTGGGGCATTGTCCCTGTGGTCCCCCAGCAGGGCGCTGCCTCTGCATCCCAGCGTAGGTTTCAGTCTTTTTTCTCCTCGGCAATTCCCCAGCCTGTGTAAAATAACATTTGCTGGTTGTGTAAACAAAATTCAGACTCAGCCATTTGTGAGCCTCCGTATGTCAAAAGATGAGCCTTGGGTGTAAAAGTAAAGCAGACCTTAGCCAGGTGGTGGCTTGTTTGTTGTAGTCTGAGCAGGAACAGTCTCTGACGATGTGTCATTCCTAATCAATATTTCCAGGTCGCACAGTGCCGGACAGTCCAGACGACTCGGCCGCGTTTTTCCACCAACTGAGCTCCCAGTGTGTTGCCCTCCTGGCAGACCCGCAGCCTGACAGACCAGTGGCAGCGGTACCCGTCAGCTTTGCACCACACTCACATCAGTCCTCTCAGCTCTCTTCACCAGCGTCGTCAGTACACAGCAGGTCTGGAGCACATGACTTGTTCCAGTTCGATCATCTATCTCTGTCTTTGTTGTTAACTTTGTAGGTTTTGTTGATGTGTTTGTGTGTGTGTGTGTGTATTTTTTTCAGGGGGGCCTTTAAGTTCTTTCAGTTTCACTTTTCGTTCTTGTTTACCGCAATAATGCTCCAAATCCCCTCCCAATCACCTCCCCCCCCCCCCAACCACCACCACCACCACCACCCCTCATAGGAAAAAAAAGAAAAGAAAGTTTTTAAAAAATGTGATCGAGTACATTGTCCCATTAGTCAGTACTTTTTGCACTGGCAGTACATTTTGTTTCAATCTGCAGACAAATAGGTAATACTAATTACAAATGTAAAAACTCCACAGTCAATCGAGGGAGGAAAAGAAGTATGACTCAACAGGTCAGTTCCTCGTCCCCAGCCGGCCAGATGATGCTGACATGGACTGGACAGTCAAGCCGGACCACCTTACTCTTACTGGTCAGTTTCTGCTACGGTTGTTCACATATTATTACAGTCGTTCTCAGTATACTGATTATTCAGTGTTGTACTGTACTCGGTGGTGTTAAAGGATCAACCTTGTCGGAGTTTACTGTCGACATTTCTTTGTTTTTAGTTTTCAAGAAGATATGCATGAAAACTCTCACAGCCTGTTCATTAACAGGCACACCGCTGATTTTCCCGAAATACTACCTGTGTATTGGTTTCTTCAGTTGTATCAGGCTGGGGGTGTCAGTCGTTTGGCAATTCTCAGTCAAATTTCCTATCCTTTCAGCCAAAAAATCCAAGTTTCAGCCGAAAAATCCAAGTTTCAGCCGAAAAAAGATTGCACACATAATTATGTATCGTGATACATGTAAGAGTATATGGGACTTCAGTTTTGAAGGCTTGCATCTAAGTACCAAGGCAGTATAAATTTAACTTCTGGGTGCCAGTAGAGGCTACTAAATGCCTTTAAAAATGCTAAAATTTGTTTTTCTGAAGTGGGGCGTTGTCCTCGTGGTCTCACAGTGGTGTGCTACTGCTGCACCCTAGTCTAGGTTTCAGTCTTTTTTTCCTTCAGCAATTCCCCAGCCTGTTGTATGTATGGTGGGGTTGAAAAGTCTGAAAGTTGCATCCCATACCTGTAGTGTACCGTCATTCTCCTCTGGTACTGTTTTGACAGTCAGTGTGTGTTTGATGAGAATATGAGAACTGATGATTTTTTTTTATTTTTTTTTTTAATTACAGTGGGAGAGACTAACCAGAAGATGCTGCAGCTTATCAACTTCTCAAGGATTCCACTCAGGTGAATACTTCGGTCATTTTCAGCATAATGTGCTTTAATACACAGAATTGGCCGTCAGATTTGTAGCTGCCCATTGAAAGATTTTCTTTCTCAGTTATGGTGTCATGTATTGTGAAAGTCCGAGTAACAGAAACACGTTTTGCACTGTCCAGTTTTGTGGACCAAAGACTCTGTCACAGTGAGCAGGCGCTTGTTTATTAACTTGATTCATAAGCAAGTAATGATTTAACAATAGGGATAAAAATCCTTTTTACTGTGTGGTAGAAATATGTGTGTAGTTAGTGCTTGATCTGTGTGATGATTGATGTTTTGCCTTCACTTTGTCTGCAGTTTTGAGCTGTCTTGGCCGTCTAATTCAGTCGTCCCTGAACCTCAGAAGGGGGAAATGAAACCAAGGTATGTGTTGTGAAATTGGACTTGGAATTTATTCTTATTTTGCACCGTAACATGATTATATGATATTGTAAATTTGTATCATAGCTTTGTTCAGAGAGTTAACGCCAACGGTACTTGGTGAAGTGCTTGAAACTGCCCTCGTCATCCATAAGGACATTGGGACATTGTCAAAGTGTACGCTGATGAGATTTTGAGAAATGGGATAGAGCAAAAATACAGTCTTCAACTGAACTGAACTGAAAACAACGCTATAATGAAACTGATGCATGGATGTTCTTACTCAGACTTTAGCATGTTTAAATTTATTCCCATCCATAAAAATCATGATTTTTCACCAGATCTGATCACTTTCAGCATGTGATTCTCTCACTAAATGGTGTAAATCCAACTTTCTTGAAGTCCCAAGGGTAACTGTGCAGTTGCTTTGGCTAAAGCCTGCACAGATTTGACATAAATATCATCCTTTCAGACTTTTCCACTTTTCTCAAATCACATGCCTGTATACTGGAATGCAGCTAACATTCTCCTGTTCAAAACAGGTCCAGCACGTCTGTTGATGTGTGGCTGCATATTGCATGGCAAAAGCGACAGGCGGAGCTGCCATGGGCCGGAGACCTGGTCATCTCTTGTAATGGGCAGCAAAAGGTAGGAACATTTTCCAGTTTCTAGTATGTGTGTATGCTGTAAGGGGACGCCACACAGATTTGTTTTGTCAAGATAGTAAATAATTGACTCTGTGTATTTTGTGGCACACAGAAAAAGGACCAATTTGTTGCATGTGGCTGACCAAACAGAAAAATGTCACAGCTGTTGGCAGTTTTCAAAATGTCACGCTCTTTGTTAAATCCCTGCTTGTCACTGGCAAAACAGCAACTAAAATTACCAGCCCTGCCTATTACCGTGATATTTTTTGTATTTTCTGTGTGGAACTTCATCCCTAAACTATGGTGTCTTGAGTAGAAAACCAAAGTCAGACTGTTCCTTTGAAAAGAATGGTGTTGGACTAAAGTGACAAACTAGCTGCCGAACTTTTCTTGTGCTTTTGTCAGCTGCATGGGTGACACTTTGACAAACTAGCTGCCGAACTTTTCTTGTGCTTTTGTCAGCTGCATGGGTGACACTTTGACAAACTAGCTGCCGAACTTTTCTTGTGCTTTTGTCAGCTGCATGGGTGACACTTTGACAAACTAGCTGCCGAACTTTTCTTGTGCTTTTGTCAGCTGCATGGGTGACACTTTGACAAACTAGCTGCCGAACTTTTCTTGTGCTTTTGTCAGTTGCATGGGTGACACTTTGACAAACTAGCTGCCGAACTTTTCTTGTGGTTTTGTCAGTTGCATGGGTGACACTTTGACAAACTAGCTGCCGAACTTTTCTTGTGGTTTTGTCAGTTGCATGGGTGACACTTTGACAAACTAGCTGCCGAACTTTTCTTGTGGTTTTGTCAGTTGCATGGGTGACACTTTGACAAACTAGCTGCCGAACCTTTCTTGTGGTTTTGTCAGCTGCATGGGTGACACTTTGACAAACTAGCTGCCGAACTTTTCTTGTGGTTTTGTCAGCTGCATGGGTGACACTTTGACAAACTAGCTGCCGAACTTTTCTTGTGGTTTTGTCAGCTGCATGGGTGACACTTTGACAAACTAGCTGCCGAGCCTTTCTTGTGGTTTTGTCAGCTGCATGGGTGACACTTTGACAAACTAGCTGCCGAGCCTTTCTTGTGGTTTTGTCAGCTGCATGGGTGACACTTTGACAAACTAGCTGCCGAGCCTTTCTTGTGGTTTTGTCAGTTGCATGGGTGACACTTTGACAAACTAGCTGCCGAACTTTTCTTGTGCTTTTGTCAGTTGCATGGGTGACACTTTGACAAACTAGCTGCCGAGCCTTTCTTGTGGTTTTGTCAGTTGCATGGGTGACACTTTGACAAACTAGCTGCCGAACTTTTCTTGTGGTTTTGTCAGCTGCATGGGTGACACTTTGACAAACTAGCTGCCGAACTTTTCTTGTGGTTTTGTCAGCTGCATGGGTGACACTTTGACAAACTAGCTGCCGAGCCTTTCTTGTGGTTTTGTCAGTTGCATGGGTGACACTTTGACAAACTAGCTGCCGAGCCTTTCTTGTGGTTTTGTCAGTTGCATGGGTGACACTTTGACAAACTAGCTGCCGAACTTTTCTTGTGGTTTTGTCAGTTGCATGGGTGACACTTTGACAAACTAGCTGCCGAACTTTTCTTGTGGTTTTGTCAGCTGCATGGGTGACACTTTGACAAACTAGCTGCCGAGCCTTTCTTGTGGTTTTGTCAGTTGCATGGGTGACACTTTGACAAACTAGCTGCCGAACTTTTCTTGTGCTTTTGTCAGTTGCATGGGTGACACTTTGACAAACTAGCTGCCGAGCCTTTCTTGTGGTTTTGTCAGTTGCATGGGTGACACTTTGACAAACTAGTTGCCGAACTTTTCTTGTGCTTTTGTCAGTTGCATGGGTGACACTTTGACAAACTAGCTGCCGAACTTTTCTTGTGCTTTTGTCAGTTGCATGGGTGACACTTTCAAATCTTGAGGGAAACAACCCTGCAGTCTAGGCAGGGACAAGGCCTTGATCAACTTTGCCAACTGGGTAACGTTTGTTTCTGCTTCGTCGGTGCTCCAGAGAGTGTACACATGCTACCGGAAGTCTGAATCAATCCTGTGGGTAGAACTTGATGTGGTGCTTGCCCCAGACAGCTCTGCCGTTGTCTTGTCCACTGTATATGATCTGGCCTCCATGTCTAGAAGACCAAGGTCTGTTTCCGCAATCACGTTTGGGAGTCCCTCAGCCAGATGTAGTAGGTTGGCAGAGGTAGTGGATTCCATGCAGGCAGTAAAAACTCACTCACTCACTTGTGAGAGTGCTTTGTCATTCATTTTTCACCCTCCAGTGAAGGAGAGCAAGCTGTCCACAGTACTGGGGCTCTTCACCTGACACTGAGCCGTACCGTGCACGGGGTTTTTAGGGTTGGGTGTGTGTGTGTGTTGTTGTTTTTAACGGAATTTCCATCTTAGCGGGTTTTTAAGGAACGGAACTCCGTCCCCCAAACAGAAGAGTGTCATCCATGCATTTGATTTTTGATGCCCATCTTGTGCTTCCTACCTGTCCAGTGTGTTCGAGTTCACATCCAGAACGCTCCTCAGCCTCCCGTGCTGGCCGTTTCTTCGCCCCACAGCTCCCTGTCGTCCGTATCTAGCAGCGCCTCCAAGCGAATGTCTCGAGAGTCTCACCATGGTGCACCAGGTCGCAGTCTGCAAGTGGCCTCCACCAACATCCATTTCCCCCGCGCCAAGGTCAATGAACAGTATGGTGAGTGATAGTCATGATTTTGCCTTAGGTCAGAATGTACAGTGGTCTTTTAGAAAAAGAAGAAGTTGGGGGGGATTAATAAGAATTTGGTTTGTTTGTTGGTTCGTGACCACCACAACTTATTTGACTTGATAACAGTGAAGCCTTTTTGCTGCTTTCAGAGAGCGTGCTGGAACTGACCAACATATCGACGGAGGCAGTCCACTGGAAACTGTCAGCGTTTGCCCCGCCCTATGTGAAAGGGGCAGATGAGACAAACACCGTGCAGAGAGTTGGGTACAGCGTCTTCACAATTGCTCCCGTTAGCGGTGACCTGCTGCCTCGAGAAACTGTTAAGGTAAGGGAAGGCTGAACATCAGCTTCTAATATTAGAGAAATTATTCCACTTTCTTTGAACCTACAACACATTTCCTGTCTGGATAGGGTAGCACTGAATTTTTCCTGTAAACAGACATACAAGTTTGCTGAACCATCAATGCAGAAGCAAGTAATATTACACTAACCTGAATTTTCACAATGCTCTGTGATGATGTATTTTGGCAGTGATTGTGTGTGGTTCACGAATGAAAAACTTTCAATGAAAAGTTTCCTGCAAGTGCAACATTTTTTTATGCCAAACATGCTTAGATACTTTCAGGAGCCATCTTTCCTAAAAAAAAAAAAAAAAAAAAAAAAATAGGGCAGAATGTTTCACACAAGTTTGAGGCAGCATCTATTATGGTCTAAAAGTGTACGATTGTTGGGAGACAGTAATATTTCATATTTTGACTGTAGACTGCAGTACTGTATTATCTGCCGGTATATTGATGCCAGTGCTGTTTGCTGTAGGTGCCAGTCAAATTTTGTCCCAAAACCAAGGGCACATACAACCAGCATTGGGAGGTGGAGTATCAGCCCCTGACTACAGGACGAACAGTATCAGATGTTGCCACCACCAAAATCTCCCTCACTGCTGAGGTAAGAGCTTAGTGTGTGCGAGCGTGCGTGTGTGTGCGCCTATGCACACGCCTCTGCGTGCGTGATTAGAAGTTCAGTTCTTGGCAAAAATGCCATAAATGTGGGAAAAGTGAGACTATGTGTCTTCATGCTTATGCATGTTGCGTCCTATCCTCAACAAAATCGCAGAAAGCTGGCAAAGTGAGATTATAAACCAGACTTCCAGAGAGATTCCAGTATTAATGCGCAACATTGACCAACAATACATGTTGACGAAATATAAAAAAACTGTCTTGGGTTCTGTAGGCAAGTTCCCGGGAGAGCCTGCTGACTGTGAAGCAAGCCTCAGACCCTGTTGTGAAAGAGAAGGAGAAAGTGAGCCACAGGACGCCTCTGCAGGAGAAACAGCCCAACACCATGCCTGCCAGGTTTGTATGCTGCGCACAGCCGTTGTATGTGCTGGAACTTAATGTTTCAGGAACCCGTGTGACACTGAAAAGCCCAGCTGTTGTATGTGCTGGAACTTAATGTTTCAGGAACCCGCGTGACACTGAAAAGCCCAGCGGTTGTATGTGCTGGAACTTAATGTTTCAGGAACCCGCGTGACACTGAAAAGCCCAGCGGTTGTATGTGCTGGAACTTAATGTTTCAGGAACCCGCGTGACACTGAAAAGCCCAGCGGTTGTATGTGCTGGAACTTAATGTTTCAGGAACCCGCGTGACACTGAAAAGCCCAGCGGTTGTATGTGCTGGGAACTTAATGTTTCAGGAACCCGCGTGACACTGAAAAGCCCAGCGGTTGTATGTGCTGGGAACTTAATGTTTCAGGAACCCGCGTGACACTGAAAAGCCCAGCGGTTGTATGTGCTGGGAACTTAATGTTTCAGGAACCCGCGTGACACTGAAAAGCCCAGCGGTTGTATGTGCTGGAACTTAATGTTTCAGGAACCCGCGTGACACTGAAAAGCCCAGCGGTTGTATGTGCTGGAACTTAATGTTTCAGGAACCCGCGTGACACTGAAAAGCCCAGCGGTTGTATGTGCTGGAACTTAATGTTTCAGGAACCCGCGTGACACTGAAAAGCCCAGCGGTTGTATGTGCTGGGAACTTAATGTTTCAGGAACCCGCGTGACACTGAAAAGCCCAGCGGTTGTATGTGCTGGGAACTTAATGTTTCAGGAACCCGCGTGACACTGATAAGCCCAGCTGTTGTATGTGCTGGGAACTTAATGTTTCAGGAACCCGCGTGACACTGATAAGCCCATGCAAAAATCACCATTTTACGTGAAACTTTCAGATCACTAGCAGCCACTTCACTATTATGCAATCTGGCCTAGCAGGGAAGGCCCTAGCCATGCGTAATTTTGGCTTGAAATTCCCCGTACAAGTGTGCGGTGGCTTTTTCTTTTTAACAGTCTAATCATATAGCAGGCAGGGGGGGTGGTTGGACTCAGGCTCTTAAGAGATATGGAGGTATGTGGGGGTTTAACGTCCTTTTCCACCACATACGGGTGTTATCCAAGACGGGGCATCGATGAAAAAGCCAGCACAAATATTTGGCTCCAGCTGGGATACGAACTCACCACCTGAGCATTAGAAGTCCAACACTCTACCATTCGGTAAAGGGAGGAGGTAACGAATAGAGGATGTAGTTATGGTAATCAGGTTCTGTATTGATAAGAACTACGACATATGTACATATCTGGAACAGGCGATATTAGTGTCTAACCATTGAGAGTGCATCATTTTCCGTTTGTTGTTGTTGCTCTTGTTTTGATTGCTCCCCAATATGGAGGTATGTGAAGGCTGTATTGTTCAGTGATTTAGGTGAACATGGGCCTATATTTTGTTAGAAAATATCTTCTTTGTCTTTTTCTCTTTTTCCTTTTGTTTTGGAAAAGTACTTCAGTGTACTGCAGCATAACTTCCTTGTGCAGTCAAGTGTGTGATTCCGTGGGTATGATTTTCCCTTTTTTTTCCCCCCCCCTCAGCAGTGACGCTTCTCGCACCACCCCTCAAGAATTGCTTCTGCTGAACCCTGATGTCTTCTTCTCCGACACAAAGGTCGGCCAGGCCACGCAGGTCAAGGTTGAATTCAAGAACAGTCTCGACCAAAATGTTCAGCTAGAGGTCACCACTCCAAAGCCACCTTTCAAGGTCAAACATATGACCTTTGGAATCACGTAGGTTTCTTTGCTGCTTTTTTCTTCTAAGTTTTCCCCTCAATTGATTTTTTTTTTTTTACTGCGACTTTTTTCATATCGTTTTGTTTTTTTGTTGTTGATGATTAGTTGTCAGTTTACATGTGTTGTCTTCATACGATGAAACATACGATGCTACATGTATTAGTCAAAGCAAGACCTGAGTAGTGAGAGTTTTAAAACCACATATAAACTGAGGCAAACTCTGGTTATATTTGCAGGAAGCGGCGATTCTTGAAGTACCCGATAGAGTTCCGCCCCACCGTCCCAGGCAAGTTTGAAGACACCATGGTGTTCCACGCACCGCAGCTGAAGAAGTCCTTCACTGTGCGTCTGGTTGGGCAAGGCATTGAATAAAGTTGTGGCAACAGCAACAAAGTGCTGAACGCTCACCAAACTTGGCAGTTAGTATCTGTCACAGAAGGGAGTGTGCCTGTGTGATGCGGTGACGTCGGGCTGGAACTTTCTCAGTGATTTGTGATTCGGTGGTCTTTTGTAGGATGGATTGTGATGAAATTTATGCTGCAGTTCAGAACCGCAGCATGCAAAGAGTGTGTAGAGCGGAGTTTGGTGAGAAACAAGTCCAAACTATATAGTTACTTGACAGTTTGAAAGTTTTGGTCAGGTGTGTGTACATGTAACAAATATGATTTTTGGCGGTTGTGCGCTTCCTTATCCTCCCTACCTTCCCTGAAACTTATCATGTCAGTTGTTTTAATGGTGTTCATATTCTGCATGTTAATCAAATTTGAGAAAACATGTTCTTGGTTTTGGGGTTTTTTTGTGTGTTTTTTTGCTTTTTGCTTACTGTGCAAAATGTTTCATCATACAATTTTCAGCAAACTTTACAGTTTATTTACTTTGTACTGGTCAGTATTTGATGATTTGGTGACAAATGTATTAACTATTGCATGTGTGAGTGTTATCCAAGAACGCCAGCAGGCATGTATTATATGGCATTTATTAAAACTAACTCAACACAGCACTTTGATATTGTCTGTCCATGTACCATCGAAGTCAGGGAAATGATCACAGCAGGGTTTGGAATTTTGCAAATACACTGCCATCCTGCAGCATATTCCAGGCATCATTTGTTGACAACACCTGTAAACGTTCAATGTACCTTATCAAAAACAGTATGTGCCATACTTTGCGTATACCCACACCCCCCCAAACATTAATTTTACTGTAGGATCCACTAGCACCATTCATCCTCGGTATCTACACATCTGTTGTACATGTATTACTTTCGGTAGCAAATCCTTTGAATCTGCTCTGTATGCTGTGGATGCACACTTACCCATACATTTATGATTTTTATAAATGTCTCACTTTGCTGTTCATTACTGAAAACGAGCCATGTTTAGGTCATGTTAACAATAACATCTCACGACCAAAGAATCGTTTGGAATATTGAGCGAGAAAAGAGCATGTCAGTAGAAAGTTATATTGTTTGTCCCTTGCTGCTTATGGTGTAGGTTCATGTGGAGCTATAATTGTTTCTAGTTGTGGAGTTGTATTACTGTGTCGATATGATTTTCATTTGCTTATGGTTTGTGTTGCAAAAGTGAGAGGGCTAGAGATTGTGTGTGTGTGTGTGTGTGAGACGCTGGGTGAGAAGAGAGAAATGGAATAAAACCGGTAAGTTTAGGATGTAGACAATGCGTGTGATGAACCAGGAAGAGGTTTCTCCTCACCATGTGAAACTGTTTTATTACGCACCAGAAGTGTAGGCTGTCTGAAGGAGACAAACCTGCAACAGCAAGGTCATGTGACTAAAACTGCTCCCTCTGTGATACTTGTATAACCAACTCGGCCGAGCTGATTGGGATGAGTGTGTAATTAATTGTATGATTTGATTTTGATAGCAGATCTGTAGAATGCTGTTTCAAAGACCTGTTAGGCTGGATTTTGTGGCATCAGGGATTTTGAGAAAGCTCATCAGCTCGATGTACATGTACAGTATATGCAGTTTCTGCTGAGGTATCTGTCTCATCCAAAGTAGTTTTGTGTACACACTGTGATCATAATTTATGCTTCTCACTTAGCTTGCATTGTGATAAATCTGTGTGTCATATGCTGTAGTTTCAGAAGTACGCGGCGGCGGCTGAGTGTGGTTGCTCAGGTTTTGTACATAGAGCCTTCTTAAAAACAGCAAGGGTCCGCCTAAAAATACACCCACCCATTTCTCCACTCCAAAGAAGTAAGGTACTTATTCCGGTATTCATTCTGGTATTCATGTTTGTTCATGTTTATGCCTAGTCTTCTCTAAACTTCCAGTCTGCTGTATGCAAATCCTGCATTTCTCTAAAATGATTATTTATGATACATGTACATATACTGTATATAATATGCATACATTATGTGGTACAGTTTGCTGGTGCGTCTTCCATCCTGCCCATCATTGTCTCAAATCAGTCCCTCAGGCATGCAGTCCAAATATCCTTGCGCATTTAATCTGAAAGTTTATTTTACAGATGTGTTCCTCGGATTTCTAGATATTCCAAGTTTGCAAAATGTTCCCGGTTGCTGTCATGATCTTCCAATTTGATATTGAGTTTTTGGCTCCCTTGTGTAACAATGGGAGTCTATGTTGTAACCCTCCGTCGTCTGTCTGTGTGTGTGTGTGTGTGTGTCTGTGGGTGTGTCCGCAGTAAACCTTAACATTGGCATTTTCTCAGAATCTACAAAGAGCAGAGTCACCAAACTTGGCATACCGATAGACAGCCATAAGACCTTTCAAAATATATAATTTTGAATGACCTTGACTCAAGGTCAAGGTCATTAAAGCTGTCTGTTTGAAAATTTTACATAGGCATTTTCTTGGAGTCTACAAATGCCATAGGTTTTCAACTTTGCATGATGATAGACATTGATAAGAACTTTACAGATATACATGTATTCAATGGCCTTGTGTGAAGGTCAAGGTCAGACAAGTTATTTTCCGCATTTCCGTAGCAAACCTTAACATTGGCATTTTCTCAGAATCTACAAATAGCACAGGCACCAAACTTGGCATGCTGATAGACAGCCATAAGGCCTTTCAAAATATATCATTCTGAGTGACCTTGATTCAAGGTCAAGGTCACTAAAGCTGTTTGTTTTAAAATTTTGCATTGGCATTTTCTTGGAATCTACAAAAACCGGAGGTTTTAAACTTTGCATGATGATAGACATTGATAAGAACTTTACAGAAGTACATGTATTTAATGGCCTTGTGTCAAGGTCAAGGCTGTACAAGCTATTTTCCGCATTTCCGCAGTAAACCTTAACATGGGCATTTTCTCAGAATCTACAAAAAGCAGAGGCACCAAACTTGGCATGCCTATAGACAGCCGTAAGACCTTTCAAAATATATCATGTTGAATGACCTTGACTCAAGGTCAAGGCCACTAAAGCTGTCTGTTTTAAAATTTTGCATTGGCATTTTCGTGGAATCTACAAAAACCAGAGGTTTTAAACTTTATATGGTGATAGACATTGATAAGAACTTAACAGATATACATGTATTCAATAGCCTTGTGTCAAGGTCAAGGCCGTACAAGCTATTTTTGTGAAACCGTAACATTGGCATTTTCTCAGAAACAACAAACAGCAGAGGCGCCAAACTTGCCATGCTAATAGACATTGATAAGAACTATAGACCCATACCACTTTAAATGACCTTGACTTTGAGTCAAGGTCATTAAAGCTGTCTGTTGTCAATTTCAATAGTACCGTCTTTGGAGAAACTACAAATACTAGAGGCATCCAACTTGGTGTAATGATAGACATCTTATTTGAATGACCTTGGCCCAAGGTCAAGGCCATATAGTCAGTTTTGGGGAAAAGTGTAATATTGCCGGGAACTAAGAACACCAGAGACACCTTACTTGGCTTGATGATAGATAGTGGTAAGATTTTTTACAAACATACTCTTTTGAATGACCTTGACCCATGTCACAAGGGAGCCATGGAGGCTTTTGCCTCTCTAGTTCCTTAACAGTTCTGTTTTTTAACCCAGAGTGTGTTCAGCGTAATCAAAATGGCACTGCTGTTATGGTAGAAAATGTTCATAAAAAGTGAAGGTCGTTAATTTAGACATGTATGTAATACTATGCAAGATATGCACATCTGAAGGGGGGGGGGGGGGGGGGGGGGTCCAAAACTGGGTGCATTATTGGTAGATTTACTTTATATTGAATTGATGGAGCTCTGCTGCTTGAAAATAAAGGGTCCAGCCGTTTGTCATATGTTTGATCATGTGTTTGCAGGTGTAACTGTGAATGAGGTTGGTTTCAGTCAAACACACACAGAGAGCTGTTCTTAGCCTTACAAAAATTCAAACTTACTCTGTGTACACTGATACATACTGTACTGCCTGTAGTTGTGTTTGTGAGTGTGTTTGTTAGTGAACATACATCTGATATTCAGTCTGCAGTGGTTCCTCCAGCATGTGTAAGATTGAAATGATCGACAGTTTATTTGAATGCTACTCAAAACATGTGAAAACTCTCTATCAGCACACATTTGGAATGTATCATATCTACATGTACATGTATGTATATATATTATAATGTATCTTCAGACAGAAGGAATAAAGATGAACTTTGATTCAAACATACATTTTGGCTTTATGTACTTTGCTGGTACATGTGTATGTATAAGCCTGGTGCTATTTAGATGTTTGTGGGGAAGGCTGTGTAAAATCACATCTGATCACCATTCTCAGGCTAATAAGCATAAAAATAGTAATAATATCATTAATGTCCCAAATTGTTGGCTCAAAGCGTTGTGAGCTAAACTCAACACACACGCTCGTGTGAATCACACGCATTCTCCCACACACTGGACATTAACACATTACATTGATTACAGTTACGTGGTGCGAAGGGTCAGCTCAGCAATGTAAGTTTCGGAATTGTTAGACTTGCATTTATTTTTTAATTTTGTGGGCTTAACATTTCCAAAGCAGAGGGGGAGGAAGCCGGAGTACCCGGAGAGAACCCCTGATGGTCGGCCCGAATGTACGGTGCCACTTATGAGAAACAAAACTTCGCCCACACTGGGACTCAAACCTGACCTCTCACACTGGTGTTTAAGTCTTAACCACTAGACCACCGACCGCCGGAACGTATATGTCAACATATAAACATACGTAATTAGCCTCTAATCAATGTCAATGAAAGTTAGGGTATGATTTACCTTAGGTCAGTTTTGGCCCATGGGGTCAGCTGTTGTTTAGAGAAGATGATGGTATATGTACATGTACAAAGGATAAAATTTTCTGATGCAACTGACTTCATCAAGTGTTCATAAATAATTTCAGCTGGAATGAAATACCATGGTTTCAGTAATACAGGGCAACTTCCTTACCAGAAATCGAAACTTTCAGCAGCATTTGTTGAAAACAAAATTAATCTTGGTGAATACTGATAGTGTGTGTGTGTGTGTGTGTGGTTGGTGGGGGGGGGGGGGGCGCTTGCATGTGATGGAGAAGAATATTTCTGGAGCAAGGGCCTGCAATTCCACATTCTTACCATTAAACACTGTACAGGCTTTAAAGGCGAACAAATCCATCCCACTAAAGCCTTTTCACAAAATAATGGCACATTTCATTCAAGCACGTTGGACTTGCATGTCTGACAACTGCTGTACAGCATCCTCTCAGAAAACATACAGTACTGCATTATCTGATTAATTTGTCCGCACATACAAACGGGGGATACACATGAAACCATCACAGTGGTACCATCCTAATTGTCATTATGACTTCTGTGATAAAGCAGGCTTTCTATTGCATGGACTGATCGTGGCTGAGGGACAGTGTTTGGGGATCAGAAGTATGCGCCCTGGTCGCCGAATATCTTCTCGATTTTGTCGTTGTTGGGGTTTGTGGGTCCAAACACCCCAGGCACCATCTTCTCCGCTTCCTCCCACACGACCTTGGCCGTCAGCGCCTGGCCTGCCTGGTTACTATGGAAACCATCCACTGGCTCCAGGAGTTCCCAAGGTTGCCCACCTTGTCCCTCCCAGATACTGATGGCTGTAATAAAAAGAAAAAAATAAATCAATATTAAAAGTCAAAGTAACAGAGAAAAAAATTGTAACAGCGGTAAGTACTTTGTATCTCCTCGTGCAGTATTTACTGAGCTAGGGAAGCTGCTCAAGGAAGACAGAGTCCTTTGGACAAAGTGACCAGATTTTGATAGATCTCAAGCATGGCAAAACAGCTGCTTTGCAACAGTTGAACATGTTGACCTATTTCATGAACTACACAAGCAGTACTGGTACCCAGGTTTGTAAATCAGCATATTTACTAACTGTCCACAGCTCTACCCCCCCCCCCCCCCAAACTATATGACAAGCCTTACCCAAACTCACGGACCACTAAAAAACACAAGACAGCACTCCACAGCACTATTACGCAAGGCGTGGGCACTCTCAGAGAGGCCCGTTCCCCCCACCCCGACCCCCTCCCCGACGGGCGCACAGCCCGCATAATCCCTTTGCCTGCTCAGGGCAGTCTTGTGTGTATGGCTCATACAGCTGTGAGTACGTCACATGTGGTTTCATGCTCGTTGTAACGGTGCCACATGATATTTCGGAACCGGGACGAATGGGAACCATTCCGATTTATCCTGGCCCTGGTGGCAGGATTTTTCGGAACCATTCCGATTTATCCTGACGCTAGTGACAGGATATTTGGGAACCACCAGGATGGTTCCGAAATATCCTAGGATTTTTGGGAACCGGTTCCGATTTATCCCTGTTCCGAAATATTCTACAACGGGACTTCAGTGTCTCTTGTTGTCTACCGCCCTCACGCCAGTGAGAAGTGCTTGGGGCAAGTTGTAAGGGGGCCCGACTGAGTGTAGTGTTAGCTCTTACGTGGCCAATACCCCAACTAAAAGTGACCGCGGTATTCACAAGAGGGTGCGAAATCGCTGAGCTGTCTGGCTGGCGTTGACCGCTCGCCGGAGTGTGATGCAACATGACTGCACGTTACGCTGTCTCTCGGGCAGACTGCTGGCCTCGAGGTTGCATAATTGTGCTGTCTAGTGCTGTCTTGTGTTGTGACGATTTTGATTCAGGATGTGATTCGTGTGTGGACAGTTAGGGTGGGTGTTTGGGGGTTTAACGTCCTTTTCCACCACGTAAGGGTGATATCAAAGACGGGGCAACGATGAAAAAGCCAGCACAAATACTTGGCCCCAGCCGGGATAGTGTGGACAGTTAGGAGATATGCGTATGTTTACAATATAGCGCGCATACCTTTGTTGATGGGATTTTCCATGAAGTAGACTTTGTAGTGTTTGTAGTAGGACTGGTTGTGTTTTGCAACATCTTGCAATACAGCTGATAGCTCATTAGCTCTCTGGAATGGAAAAGGAATTTCTGATGATCAACAAACTGGCTTCATCAACCACACTTTGCACTGAAGACATTGCAGAACACCGGCCCCCATAGCGTAGACTGAGTTAGCACTTTGAATCCGTGAGACCCGGACTTGAATCTCAGGCGAGACAAGCAGGATTTTTCATGCCTACTTCAGCTCCTACCCAGAGCGAGCATGCTGTGGACCCATATTGGGAGGCTGTTGCCACACAACTGAGAATTGCCCACTTCGCAGGTGCGACTTCGACTGGGGTGCTTCCCTTGTATGACACATCGCAGGATGTGGATGATTACACGACCTGCATCGCAAGTGCCGTAGTTTCTG
Source organism: Batillaria attramentaria (assembly GCA_018292915.2). NCBI lineage: Eukaryota > Metazoa > Mollusca > Gastropoda > Batillariidae > Batillaria > Batillaria attramentaria. The sequence goes on along the minus strand of JACVVK020000047.1, from coordinate 704,452 downwards.
TATCACGTGGACCGCCATAGCCTCATCATACCATCATCCTCACCCTCATCATCACACATAATATAAAAAAAATGAAGAAAAAAAAAATTGCTCCAACGTCCTCTATGGATTCCACTCATGACCTGGGAGGAATACCACTGGAGCTGGCAAAGAGTTGGGGCAGCAAGAAAAAAAAAAATGCATTACACACATGCGCACGCACACAAACACACGCACGAATGAGAGATGCCAGGCGAGGACACAATAACACCACATGGACATCACACTGTGACTTGAACGTAAGGCCAAAGTGTGCCACGAAAATGTCGCTCTTCAGAATACCAGTTAACAGAACCAGAGAAATTTAAAGTCAAGACTTACTTCTGTAGTCATGTTTCTGACGGTCTCGTTGGTATTCATCCAACCAGCACACGGAGACACCTGGAAGAAACAGTACGTGTATGCATTATAACCTGTCTATGGCAAGAAAACACACATGGATTCAATGACTTAGACAGCCTTACTGGTAACTGGTTTGCATTCACTGATCTAAGTAAGTCGAACATACAGCAAACGGTGAGTTCAAAATAAATTGTTTCAGCTGTGCATATGTGTAAGTGCAAGTAATAATAATAATAATAATAATAATAATGAGTATTGTATAGGCGCTTTACCCAATTTCATGAATCGACTCAAAGCGCCGCGAACTGAACCCAACACGAACGCTCCCGTGAACCACACGCATTCTCTCACACACTGGACATGAACGCATTACAATCATGTGGTGCGAAGGGTCAGCTCAGCTATGTATGTTTCGGAATCTAGAATTACATTTGTTTTCAAATTTTGTGGGCTGAATATTTCCAAAGCAGAGGGGGGAGGAAACCGGAGTACCCGGAGAGAACCCCCGACGATTGGCCCGAATGGTCGATGCCACATACGAGAAGGAAAATATTCTTTGCCCCGAGTGGGACTCGAACCTGACCTCTAGCATTGGTGACAAAGTCCTTTAACCACTAGACCACCGACCGCCCCAAAATAGGTCTGTGACATGCACAAATTTGCAGCCAGAGAATCAATATTTATCTCACTCAACTCCTTCAGGTTAGAGGTGGGGAGCCAGGGTGGCCGTATGGTAGAGCGTTGGGACTTCTAATGCTCGGGTCGTGAGTTCGTATCCCGGCTGGGGCCAAATATTTGTGCTGGCATTTTCATCGTTGCCCCGTCTTTGATATCACCCGGAAAAGGACGGTGGAAAAGGACGTTAAACCCCCCCAAACACCCACCCACCCACCCTCAGGTCAGGGGCAGAGAATCGGCCTACCTGCAAGCAGTTGAAGTAATCGTAGAACTGGGAGTAGGTGAACTTGTTCCAGTAGCGGCCGATGGGGTGGACCCGGTCCTTCAGGCTGTTGTACAACACCCGGCCATCAGCCAAGCCCATCATGAACACGGTGCTGTTGTACGGAAGGCGGGTGTCCTAGGGGAAGACCAGACCAGATGATGACATTGTCACTCCAGCGTGCGTGACGGTCCACAGGAGACTCAAGTCAGACCCAAACGCCCAAAAGGTTTAAAAGATTTTGAGAGGACAACAGACGAGGCAGATTTGATCACCAAACTTTCGGGTAAGTAGCCTTAGTAGTAGTTTGGCACAGCTTCGCTTGTGAATGCGTCTTTCACTATGTACTTCTACAAAGACCCATGGCTCCAAGTGGAGCATAGGCCATCGACGACCCTTGGCCATCGCACTCTGTTCTGGGCTACTCTTGCCACTCCAGTCCAGTTGGCCCCCTGCTTGCATAGCTCTGCCCTGCATAGCTGTGTCCCGCCTCCAGCTGTTGCGAGGCTGGCCTCTCTTCCTTTTCCCCTGTGGGTTCCATGTCAGGGCTTGGCGTGTGGTGCTGGATGCTGGCTTTTTGAGGGTGTGTCCAATCCATGCGTCTTTCACGCTCGAATTATTCTATCTTGATGACTAGAAGAGCTCTCAATGCGAAACAATGTTGTCTACACTTAGCGCGAGCGGTCGAGCACTCAGATTCTACGACTGACCGATTGGTGCTGAGTGCTAGCCGCGTCATTGAGGACGGCTCCGTTGACTCAATGCCAGCATTTGAGATGCTGTCACTGTGCAGGTGTCTAAGTGGTGTGAGGCTAGACATCACGAAAACTACTCAGGATAATCCGTGAGAGAAAAAAGTCACAAAGATTGGGCCTTTAAACAAATCGAAAATTTTGATTCTTAAAGTTTGGGCTAAGCAGCCTTCACTAATGGACAAACAGGTACAAGGCCAGCGCTGCTTATTTTCTTGTCATTATTGTTTACAGATAGAGACAGTGGGTGGTGGAGGCTGGAAACCCCGGGGAATCATGGCGACGGTCTGCTAACTCAGTGAAATAAGATTCAGTCAGGGGTTCAATGGGAACGAGGTCTTCTCTACCGAGACTGTGGAGGAGAACCACTGAGAATGCCTGTTACTGTGTTCCTGGGGTTTGCAAGATCGCTGAAAATTTGAAGAAGGGTTTTGGTGTTGTTGTTGTTGTTGTTTTCGTTTTTGGGTTGGGCTTTTTTTAACGTTAATGCAGCATTGACATTCTGGTCTGGTTTTAACTGCCACTGTTCATTTATTTTATTTCTAGCACATGAGACATAGGCAGATCTATATATATATATATATAGATATGTATACACTACATATACGTACCAGGTATTCCAGTGTCTTCAGAACATTCACTCGCATTTGCTGGGGCGTCGTCATGTGAGCAAAAGTGTCATCCACGTGTCTGAGAAATGGATTACAAAAAAAAAGACAAAATTTATCCGAATATTTTAGATATTATTTAGGCTTACACAGAATTGAAACACACTGAAAATTTCTGACACACTCTGTTCGGTGTTGTTTGTTTGTTTGTTTTTTCCCCGCTAGTTTGTTTATTTGTTTGTCTCGTTTTGTTTTCTTTGATGTTTCACACTTAATCTGGTCTTCTCTCACCCATTACAAACGTCGTTTCCAACAAGAGCGTACACCACAACCAGCGGCTGGTCCTTGCCTTGGATTCGGGCCAAACTGCAACCAGATCGTAACATGCCCATGAGTAATAGCAGGTGAAAAAAAGACGTGTTTTCGTCTTATAATTTTAATCTTAAAGAGGACGCTGGGGAAACTTCTGACAGATGCCGTGGAGCGTATAATTTTATGGGCTTTTCTGAGCGGAGATTATTCTGCACACACACACACACACACACACACACACACACACACACACACACACACACACACACACACACACACACACACAACAGCAACAACAACAACGACAACAACAACAACACCCCTCCCCCCCAAAAAAAACCCCAAACACACACACACCAAAAAACAAAAAAAAAACCCAAACACACACACACACACACACACACACACACACACACACACACACACACACACACACACACACACACACACACACACAACAGCAACAACAACAACGACAACAACAACAACACCCCTCCTCCCCCCCCCCAAAAAAAAAAAAAAAAAAACCAAACACACACACCAAAAAACCAAAAAAAAACCGAAACACACACACACACACACACACACACACACACACACACACACACACACACACACACACACACACACACTGACATACAAAGCAAGATTCGGCATTGACATCAAGCGTTGACTGGAGTGACATGTTCGTGTTTATGTATAATACAATTATTGAGACTGTGACACTTACAGAAATAATAAAACGCATCTTTCATGTTTAGGTGCAGAGAGCGTGCTGACCTACCTCTCCATGATGGGATTGTCCATGGAACTTGATCTGGCCCCTGGCACGGAGAAAATACAAATAAAACAGCGTGTCGTGTTTGTTCATTTCAGAACTCACCTCTCCATAATTGGATTGTCCATAGAGTCGGAAGCAGCCCCTAGGATGGAAAGGTACGAATCACAAAGCCATTGTCAAGTCTGAGCAACCATTGAATGAAAATCCACAAACACGGCAGCGTGTCAAGGTTAAGCTACTTTCGAATCTGATCGAAACAACGCAGAATCTGATACGAAACCTCTTTGAAGCTTTAAAACAACAACAATAACAACAACAGCAGCAGCAGCGGCAGTAACAACAACAACAGTAAAACAAAACAAAACACAAGCAATCAAAACAAGAGCAACAACAACAAACGGAAAATGATGCACTCTCAATGGTTAGACACTAATATCGCCTGTTCCACTTCCAGATATGTAAATATGTCGAATTACTTGTCAATACAGAACCTTATTACCATCACTACATCCTCTATTCGTTATCTCCTCCCTTTGCCGAATGGTAGAGCGTTGGACTTTCGAAATGCTCGGATCGTGAGTTCGAATCCCGTCTGGGGCCAAAAATATTTGTGCTGGCCTTTTTCTCCTTGTCCAGTCTTTGATATCATCAATACGTGGTGGAAAAGGAAGTCAAACGCCGCAACACACACACACACACACACACACACACACACACACACACACACACACACACACACACACACACAGGCACTCACTCTCTCTCTCTCTCTCTCTCTCCTCCTCCTCCTCCTCCTCCCTTTGGTGGCAATCTGACCATTTTATAAAATTATTTGATGCCCGTAATAACTGATGTTGCGCCCCCCCCCCCCCCCCCAAAAAAAAAAAAACCAACAACAAACAAACAAAAAACAACAACAACAAAAAAACCCACCAAAACAAAAAAACAAAAAAAACAACCTAGACAGTAGACGCACCATTGACGGCGATGTTCTGGTAGTCCCGGTGGTTACACCTGTTCACTTGTCGCAGCCTCAAGTACAGAGAGTCGATCGGCCCCCTGATCACTTCCGTCCAGTTGTTGAATCCCAGTGCTACACACACACACACACACACACACACACACACACACACACACACACACACACACTGCATGCAGAGGTGAGTTTTTCCATCACATGAGCCCGGTCAATACAGGACAGATCTAGAGATCCGGGTGGTCCGTCCTTTCGTTTTCCTAGAGAAGTTCCCGAGGGCTGCCCGAGTTAAGCTTACAGAAAACTGACATTGTCTTTTTTACATTTCCTGGACTGAGGGGAGAGCATTACAACAAAGACACTGGAAAAGAGAAAGTTTCTTTTTCCAAGGTCTTCGATTGTGTGAATGGTTGCCACTTTATCCGTCGCACGTGCGAGTCGAAGCGTTCGTATGACACTGGCAGGCAGGGCACGCGTGTCATGTGACCGCTCAACTTCGAGCCAGCACAACAGGTTACAGACCAGTAATAGCTTCCGAGTCATGTAGTAAGAAGTACGCTAAATATAGTAGAAAATCCTTGCCCCTCTTAAAATTTGTGTGCAGAGTAAAAAAAAAAAAAAAAAAAATGGCAATCTGGTGCTTTTTTTTTTATTGGCTTTGTAAACAAGTTTCATGCCAGTAATAGTAAAATTAGGGAAAAATGAGCCTGGCTTGTGGACTATTTGTATTCATGCGCGGCTGGCACAGGAGCCAGCAGACGACCGTGGAATGAGGGGGTATGTGGTCACTGCCAACACTGCCAAAAAACGGAATATTGGAATTTGTTGAAATTCACTCTTCACATGAGTCTGTGGCTGCCTGATTTTTGTGATTTTTTGTGTGAATTTTAAAGCATCTGCAACGTTATGTAGTGTAAGAGGAATATATAGCGTCAGTTTCCTCCAAATTTGCATCTATGGTACGTAGCCCAAGGTACATTCCTTAGTGCTACTGATGCCCTTGTTTTGGCGGGAAGGCGTGTTCTCCATCACCTACCTGTGGCGGTGGACAGCTCAGGCCAGTCAATCTCATTCTCCAGGATGAAGTCCAGGTGTTTGAACGCTGCCTGTCAACAGACATTCTTGTCCAAGAGTATCTGAGGCGAACCTTCGCTGATTTTACCATAAAAATTTCCAAGGAGACATGAAAAACAATTAAGAACCAGCAAGGCTTCGTTGCCAGTGACCAAGAACGTCTTTTTACTTGAGCTGAAATGATCACTGCTGTGCCATTTTGCCCGGCTACAGAGTACATCGCAACCATGTCCGAGTCTCCGGCGACACTGAGGTTATGCAACATTCTCTGCCATCAGAACTATACAAAATCCTGAAGCAATTCGGCTATTCCCACAACTATTCCACAAAACCAGTAACGATGCGATGGTCAGTAAGAGGAGCTTGAAATACGCCGGCTTACGGAGCGGCTAGCGACCAAATACTATATGTCGCATACTAGTTTTGGCTACGAAGTACGTTGTGAAAGCTATGTCAAACTATTGGACAGTAACCGTTTCAGCTTCAGTTGAAGTAAGTACAGCCTTAGAAAGGCCTCAGCGTACTCCATGAAACAAATACGGAGACAACCAAAGACTCGGAGAGACATCACCAAAACTCACAGTGGCGATACTACGTCACAATATGGCGGAAAATATCGTTGAGGTGGGAGCAAAAATACCGATAGTTGGTCCCAAAGTGGACACGAAAGGGACACGGTTGTGACTTTGAATGAATGAGCGTTCGTTTCGGAGAAACTCATGAGTGCTATGAACCAAACGGCGTGTGCATATCGCCTACAGTCGCCACAAACTCGACCGGAAACGGCCGTTGCTCAGTGCAGAATTTGAAAATGACGACACAAATCCATGCTAAACGCCTCAGCTAGCCAACAGCGAACCTAAACTTCTATTGCAGACGAAAACCTGTGTCCGTTACTTACTAATCAAGCCGCACTGGCATGCCTGTGAAGGCTTGTTTTGTCTGGGGCTTCCTTTCTTTCCCTGCCCTCGGCACACTATGAGGTGCTGACTGGCTGTGTGAACAGTTAGTGTGGGAGGTGGCGATTTTGTGAGCACAGCGTGTGCACTGAACGATCCACAAAACAAGTACGTATCGAAGAAAGGACATTTTTTACACATCAGTAGTCCAGATTCGGTACTAAAGTTTTGAATTGGGTTATACAACTATTTGCTATATATTTCAAGTAAACACTTACCAACCACCCGAATTCTCGATCCTCACTAGGCTGATATTATCTCTGCTTCCAGCATGACAAAATGACTGCATGCCCTGAAAACGCATGCACAGTTTAATTTGGGAGCAGATTATTTATTTAGAACTAAATTACTCCCCTCCTCACACAAAGTTTGAGTTATTATGACAAGGTCGTGCTCCATGGCATTTGAATTTTACGTCAGTTCTCTGTTTCTCATTGGAATGAAGCCTTTCTAAGACACGTAGGCGACGAAATGTTCACGACGTAGTGTTGAAGACCTAACAAAAGCAAAACTAAAAAAAAAAAGGCAAAAATCCGCAATGACGAAACATGTCGCACATTTGCAAACAGATACTGAAACTGAGTAACCAGATAATGCCATTTCTGAACACAACACTTTATTTTCACTGCCTTCTGCTTTTAAAAACTATGTGCAATGCAACCATAACAGTACCAAAATAAAAAATAAAAAAATGATAAATTGAAAGTAACAAGCACAGGCGTTTTATCTTCCCACGAAAACGGAACATAAATCATTTCCGAATCTGGCTTTTTTGCGAAAAGCTTTTGAAACTATGTGCGATGCAGTCATAATGCAATGCAAACGCACACAAAAAACTGTTATCATGATGAATTGAAAGTAACAAGCACAAGCTTTTGACCTTCCTACAGAAACGGAAAATAAGTCATTACAAGATTTGGCGATTTTTTTTTTTAGCTCACTTGTGTAACAAAAGGGAGAATATGTAATAACCCTCCGTCGTCTGTGTGTGTGTGTGTGTGTGTCCGCATTAGCTTTTTCTCAGAATCTGCAAACAGCAGAGGCACCAAATTAACAGTCATGAGCCCTTCCAAAAATACCATTTTGAATGACCTTGACTCTATGTCAAGGTCACTATAGCTGTCTATTTAGAAAGCTCACATTAGCATTTTCTCGGAATCTACAAACACCAGAGTTTTTAAACTTTGCATGATGATAGACATTGATAGAGCTTTAGAGAAATACCTGTATTCAAGCTTGTAACATGGTTAGGCCATACAAGCTATTTTTTGGGAAACCTTAACATTGGCATTTCCTCAGAAACAACAACAGCAGAGGCACCAACCTTGGCTTGCTACTAGAAGTGATTAGACCTATGCAAACATACGATTTTAATTTTGCTAAACTAAACCCCGATCGACCCTATGCAGATTTGAAAGAAGCGTTTAACTACCGGCCTGGCGAGAAAGGGGTGAGATCACAGACCTAAAAAAAAAGATCGCAGGAAAATTGCTGAAGTCTTTATAGGGTAAATTCACACAGCAAAGTTGCGTATGCCGTTGAAAAATTGCGGAAGTCTTTATTGTTTTCAGTATTTCTGAAAAATTGCGTGACGGTGTGAAGTGTTTGCGTGCCTGTGTGTGTGCCTGTGTGTGTGTGTGTGTGTGTGTGTGTGTGTGTGTGTGTGTGTGCAAAATGACTCCCACAGAAGTTTCCTGTGAGGAAGATCCGTGATTAACATCAGACTAAGTGTGTGCAAAATGACCCCACAGAAGTTTCCTCTGGGGAAGATCCGTGATTAACATCAGACACGAGCAGAGTTTAAGCCGAGTTGAAAGCGTATTGTTCTTCATCTCTGATATTTAATCGGTAGAGGAAAGTTGTGTGTATCTGTGCTTGCGTACTTCCGGCTGCATGAAATTCAAACGATTATTTTTAAATGAGCCGCAGCTCTGAAACCGACTTCAGCTAGGTATCGGCCGGATTTTCAAGCTGAACTGTTTGTGATAGCTTATCTAAACACCTCTTCTTGGGCAATGCTAACGTCTTTTTGGTCCATCAATTTCACAGAAACACGAAATTAAAATGTTAGCGACCTTATGTTTGACTTTTTTTTTTGGGGGGGGGGGGGGGCAGATGGAAGAAAAATGCAAGTGAATTCATCTTTGTGTCAGTCCTGTTTTTAAGGTTTTCGGGTGGTATTGATCTGAAAGTTATCGTGGCATTATATTTTCTTTCCCATACCAGACTGAGAAGCGTGTAATTAGCAGTTATTCCCGATAAAGCTGTTGTATACCGACGAGTATTTTGATCCAAGACGCAAATCAGCCCTGAGCTTTGGCTAAATACGAGTCGGTATTCATTCAACAGCTTCATGGGGTGTAAATGCTTTATCATTGTTTTCTTTGCGCCAATTTATGGTATATTTTGAACGTTTTTCCTACTAAAAACTAACAATCGAAAGCGGCTGCACATAGAAGACGAACGAGTTTGTCAACAACGCCGACGACAAACTATGTGCAATGCGATCATAACAGCACCAAAACTAAAGGAGCAAAGCCTCCTTGTCTCACTTGTAAGATGGGTCAAGGTCATTCAAAAGAGTATGTTTGTAAAGCTCTTATCACTATCCTGAAGTAAGGTGTCTCTTGTGTTCATAGTTCCTAAGAAAACGGCAAATGGCAATAAAGCAGTTTTCCCAGGACAGCTTCTATGACCTTGACCTTGGGTCAAGGTCACTCAAATGAGATCTGTAAGTGAAGAGCTTATCAGTGACTACGCCAAGTTTGATAGCTCTAGTTTTTGTAGTTTCTGTACAAATGGTAATGGGGTGGGGTGAGTGTTTAGGAGTTTAACGTCCTTTTCCACCAGGTAAGGGTGATATCAAAGACGGGGCAACGAGAAAAAAGCCAGCACAATATTTGGCCCCAGCCAGGATTCGAACTCACGACCTGAGGCATTGAAAGTCCAACGCTCTACCATTCGGCTATCCCGGCTCCCACACAATGGTAATGTAAACAGACAGCTGTAATGACCTTGACCTTGAGTCAAGGTCATTCAAATGGGTATGTCTGCATAGGTCTCGTTGCTGTCTATCATTGTGCCTTGTTTGGTGCCTCTGCTGTTTGTTGTTTCCAACAAAATGTTAACGTTAAAGTCTCCGCAAAATATGTTGAATGGCCTTGACCTTGACTCAAGGAAATTGAATACAAGTAAGCCAGTACAGGTTTTGTCAATGTCTATCATCATGCAAAGTTTGATGCCTCTGGTACCCCTACATTCTGAGAAAATGTCAATTTTAAATTTCCCATGAGACAGCTTTGATGACCTTGAACTTCACTCAAGGTCATTAAAATGGTATTTTTTTGAAAGGTCTTACTGCTGTTTATCAGCAAGCCAGGTTTGGTCTTCTGCTGTTTATTGTTTCTGAGAGAAAGCCAATGTTAAGGTTTTGGAAGGTTTTCCGCAAAACTGCTTGTATGGCCTTGAGCTTGACTCAAAGTTACTGAATATAGGTGTGTCAGTAAAGATGCTGGCATCATGCAGTTTGATGTCTCTTGCTTTTCTAGATTCTGAGAAAATGCCAATGTAAAATTTCCAAATTGACAGCTTTTGTGATATGGTCTTATGAGTTTGGTGCCTCTGCTATTCATTGTTTCTGAGAAAATGCCAATGTTAAGGTTTTGAAAGGTTTTCCGCAAAACAGCTTGCATGGCCTTGACCTTGACTCAAAGTCACTGAATACAAGTATGTCAGTAAAGGTATTGTCAATGTCTATAATCATGCAAAGTTTGATGTCTCTGGCTTTTTCTAGATTATGAGAAGATGCCAAAGAAAAATTTCCAAATAGACAGCTTTCCGTGGGTCAACGTCAATCATTATGGTATATTTTGAAAGGTCTTATGGCTTTCTATCAGCATGCCAATTTTGGTGTCTCTGCTATTTGTAGATTCAGAGAAAAGGCCAATGTTAAGGTTTACTGCGGACACACACACACACCACACAGACAGACAACGGAGGGTTATTACATAGACTCACTTTGTTACACAAGTGAGCCAAAAAATGATTTAGTTCCCTTTTTGGTAAGATAAACGCTTGTGGTTGTTACTTTCAATTCATCATGATGATTTTTTTTTGTACTGTTATGATTGCATTGTAAATAGTTTCAAAAACAGAAGGCTTTGAAAAATAAAGTTTTGTGTTCAGAAAGGGCATTAGCTGGTTACTTTCAGTATGTGTTCGTAAATCATGTGTGACATTTTCATCAGTCACTGCGGATTTTTGGCTTGCTTTTTTTTTTCTTTTTTTTCTTTTTTTTTTGGGGGGGGGGGGGGGGGAGGTCTACAACACTACTTTGTGAACATTTCGGCGCCCACGTGTCTTAGAAAGACTTCATTCCAATGAGAAACAGAGAACTGACTAAAAGTTTAACTCCGTAGAGCACTTGTCATACTAATGGAAGTTTTGTGTGTGGAGGGGAGTAATTTAGTTCTAAATAAAAATTAATCTGCTCCCAAATTAAACTGTGCATGCGTTTTCAGGGCATGCAGTCATTTTGTCATGCTGAAAGCAGAGATAATATCAGCCTAGTGAGGATCGAGAATTCGGGTCGTTGGTAAGTGTTTACTTGAAATATATAGCAAATAGTTGTATATAACCCAATTCAAAACTTTAATACCGAATATGGACAGCTTACTGATGTGTAAAAAATGTCCTTTCTCCGATATGGACTTGTTTTGTGGATCGTTCAGTGCACACGCTGTGCTCACAAAATCGCCACCTTCCACACTAACTGTTCACACAGCCAGTCAGCACCTCATAGTGTGCCGAGGGCAGGGAAAGAAAGGAAGCCCCAGACAAAACAAGCCTTCACAGGCATGCCAGTGCGGCTTGATTAGTAAGTAACGGACACAGGTTTTCGTCTGCAATAGAAGTTTAGGTTCGCTGTTGGCTAGCTGAGGCGTTTAGCATGGATTTGTGTCGTCATTTTCAAATTCTGCACTGAGCAACGGCCGTTTCCGGTCGAGTTTGTGGCGACTGTAGGCGATATGCACACGCCGTTTGGTTCATAGCACTCATGAGTTTCTTCGAAACGAACGCTCATTCATTCAAAGTCACAACCGTGTCCCTTTTGTGGAGTAATTTGTCCACTTTGGGACCAACTATCGGTATTTTTGCTCCCACCTCAACGATATTTTCCGCCATGTTGTGACGTAGTATCGCCACTGTGAAAACTTCTCACAGAACTTTTGACGTACAGCTGAGATGGTTGTAGCGTCGAACCACTCTTCAGGCAGGTGGAAATGGGCACTGATGGAATCTCCCAGCACCGCGATGCCCCTCGGTTGGGTTCCCTCACACAACTCTTTCTCGTAGGGCACCAGGGTTTCTGGGTCGGTGCCCTGCAATCAGAGATGACGTCGTCCGTAACAGGTCACATCACAGTGACGTTACACACCTTAGTGCTGTAAGGTGTTAAAACAGAAACTGGTTGAGCGTTGGACCCAAGGCCTCAAACATGTGTGTGCGCGCGTGTGTGTGTGTGTGTGCGTGCGTGCGTGCGTGCGTGCGTGCGTGCGTGCGTGCGTGCGTGCGTGCGTGCGTGTACTTACGTAAATTCCATTGCAGTTTGAGTCGTGCAGGTGATCATCTTCGATAGGCCTGTGCAAACACAAAATCGACTACATGTATGTCTATTTTCCACAATGAATAACACAACTGCTATTCCAGCCTAGTCCAAGATCTTATAATAGTAAGTTGACCAGCACATTATAGTTTATGGTTTATATATTTTAAAAAATCTGATTTGTAACCATAACACAACTAGTGAAGTTTAGTGTTCTCACAGAGCGCCAGGATGTTTGTCAGCGTTCAGATCATCACAGTCTTTGCCCCTCCATGCTGATCCACGGAACGTCTAAACAGCAGACAGACGGTAATCTGAATAAGTGCACACACTGACTGATACGTAGATACATGCGACTTTCAGTTACAGAGGAAACAGTACGTGTATTATTTTATGTCATTGTTAAAACTGTCCCGAAACTAACTAACCGCCAAATAAATCTCATAAACAAGTACAATGTAAACTGATACGCAACCAAGTAAATGCATGAGTGAATGACTAATTGAAAAAGCGTAACACAAGTAATAATAATGGTGATAACAATAATACGGGGTGCGTGGGTGGGTGGTTGGGGTGGATGTTTGGGAGTTGAACGTCCTTTTCCACCACATACGGGTGATATCAAAGACGGGGCAACGATGAAAAAGCCAGCACAAATATTTGGCCCAAGCCGGGATACGAACTCACGACCCGAGCATTAGAAGTACAACGCTCGGCCACCCCGGCTCCCCCGATAATAATAATACACAAGACAACACAACACAACACAACACAACACAACACAACACCATCAACTGACTCACAGGGTAGTCACTGAAGTCATCCAGATCTGCGTCAACAAGCGGGAAGTGGCTGGAAAACCTGAAAATACGATCAGGGACTTGAAGATGGGGTGACTAAAGAAAGGAGTGTGTGTGTGTGTGTGTGTGTGTGTGTGTGTGTGTGTGTGTGTGTGTGTGTGTGTGTGTGTGTGGTGTGGTGTGGTGTGGTGTGGTGTGGTGAGAGAGAGAGAGAGCCGGAGAGAGAGAGAGAGACAGACAGACAGACAGACACAGAGAGAGACAGAGAGAGAGTAAATTAAAAACCAAACACACACTCACTGGTTGATGATCTGACAGATCTCTTTGATACCAGGCAAGTCACAGATGTGTATGCCGACATGCCACTGAAACACAGCATTGATTTAATCCCCATCAAAATTTCGACAGAAGTATGATAGGCCCTAATGAATGGCGAATTTACAAGCTTCGGTACGATCGAGCGTTTTTGAGAGCGCTCTTTCAGCTTCTTAGCCTCGACTGTTTGGAACTCATTGCCAGTCGAACTCCACCTTCACACCTAACTGCCCATGTCTAAATCCCATCTGAAGATCTTACTCTTCCGTCAAGCCTTTGATTAAACTTCTGCTAGTGAGTCAGTCTGTGTGCACCATGAGTCGTTGCAAGTTGTATGTGAGAGGGGATGTAAATAGGTGTGTGTGTGTGTGTGTGTGTGTGTGTGTGTGTGTGTGTGTGTGTGTGTGTGTGTGTGTGTGTGTGTGTGTGTGTGTGTGTGTGTGTGTGTGTGTGTCAGTTTTAAGCGCGGCGAGTCCTTGGTATTTGGAGAGCAGCTCTCTATAAAAACTAAGTATTATTATTATTATTGACAGGACGAACAAAGAGAACACAAACACTACTATATTATTACACTGTACCTACTTCTGCTAGACGTACCGTAGAAATAACACACTACATGTACTTACCCGACCTCCTCCGTATTTAGCAACGACGTCACGGCCGCGCTGAACACTCTCCTCAAACTGTTCTTTCGACTGTGTGGAGGGATCGAGAAATTTGGATTACTCATCAGAAATTTGGATGACATATAGCACATTCTGAAAGAATCTGAATTTTAATAATGATGTCCTGGGCCCGCATGTAAAAGTCAGGGTTAGGGAGTTTAACCCCGGGTTAGAGTCTAACCTCGAACTAAACTAGCTCTGGGGTTAAAATTTTCTGTTGTTTTTTTGTTTGTTTTAAATCAGGAAACGGGTCCATTCCAGCATGGTGCCTAAGCCGTTATGAAGGATTTTTGGCTTTCTTTCTTCGCTTCCTTTTTTATTTAATTTTCTTTTGGGGTTTCTTTTGTCCTAGTCTGGGTTAGGCCCGTAGGCGTGGGTAAAATTAACCTCGAGTTCTACATACGGGCCCTGCTGTTAACTTCCACAATTGCCGGTAAGACATTTTTTTTTCCACAGCGCATACTAGGGTGAGCTTGATACAGAAACAATCGGTGATTTCGAGCACTATCTCATTTCCTGAATGGACAAACCATTGCAACTCTCAAACGACGTAATTACTGCTTGACCAAGAATGGAAATTCATGCAAATTATTGACTTATGGGTACTTCTGTATTTATGCACACGTGTTGGTTGTTTACCGATGGTGGTGTGACAGTGTGGCAAGTCTGTCGGCCAGGTTCAGTATAGCACAGACCTAAAGACGTGCACACGCGGTCGGGATTCGCATCGTCTGCGATGCTGCAAAGATCAATATAAATCATGGATATATATATCCGATGGATAGTTTATCCTCCACCACAAACTTCATAAACGGTAGGCGGGTAGCGGCGCAGCCACATAGCAACTCTATTTGCCCAACACAATTAAGCACACGTGATCAGTATTATTTTGAAATATTGGAATAATAATAATAATAACTGAGTATTGTATAGGCGCTTTACCCAGTTTCTTGAATTGGCTCATAGCGCCGCAAACTGAACCCAACACGCACGCTCACGTAAATCACACGCATTCTCTCACACACCGGACTTGAGCACATTACAATCGCGTGGTGCGAAGGGTCAGCTCGGAGTTTAGAACTGCATTTGTTTTCAAATTTTTGTGGGATGAACATTTCCAAAGCAAAGGGGAGGAAGCCGGAGTACCCGGAGAGAACCCCCGACGATGGGCCCGAGTGAACGGTGCCACCTACGAGAAGGACAAATTTGTTCAGTGGCCCGAGTGGGACTCGAACCTGACCTCTCGCATTGGTAAGCACGAAAGACATAGTTCTACGTACAGTTCTATGATGAGAGGACCCGCTGCAGCAACGAACTCCTTGCATAACTTCTGGTAGCGGTTGGGGTCTGGCAGATAGTTACATAGCCTCTCCATGGCTTTGGCCACGCTCTCATTGTGGAACTCGCTCGTCTGCTCAATCAGTGCTAGGATCACCGAGCACGCTGCAACCATGGTAATCACGTACTTACTTTGTGGGTTGTTGCCTTGGCAACGACCTTGAAGTTGTTGGCTACGTTTCACTATAAATGTGCGTTGATCCCTTCGATCGGTGAACAAAATCCAGTGATACAAAAAAAAAACCAAAAAAACAAAAACCCCCCAAAACGTTCATTCGGTTAGCTGTAGTACCCAACACAGTACACTTATATTTCAAACTTGATTTCTCGTTTTCAACGGCGCCAACCACAACCCTAAAGTCACTGTGCTAAACTTTCCGAATAAAGTCATATACTCGAAATTTGTACGGACAGACTTTAAAAAAAAAAAAAAAAAAAAAAAACATAAGTAAACAGACGGAATGTACTAAATGTATTGTAGCTAGACAAATGGTTTTCGAAAACTGGACTGTTTGTAAACTGTGCAAAACACAACTGACCAAGAAATTTGAAAGAGAAGCGCGCACACACAAACAATGAAACCCCACAAAAACCAAAACAGTTATGGTCAATCATTTTTTCTTAAAAATCCCAGCCCCGGCAAAGAATAATTGTGAAGTCTGCATACATTTTACAGAAAATGCTGTTGTCACTGTCTTTAAGAGATCAGTTAGATCAGGAAAACGGTTGGTGTCTGTTGTGGGTTTCTTTGGGGTACATGGGCTACGTCCTAAAATAAATGTAGCATTATATTAGTAGGGAATCATCATGTTGGCAAATGATGCTTTGTTTACAACATAAAAAGGTTACTCCTGCTGAAGTACACTGTGTGTTGGAACAGATCGTGCGAGATTGTGTGAAACTAGGGCAATGGGCCGGCAATATGGACACTGATCACGGGATCGAAGGCAAATTAATCAGTCTTATCCAACACTTGACACGCTTCAGTCAGTCGTCGCTGAATATTATCAGGGACACGGCGAATACATTATAGTTCATCTCTGGTACAATCAAATTCCACTGACTGCTAGCAGGTACACGTGTACCGGTGAGTGTGCACTTTAAACAAGGCCAGACACAGACACACATTGCAGAACTTTATTTTGGCCCAGACGCCGGTGTGTGTGTGTGTGTGTGTGTGTGTGTGCGTGCGTGCGTGCGTGCGTGTGTGCGTGCGTGCGTGTGTCTGTGTGTGCTCGCTCGTGTTTTTGTTGTTGTTTGTTGTTTTGCTGTTATTGTTGTTTGGGGGAGGGGGGGGGGGGAGGACCAGTCAAGATAGTTGTACAGTTTACAACCGGTCGAAGCTCGACATTCGAAAGGTTAAAAAAAAAACAAAAAAAAAAACATGTTCCATGGGAGGGTGGGCGGCGCAGAATCAGAACGGGCACCGCACTGAATATGTGTGGTCTCAACTGAGTTCTTGGTGCTTGACGTGAATCTGCCGCTTCCTCCAGTAAGCAAACCGACTATCCATACCCACAACTACTGTGACAGACAACACTAACTCAAATGAGGCAAGCCGAAAGAAAGAGATGTCGGGTCCAAAATAAGCTGATTCTTTGCTGCAGCTGAATGTTACGTATATATACTAGAATATAATAATAATAATAATATACTTACTGGCACAGTTCACTCCGCCATTGACGTCTCGTACCGACTTGGGAGGTCTGCCAGCTTCTGATGGTGGCGAGAACACCAACACGACACAGACAGCAGCTACAGAAGCAAGCCACAACCGAGACATCGTTGCCCGAGCCGGGTTCCAACTCAACTGAGTCGACAGACAAACAAACTTTCAAAACAGGAAACTCTCTAAAACCCAATATGCGATGCCCAGTGATGCGCAAGAACGCCCAGTGTCCGGTGGGATATGAGAGCTTCTGTTTGACACAATGGCCTGATGCAGTAGAGCGCGTGTTGTCCGGAGACATAAATGTTATGGCGTGGTATGCATGTATGTCTCTGGTGTAAACCCAGTGCGTATCACTATCAGACTCCAATCAGTTTTGATTATTTTACTCGGTCAGTCTTGGTAGAGATAATTTATTGATGATACTGTCCGTTAATGGGGTTGGGTGAAATGGCTACATGTGAAAAGGCGACGCTGTCTATCGGTTTTATCTGTCAACATGAACAGCTGTGTCTGGTCGACGAGTCTATAGATAGACTACGCGAAATATAATATAAATATGTATGTGCAAGCGATGCGTTGTTCACTTCAAGGTGACACATCACGGTTGACAATATCTGTGCTAAACTTTGTCATAGCCAAGGCCAATGCTGAATACAAACCTCATTGACACAAAACGCTTTCAAAAGCCGATGGCCCTTTTGGAATACAAACTGGTGAAGGAATAGGCAATGCTGCATCATGAAACTGTATCCAAAAAGCTAAAAAAAAGAAACAAAAAAAGGAAGTTACATTCGAGATGTTGAGTAAATTTTACTTCTGCCCCAATTTCTGTGGACATTCCTGGTTTTTGTTGTTGTTGTTGTTGTTTGTTTTGTTTTTTTTTGGGGGGGGGGGGAAGAAGGGGAGAGAGGGGGGGGGGGGTCTCTTTGTTTGGTGAGGCAGAGTGTGTATGCATGTGGATGTGGTAGTGTGTGTGCATACACTTGTGTATTTGTAATGTTATGAAAAAAAAAAAAAGAGGTAGGGAAAGACACCAGAGTACAAAAACGCTGGGCAGCTCTGTTCCAGTTCATGGTTTGGGCGCGAAGTCACGCGCCTCTAAAGACAGTTAATCTCGCTCGGGTAGCATACAATCACCGTGCCGGAGAAGCCATGATTTAGAACTGGTTATTTCTGTGTAAATTAGTGATGCCAATAACGCCAATATGCTTCTTTTTTTGGGGGGGGGGGGAAGGGGGGGGGGCGCCCCAACTCTTTTTGCCAGTTCCAGTGGTGTTCCTCCCAGGTGATGGGTGGAATCCACGGAGGGCTCGAAAGCTGGGGCAATTCTTATTATGCATGATGATGGAGGTGAGGATGATGGTAAGATGATGCTATGGAGGTCCGTGTGGTTTGGGACTGCGGGACAGGGCCGCATTCCACGCTTCCTGTCATAAATATCCCGGCACTAACCAGGCCCGGGAACTACGGCACCTGCGGTGCCGGCCGTGTAATCATCCACATCATAAGACGTGTCATACCAAGGGAAGCACCCCCAAAGTCACACCCGTGAAGTGGGTGAATCTCGGCTGTGTGGCACCAGCCTCCCCACTGGGCCCATAGCACACCCGCTCTGGGTAAAAGCCAACCTAGGTAGAAAAATCCCGCTTGTCTCGGCTGGGACTCGAACCCGGGTCTCCACGGTCCATGGTTTTAACCACTAGACCACTGACCACCCCGGAACAAAATAACAGAACAGATGCAGAGATTCAGTGACATGTCAGCTTCTGTGAGCGCGTTGAGTACAATTAATTTTAGCATTAAGCTTGTGCTGATCAGGGGAAATAAATTACCAGTTTCAAACCAAATCTGGGGATGTAAGGGTGCAACTCGCTTAACTTGAAGCCCTCTTCGAAATTCTACCTTATCCGTCGTCACGGATAAGTCAAACTTCGGTTAAGTCGAACAAAAATTCAGATCACGTCACACCCCTTCTTCGCACTCTGCACTGCTTGCCTCTGTCTTCTAGAATTCAATACAAGATTTCATCCCTTACGTACAACTGTGTCACCTCCTCCTGTCCTCCATATCTGTCTTCTTTGCTTCAGCTTTACACTCCATCTAGACAACTTCGTTCTGCTGCTGACACTCGGAAACTCCGTGCCCTCATGTCAAGACAAAGACCTTTGGTCAGCGTAGTTATTCATACCAGGGTCCGACTTGTTGGAATGATCTCCCAGTTTCGATCAGATATGCAGACACAAAACTATCTTTCAAAACAAATTTGAAAACCCACCTCTTCACAGCCTTCAACCAATAACTGTTGCCACATCATCATCTTGCTGATCATGTGTGTGTGTGTGTGTGTGTGTGTGTGTGTGTGTAAGCAGGCAGCAGCCCGTGTATGATGCTGCACATCATGTGTTTTTAGTTAAACGTATGTATAGAGGCATGTTGTGTGTTTCTGGGTGAATGAGTGTTCTTTGTAAGGCGCCCTGAGCTCCCGCGAGAGGGAGGGTGTCCCTCAAATAACCATTTTATTATTATTATTATTATTTATTTCCCTTGAAAACTCAACTTGTGCGACTGTAACACAATGTCTGCAAAGATATACATCACGAGAACATGTTTTAATTCAGTAAAATCGAGGGAGGCCATTACAGAACATCCACGAATGTTGTTAGATGGACATAAGTCATTGCATCATACGTTGTGTACACAGTGTCAATACCGGTATTAAGTACATAACTGCACATGTATATGCAGGCAAATGCAGCTTCGTACCATTTCACTAAACAGATCTTCTAAAGGCTCTCTACTGAACATGTCTTTCTTGTACATGCTGTGCCTTGTACAGTGTACATGGCATAGCAAAATACGAGTGAGAAATCACTCAATGAAAAATGACCGTATCAGTAAAAGAGGGAAAGTGAATAAAAATAAATTACCCTTCAATTATTTTCGTATCTATCTCAACACATTTCATCCATATTTAACCACACCACATGCGCACTCATCATTTCACTTCAGTTTCTTCTTTTGCAGATATAAAATGATGAAGAAATACAAATGTAAAGAGCCCTCTTTACAACAATCATTATGACATGGTCACACAAGCTTACATGTAAAATATGAATACATGTATCAAGCAACTTGTAAAAAAAAACAACAACTAGAGAGGCAAAAGCCCCCATGGCTCCCTTGTGACAAGGGTCAAGGTCATTCACAAGTGTATGTTTGTAAAGCTCTTATCACTATCATCACGGCAAGTAAAGTGTCTCTGGCGTTCCAAGTTCCTGGCAATATTACAATTTTCCCCCCAAACAGTTTGCATGGCCTTGACCTTGGGTCAAGGTCATTAAAATGAGCTCACATCAATGTCTATTATTATGCTAAGTTTGACGCCTCTAGTATTTGTAGTTCCTCCGAAAACGGTAATGTTAAAATTCACAACAGCGTTAATGACCTTGACCTTCAGTCAAGGTCATTCAAAAAGGTTGGTCTCATTGCAGTCTATCATCATGCCCTATTTGGTGCCTCAACTGTTTGTTGTTTCCGAGAAAATGCCAAGGTTAAAGCCTCCCCAAAACAGCTTGCATGGCCTTGACCTTGACTAAAAGTCATTGAACACAGGTATGTCAGTGAAGGTGTTGCCAATGTCTATCATCATGCAAAGTTTGATACTTCTGGTTCTTCTACATTCCGAAAAAAATGCAAATGTAAAAATTTCCAAACAGACTGCTTTAATGACCTTGACCTTGGGTCAAGGTCAATTAAAATGGTATGTGTGCATAGGTCTTATCACTGTCTATCAGCACGCCAAGTTTGGCGCCTCTGCTGTTTGTTATTTCTGAGAAAATGCCAATGTTAAGGTTTCACAAAAATAGCTTGTATGGCCTTGACCTTGACACAAGGCCATTGCATACATGTATATCTGTAAAGTTCTGATCAATGTCTATCATCATGCAAAGTTTCAAACCTCTGGTCTTTGTAGATTCCGTGAAAATGCCAATGTAAAATTTTCAAACAGACAGCGTTAGTGACCTTGACCTTGAGTCAAGGTCATTCAAAATGATATGTTTTGAAAGGTCTTATGGTTGTCTATCAGCATGCCAAGTTTGGTGTCTCTGCTGTTTGTAGTTTCTGAGAAAACGACAACGTTAAAGTTTTCTGGACACACACACACACACACACACACACACACACACACACACACAGACAGACAGACAGACGACGGAGGGCTATTACATAGACTCCCATTGTTACACAAGGGAGCCAAAAATCATGAGGTCACACACCAACTTTTTGTGTGTGAAACATTGTCTTCCACCACTAGTCTACTGTCATCTAGAACAAGAGGCTAAGCACTTGACAAATCCTTGGTGCTCAAACAGTCAAACCCCTTTTCCCTACTTGTCACACATCTATTATGACATTAACACTACTGCTGCTTCACAACATGGCGCAGCGTTTTGTTCAACCACTCAGCTCTGACTGCAAAAATCATCACGGTTGGACAACTGCAAAATCTTGGCACGCCTTTTGCTTCCTGAACTGCTTTTCCTTCCTCTCCCTGCCAGCGCCTCTTTGTAATGCTTTAGTTTGCACACATGCTGGATTTTCCCCCACAAGCTACACACACCTCTCAGCACACTGCTGATCTCTCAGCACGTCCACGCACACTCGATCCTTGCATCAGTATTGGGACAGACATTTACTGATTAAGTTTTTCCATACGACCAGCAAACAGTGTGCATCTTGAACAATTCATGATGATCCTGATAATAATAATAATAATAATATCTAGACCTACACGGGCAACTCCTGTCATGTGGCAGGCCTGGGTTTGAGTATGAGCTTCCCCGTCTGAAAAAAAAAAACACAACAGACACTGTATATAAATGTTATTATTTCATTATATGGCTATATATATTTACAGATTACATGTATATATATATATATATATATATATATATATATAATAATAATAATAAATTGTTCTTGTATGGCGCAGAAAGTCTGCCCAAGAGCCGGAGCACTCAGTGCGCGCTACACACACACACACACACACACACACACACACACACACACACACACACACACACAGACCGACAGACAGACAGACAGACAGACAGACAGACAGACACACACACACACACACACGGCGGACGTGGGATACAGGGGAGGATACAGTAAAAAATTTAGTTGAAAGCTTGCCGAAACAGATAGGTTTTAAGGTGTGCCTTGAACTGTGACAGAGTAGGGAGATTCCTAAGTGAGACGGGCAGAGAGTTCCAGATTTGGGGAGCAGAGTAACTAAAGGAACGTTGGCCATAAAAATCAATCGCTTTCAATGAACATTGGCCACTAATGTGAGCACAAGTAATACAATATGTACCCTCCAACAACAGGAAATGTATGCCAACAAGGGAATTTAGAAGAGCACTTGTCTGTTTTTTCACACACACACACACACTTAAGAGTGTCATAAGGACGTTCACACACACAGATCATCACAAACATGTGTTTCCACTTGCTCCATCAGTATAGCTTACCTCATCACAAGACATATTGTACTCAGCAAGGACATGCCGACATCGTGAGGCAATTCTGTTCATTGTCAAGGCGAAAAGCTGTGTATCTTTGATGACTAGTGTGCCACTGCCAGTAAACTGTGTATCTTTGATGACTAGTGTGCCACTGCCAGTAAACTGTGTATCTTTGATGACTAGTGTGCCACTGCCAGTAAACTGTGTATCTTTGATGACTAGTGTGCCACTGCCAGTAAACTGTGTATCTTTGATGACTAGTGTGCCACTGCCAGTAAACTGACCAGCAATTAGCACCACAGTGAGGATTTCAACCACACTGCCCCAGTCCAAAAGGATGTTTTTCAGTATGAGTGCAGAAACCCAATCAATGACTAAGTGTCAAATGGGGGGGTGGGTGGGGGGGGGGATTAAAACAGATCTGATTTTATAACTGTATACGTTGTCATTAAACATTCTGTACCTCCACCTTGTTACCTGACTTACGCTGAAATTTCCCATGTATGGTCATAAATGGGAATCTGCAAACAGTAAAGGACTAAAATGCAGCTCTGATAAGCAAACGGCAGAAAAATCCCCCGATTTGTCATTACCTAGTTATGTGATATATATATATATATATACCAGGCGTTAGTTTATTCGATGTGACAAAGGATACATGGACGGTGCCACAACCCTCTTGTGTATCCCAAACAGGAAGAGCAGCAGCAGGACCACACAGCTAATGGCGAACACTGGATGGTACACTAGCGACTGGGTGAAGGTCACCTGAGGGACAAACAGAGAGAGAGAAAAAAAAAAAAAATGCTGCAGTGTAAATTCTCGGAACACACCTGTAAGTGGCTACTGCTGAATGACATATTTTATATGAGACTTTCACTTTGAAACTGATACTAGTGATAGCACTGAATAAATGATCTTTTTTTCACTTGAAAACCTAGAAAATCTTTAAACATTGCAGTGTTGCAGTAGTACACTGTAGCAGTCAGCTGGAAAATAAGTTACATGTAGTATGTACCATAGTGATGTTGATGTCCTGGTGAAACCTTGTATGAGCCATATCACCACTCCCTTTACAGATTTAGCAAGCACTTACAATGTTTACTTACTTAGCAAGGGCACTGATACATACAGTGCCCTTGCAACATGACACATAAAGGCCGTTCTTAACCGGGCGAACCACCAGTCTGGCGAACTTGTTCGGCGAACTGAGTATTGTATACGAACAGGGCAAGCGCGCACACGTACGTAGTTCCAGAGGTTCGGCCGGACTAGTTCTCTTTCTTAACCGACCGTTAATGATATGCATACGTCATCGCCCGAACAAGGCGGACTCGGAAGTTGAGACAATCGCAAACAACCAAAATGGCCGCCTTCGTTGATCGAGACGACCAGGCAGTTGTGGTAGTTATCGTTTTGAGTGAACTCTTGGAAGCCGAGGAAGAGGAAAAAAGAGGAAAAGAGCGCAAGAGAGGGAAATGTGAAGTGAGTCGATAGCCGCCAATCCGTCCGCCATTTTCCTCAACTATGTATATGCGCACAACAGCTCTCCCTGAGCAGCCAATCAGAGCGCAGGATCGGCAAAAGGATCGCGAGGGTTCCCATGACACGCTATGCAGTCCTCGAACCTAGTTCGGTGAACCTTTCGAACCAGGGTTTGCGCACAAGTATTTGGTCGGTTAAGAAACAACCTGTGTGAACCTAGTTAGCGAACCAAAAGTCCGCCCGGTTAAGAACGGCCTTAAGATGTCCCATGCAAAAATTATAACCTCACTGTGGCCACATAATAGACATTTCATAAAAAACAAACAAACAAAAAAAAACCCCTGAAAGTTGAATGCTACTACCTGTGATGTTCTCGGATCTGTCAACCACGCCCAAGCCGCTACAGCAGTTAGGATGGAAATTACGATCAGAAGCACTGCAACAATCCACAAATAGCATTAGGTTTACGGCCTTAGGTTCATCACAGCACTGTCACCTGAATCTTTATGTATCCACACCCTCATGCAACCCACACACAGAAAACTGCGGTCCTGAATTATAGATCTTACACCACTGCAACACAAAACAATCCCACTTATCCCACTTCTGCCTAACAAATACACTTTTCAAGTAAAAAAAACAAAACAAAAACAAATTGGTGATGGCATGCATTTGATTCAAATCAGCTGAAGGATTTCAGAAAACCAACAAGGCAAGTTACAGTCTTTTACTAATGAAAAAAATGCCTTCTTTCGAAAGTTAGTATGAACGTATATATTAAAAACTTAAGTAAGTCTTACTCCGCCATCCCCTTGCAGCCGGCTGAAGTTTGTCAATCACTTCTGTAAGTCTTCTTTCGAACGCTTTCAGATCTGTAAAAAAAACAAGGAGGGAAGGCCCCGTCCTACAAAGTTGTTTCTCCAAACTTCATTTTATTTTGTCTTTGTTGTTATTATTGCCGGTTCTCCCCTCTCCATGTTCTACCAATGACACTAGATCCTCTACGACCTCGACCGATTAGCCACGTGACTGGGGGTGGGGGAAGAAGGGAGGGAGAGAGAGAGAGGCAGAGAGAGAGGGTGGGTGTTTAGGAGTTTAACGTCCTTTTCACGTGAGGGTGATGTCAAAGACGGGGCAACGAGAAAAAGGCCAGCACAAATATTTGGCCCCAGCGGCCAGGATTCGAACTCTCGGCCCAAGCATTAAAAGTCCAACGCTCTACCATTCGGCCACCCTGGCTCCCCAGAGAGAGAGAGAGAGAGAGAGGTCAGTTCCGTGATCTAAACATTTGACGTCTGCCTCAGGCAGGTCGTCATACAGAGTGAAAGAGAGATGACGTCAATTCCGTGAAGTAAACTTTCGACGTCAGCCTCTATCACTGAGATCGTCTGAGGATGCTTGTTCATGTCTTGTGATTTCCCTGTTGGCTTTGTGACTTCTCCGACTGAATTATTTTTCACATGAAATCTGGAAGATCTAGAGGGCTGATGAAATGTCGGAAGCAGTGGCGATACTTGCAGATTTTGTCTGTGAACCAAACATTTGACGTCAGCCTCACGCTGCTCGTCTGACAGATGATACTTCTACATATCTTGTGATTTCCTTGTTGCTTTTGTGACTTCCGTGACTGAATTGATTTTGACATAAAATCTGGAAGATCTAGAGAGATGATGAAACGTGGACTCAAGTGCCTTGGTTTGTACTTACGAAATTGCAAAATTGGAACTTTTTTGACCGGCGCTTCTCGCAGAAACGTGAAAAATGTGTTTATCTAAAAGCTCTGCTATTCTTAATACTAAAGCTATAATAGTGCAGCAGTTCATGTCATATGTGCAGTTGGCACAAGTGACAAAAATACCGGAATGATGAGTAATTCGAAGGAGTCTTTTCATAGATATTTGGCCTTATATGCAAACCACCCCTACCTCGGAAATATTTTTCTTACACAAAACCTGTCAGAGCTACATAGCTGTGCTACGAAAACAGGCAGTATAATTGGATGATCTTCCCAATTTCAGAAAATGAAGCCATTTGAACATTTTTTTTCGAAAAAATTCGTAACATGACCGCTTTTTAAAAATCGGCGATAACTCTTTTGAAAATGCAGTAGGCTAAAAATCGTTAAAAATAGGTCTGGAGAAGGTGAAGTCCCATTTTATCTCCAAGTAAAAAGGCCTCCAACGAGGTGGTTTAGGAGATAGCCATCATTACATCCGTCCACACACACACACACACACACACGTCATTCCCGCCAAAAAGAACGCAGCAGCAAAGTGTGCACGTAAGGTGTCTATGACGCAGATTTCGTTACGTCACTGTGTGCGTGAAAGTAAGTATTGTGTGGAGAAACGTCACAGTCTTGTTTTGTATCACTGAAACTTGCTGCTGCGCGTAGCAAAATCTGCCCCGTCTCATAAAGTTGTTTCTCTATAGAGAAACAACTTAAAAAATAATAAAATAAGAAATTTTTGAAACAACAAAATATGAACTACAAAGATGAGCGTGTTTTCAATGAATAACTCAGCAACCGGAACGTTACCTTTAAGGACAGGAAATTAAGAAGAAGAAAAAAATTCAACCTTATAGATGCCAAACAAATCATAACGCCGAGATTGGGAATGAAGTAAATGGCACCCAAACTGTCTTGCAGCATCAAATGAATGGGCCTGTTTTTATTCCAGTATGTGTTGCCGGCATTCATACATGTCCAGTGTGAATGATCGCGTGATTTATTTTGAAATTCTCACAAACGGCAACCTAAAAACATAAGGCAAACCGTACCTTCTGTTTGTTCAGCCATTTTCGCTCCTCTTACTTGGTCTCTTTACCACAAACTATCCAAAATCCAACCTCAAACATCGCCGATCTCACAATCGTTAGAAGAAAACTCTATCAGTTGCTTCAAAAGAAAATACTTGTTGAATGAAAGCTGGTCTCTCAAAAATCCTTGTACTCATTGAGTCAACCTTATCCTTTTTACAACTGTCGGACTTTTCAGTACTTTTGTAGTTTTTAGTCGTCTCCGGTTGAGGGTTTGCGCTTTTGGAAAATCAGCTGCCGAACGCTAATTTGTGAAGAGCGTAGGTCGATAAGTTGCCCGATTGGGAAACATCACCGGAAGTTGAGTTTCTACAAGGTAAGCCGAATGGAAGTTTTCCAAAAAGTGCTGGATTTTGTTATGTTTTTCACATGGATAGGGTTTTATTCATGTACACATGCTGAATACTTGTCAGTTGCAGCAGTTCATTTTATTTGCACAACGTACTTTGCCTACTTGAAGGATTTCTATCGAGTTTCGCGATCCTAATTCTATTTCCAACATGGCGGCGTGATTTCGCGCAAGTTGGTTTTGTTTTGTTTGCCCGAAATTGTTTGGCAATTTTTTCATCAGAGGACGACCAAGAAAACTTCAGTCGCAGTAAGAGGTACCTAACCATGCGTATTCGATTCAGAATTTTATTCTTTGACAATTTTTTAAACAAAATTTTGGCTGAAACACGGGTAAGTAAGTAAATTTATGAATCTACATGTATACACGACTGTCTTATTCTTACACCGTTACACATGTGTGTATCAGTATGAATTTGTTTTTTTTTATTTCACCTATCTCAAGGCATGCCATATTAAATGGTATCGCCTTGGAGACGCATATTCGTTGTGGTACAAGAAGACGCACACACACGCATTCACACATTTAGGTCAGTGATATTCTACTTCTAGTGATTTGCCCAGTGGCAATACTGGCATGGCAGTGAAGTGATGATCACTGAATCTTGTTCTTACTGATCATTACCAAAATTACACATACACATACACAAAAGGGAAAAAATGCTGATACATGTTATGTCAGTGGTCATTAAATTGCTTCACACTTGCAGATCACCATCTACAGGAATGTATTGTGGAAGTAAGGGTTTCTGCATTACAAGAAGAGGAATTAAAATTGTTTTCTTGATGGGGATAGACTTTGACAAGTGAAATTTTTTACTGGTATTTAGCAGTATGGGTCTTCAGTGATAAAACTTTAATTAACAGCTTCTCAACATGTCTGTCATGTGTGTCAATTCCTGTCTTGTTTTCAATCAAGGCTTAAAAGTGGGAAGTAAGTAAAGGAGAGCCAGCCATGTCTTCACGGTCAAGCCGACGCTCTCGGAGTCGGAGCAAGAGCCCAAGCTCCACCAGAAGTGGCAGCCGCAAACGAGATCAGGAGCGGCCCTGGCTAAGGAGTAGTAGCTCACCTTCGAGGAGCCGTTCTAGATCCAGATCAAGGTCAAGGTCCCCACGACGTCGTAGGACATCACGGGGTAGGAAAAGCCGTTCAAGGTCACCGGTGCGTCCTGTCATGAGCAAGGAAGCACGATACATGAATGCGCGAGTTTTTGTTGCCAACGTGGCCTCGGACAGAGTCAGCAACATGGACCTTCAAGAGCATTTTGAGAAGCATGGCAAAGTCGTTGGTGAGTACCGAGTTGTCAAGTGTTACCAGAGACCCTCTTGATCACATCCCCAGTGTACCTTATTAAGCACGTCTGTGTGTCGTTCACGCACATTATATCCAGCTTGAAAATCTCTGCATCAGATTCTGAAGTATGTGCATAAACGACGTCATTAATTTTACAAAACGACCCTCTGAATTTGATAGAGAGGGCAAAGTGACCCTCAGTTTTGAAAGCGGTAAAGGGGCACTGAATCACCCAATTCACCTTTTCCATTCCCAAACAGTTCTTGACTTTCCAAGAATAATATTGTTATGAATAAAATATTGAAATGTGTAAAAATGTGAGTAGGGACAGATACTGTACATAGGATAACATTAACTATCATGTGTAGAGAGAGGGGGTATGTGGATGTGTGTGGATACCAGTATGTATTTTCAGCTTAGCTGATTCAGTTTCTAATCACACGCTAAGACTACTAAGAGTAAGATTTTTTTTTATACACGGGTCTTTTTTAAGGTTGTGTATTCTGTCCTTTTTTTCATCAAGTTTCAGTGAACTGCAAAATTCCCTTGATGTGAATTTGTGATTGGTTTTTTAACTCCCTTGAGTACTTTGGTTTTTGTCTGCAGATGTATTGGTGCACCACAACGGCTACGGCTTCGTCCAGTTTTTTAAAGAGGAGGATGGTAGAAAGGCTGTGGCTGCCGAAAATAATGCACTCCTTGGTGGGAAAAGGATCAGTGAGTATATAATTTTTTTTTAATGGAAAATCTTTTGCTAATATTATAGTAATAACAGCATGGTGTCATGTGATCCATTTGCTCAACTTGTCTTGAGTTGAATAGGATCAGGCTGATTAGATGAGTTTTTTTTTATTATTTTTTTTTTACTTTTTACCTTAGCTCGTAAGTATTTTAAGGCTCGCACTAGAGCTGTTTGGATCCGGGGCAGATCTGTGGCACAAATAGGAGAAAACACAGTTTATTTTATTCAGCCACCGTCAAATGAAGGGTCCCCAGGCACTTAACGAGTTATAATTTGTAGACCAATACAAACTTAATTTAAAATATATTCCCCCACACACAAATTGGCATGTTAATTAATTTATGTCATTTGCCTAGAGACTGCATGATCCAACCAAGCAACATTTCATTCTTTCCAATATTTCCAATGTTAACAATCACAATCATGTACACAGATGTGTTTGTGACTTTCCTACTTTTATGAGAGTGTTGAGGGCTTGAAGGTTGAGTGATCATGCCTGTCGGCAGTACACGCTCCTGTAACATCAACCCAGAGGCCAGATGACAGACAGCTTTGAATGTGTCCTGCTGTGTATTGTTTTTTTGTTGTGTTTGATAATAAAAGAACTGCTCTTCGCTCAACTCTTCATTGTTTGTGTGATCTGTTAATGATTGTGAACTTCTCAGTTTAACTAGTCTCACTCTCAGATTATTTTGTGAGGGTGATTTTGGTGTGTTTTTATTTGAATGTGGAGGGAAATTTGATAGCGCGATTGTCTTGGTTGACGAAAATGAAAACAGTCACATTGATTTCTTTCATTACTTATGAAACCTTGTCTGGATGAATATGAAATTCATAAGATAAATTTGCATTGACCCTATTGCTGAGTTTTGTTGACTTAAGTTTTTTTGTTTGAGTGTTTACTAAATTCATAGGATTTTTTTGTTTTGTTTGTTGTTGTTTTTTCTCTTTTTGTTGTTGTTGTTCTTTTGGTTTTTTTGTTTGTGAGATGAAAATATAGAATTGAACATAGTAGTAGCAAACTGTGTGTCTAAAGTTTCTAAGTTCAGGCACTGATTCGCAGCACTGCAGGAAGGATGAGCAAAGTTTGGAGTGTGTGTGAGAATTTCGTTCGCTTGAAAGGTGGTGTTTTTTTGCCATGGAGTGCTGGACATTGATGTCTTTGACAGTAACAGTAGGAGAGCTGTTGGCATTTAATTCTGTTATTGCCCACAACCACCAGTCTGATGGATTGCTCTTCGTCTGTCTGTTGAACACTTTTCGAATTGACAAATTCTTGACAGTACTGTGTTGTTCCCGTACCTCGCTCGGTTCTTCCACAGCAGTTTCTTTTTTCAGAGTGTAACATGGCAGCAGAAGGAAAACGAAACCCTCATATGGGGCCTGGAGGAGCAAGAGGACTGCCACCTGAAGACAGGTACCACCATATATATGCTTACCTCTGGCCTACAAGAAACCGCATCATAGAAGTATGTACAGTATGAGAATTTAATGGCACTCTTTGGACGTAATCAAGCTGCTGGCTTCATGCATGGACAGGCTTTTTTTGTTTTTACTACAGAGGAAAACTGTGACCACTCTCTCTGTGCAACATACACAGAGAGAGGGGTTGCATTTTTCCTGTCTCTGAGAATGGTGCGGCAGCTGCTTTTTACTACATGTAACACTAGTAACTGGCAGACGATATCGTAATTCTAAGTTTTATTATAAAAGATTCAGTTTTTATTATCATTTCATTGTACTTGCACCTGAGGCCAGAGTCCAGCCCATGGGGTAGGCTAAACTCTTCAGAGATGGACAGATGAAGAGAAATTAACATCGCGTACAAATTCTGTCTTGTTGACCCTTGCATAATTTGCATCCTGGTTCATTTGTTTGCTGATGTGTATTTCGTGGAGAACTGTATAAATGTACTGTGTGGTTGCAGATTGCCACGAGACAGGGATCGGTCTCCACTGCGTGATCCATATGGTCCTCCATATGTCGACCCATACCTGCGGGGGAGGGATTTACCACCACCGCCTCCCAGGTAAGCTGCAGTGCTGATACTAACATGTACATTTTGCTCACACTTTTTTGATTAATTTAGGTTTGGCTAAAGAGCAAAAAGGAAGGAATCTGGAGATGATGTATGTCATACCTGGGAGCATGCACATGTACACGCACACACACACTGTAATAAAAGCTGCATCGTAAAAATGGGAGTGCCTTCGTTTCTATTACAGTTTACTGGTGCTTTGGTCATGAGACAAAATACATTCCAGTACCTGGACCAACATAACGCTGTTGCTGAAAGAATTTTGTGTGTGTGTGTGATTTGTGCTTGTTGCATAAATTTTACAAGCAGAAACATCAATCTTTGTGTAGAGCTTATGTGGTAAAGTTACTTTGCAGGGACCCATATTTTGATGACCCGTACAGGCGGCCTTTGCCACCAGATCCATACTTCGACAGATTTCGTGATGACCCTTTCAGGTAAGGCTGCATGAGCAATGTTGTGTGCTGTTTTACAGACTGGGTTAAAGACTGCTGGGGGGGTGGGGGGGGGGGGCTAATTATTAGCTGTACCTCATTCACATTCCAGGATAGCCTAGTCTCCTAACTTTTGTTGCAGGGATTACTTCGCAAAACAACAAAACAAAAAATATGAAGTTGAAGAGGGGGAAAGGGACTGTTGTTTGCTTGAAGTGAGAGGAAAAAAAGATAATTAATCTGCTGTTATTTGGTTAAACTTTAATAGGGATTTGATAAGGGCATAGGTTTCCTTGTCATTTCATGGTGGTAGCGTTTTGGTTCTTAATTGTAGTGTCATTCATCATGCATATTTTGTGTCCAGGCGAGACCCATTTCTTGACCCCTACAGAGATCCTGTCCCCTTCAGGGACCCATTTAGAGATCCCTTGTACGACAGCCTGGCTCCAAAGAAACCAGTGGACTGTGAAATAATCATCATGAACGCTCAGCTCAGGTAAATTTCTTGTTCCTGTATTGTGTATTGTTTGATGATCTGTGGTGGTTGGTGGAAGAGCAACACTTTATGTTTTTAATCATACACTGTACCAGGTGAGAGATTTTTTTGAAGTTAGTCCTGGTACAGTCGAACCTGCCAAGGCGGTCACCTGTATAAGCTATGCCACTGTCTAACATGGTCACCCCAGAGGATCCCCTGACATGCTAGCTGTTGACATGCCACCCTGGATAACCTGGTCACCTGTCTAAGGCGGCCAGTTTGGCCCCGTCCCTTGGGTGACCGCCTTACACAGGTTTGACTGTACTGTACATTGGTATCTGTGGTTCGTGTGAATTCATAGATGTATCTGCTGAAAGGAGGCTGCTTTACCTGTCCTCATATCTGAACTATGTTTCTAGGTATCTGACACCCATGAGACAAGACTTACTCATAATGGATGTCATACCTTTCGAAACATGCATAGTTTGAATACTGAAGAGAAAATCATCTTTCGGAACATCCATTGTTTGAATATTGAAGAGAAAAATAAAATCAACTTTTTAAGTTGAAGTGTCGTTTTGGCACTCACAGTTTTTGCTGAACTGGTTTTGAATTTTTGTGTTTGTTCATACAGGTATTCACATGCTGGTTGCTTTTGCTGCTTGTGACATGCTTAACTGAGTCTTGGCTTTATGAGGCTTCGACTTATAAATGTACATGTAAGTGTCGTATGTATTGTAACAACAGAATCATGTGTGTGTGTGTATGTATCTTTTTTTCAGAGACTATGCAGACTTGCTGGAGAGACGTTTGAAAAATGTCAACTTGTTAACGGGTATTGTCGTCATCCGGGAGGATCGCACAATTCAGCAGCAAGTGGAGGACGCTACGAGGCGAAACTGTCTCTTTGCTATTGTGGTGAACAGTCAAAATGAGCTTCATCGCTCGCTGACCCTCAACATTCTCCATGGCATGCCACAGGGTTTGTTGCCAGCAGTTGCACCATGTGTTTGTGCGTGTGTGTGTGTGTGTGTGTGTGTGTGTGTGTGTGTGTACAAGGATACCATGATCCATTCATGAGGAACATTAGAAAGACCTGTTGATCACATATAGATCTACAGTCAAATTATAGACGAAAGCTTAGAATCTGAGATGAAAGTGAAACAGACCATGAATGAATGAAACCCAGCAAATTAAAAATTATAACATTTGCCCAGAGAATGCACACACTTGTTCGTGGGCAAGTTCAAATTGGTAACTGTGTAAGAAATTCTCAGTGTCTGCCAGTAAACAATATCCAGTTTAGGCCTGCACTACTGGATTCATCGCGACCGACATGCTTCGTAATGTGCTAGCCATGCGTTCATTGCTTATCACTTGCTGTTTCTCTAACATATGACCACAATGTGATTGATATTTGATACGCTACTTTTTGTTTGAACTTCCCCAGAGCACAGAAATATGCCACTGGATGATGCCCTGTCACTGGTAGCTCGCAGCTTTGAGAAATACCTGCAGGCAGAGAAAGAGAAAGCGCTCGGTGGCAGTAGTGCAACTGCTGCGTCATCGAGCTGCATTCCCTCCATACCTTTCCTCCCTCCACCAAAAGAGATCTCGTATCTGCTGAACCTGCTGGCGGACAACAGGCAGTTAACAGTGGAGGAGCTGGACAAAGTGATAATGTATTTAAAGGAACGCAAAGATAAGTTGTTGGAGGCTGAGGGCCTGCCACCAAGTAATGGTGAGTTGCAGTTTCTGTGTGGTTGAATCAAGTCAAGTCAAGTCAAAAAATTTGTTTATCCCATGCGGGCAATTCATGCGGGCGAGCATGAGACACATAAAGGAAGTTAAGATCACTAAATTCGTATAATTGTACTCTCTCTCTCTCTCTCTCCACTCTTCTCCCTCTCTCTCTCTCTCTCACGCGCGCGCACGCACGCACACACACACATCCCGCACTTTGGTGAGATGTGGTCTCAGTGGATTTTTTTGTTAAGATTTAATTTTAAGATGTGGGAAGTAGGAAGAGATGGTCTTTTTGTTCAGTTTTCTATTCTTGCTGAAAACAAACAAACAACAAGACAAAAGACTCGGAAGAGCAAAAAAAGTGTTGTGGATATGTCCTCCATCTAGCATCGGGTATTCTAAATCACACATTCTGATTGGAACAGTCTGTCAGGCACGCGCTTTTTAATAACTGTCATTTGGATTTGAGGTTAATTAATTCAACTGTTTAGAGATGGGCAGTTTCCAGTGCAGACTACTGACATCACACACACACTTGATCAGGATAGCTATGGTACTAAGTTACTAAATACCTCACTATCCATCATTAGGTTAGGGACTCCAGTCCTGACAGAGTTGTCCAGCCACTTTCAGTGCTCTTGTTATGATGATACTGTAATAAATAACACATGTAATATGCTCATTAATATAGGCGCTTTATCCCAAATATTTGGCTCAAAGCACCGTGAGCTGGACCCAACACGCACGCTCACGTGAATCACATGCATTCTCTCACACACTGTGGACACATTACACTCACGTGGTGTGAAGGCAGACCTGCCTACACTACACATTGACCATAGAAAACTAAGTAATTTTGGGTTTACTACGCATTTAATTGCCCCACTACACATTTTTTTCCCTAAATCTACTTAATTTAGCGGTAAGCGTTTCGTCAAATCCGATCTGAAGTTTTGCTCGCGCCGATCCAGCTTTTTGAACGAGCCTCATTCAAAGTTTAAGAATGTATAAATACCCGGTAGAAAGAAATTTGGCTTTAAAAAAAATACTGAGATACTATGGTAGTACACTGTAACCAGTCGAAGCAAACAAGCCAAAGAATAGAATAGTTGATCTGCAGCATAAGCAACAAGCTGGCACATTTCGGATGGGTTACGTTAGGACTACTCATTTGGCCAGGAAACTACTCGTTTGGTTTTTGGCACTACTCATGTCATGTTTGGTGGGTAGGCAGGTCTGCGAAGGGCCAGCTCAGCAATTTAAGTTTCGGAAGTTTAGAATTGCATTTATTTTTTAATTTTGTGGGCTGAACATTTCCAAAGCAGAGGGGGAGGAAACCGGAGTACCCGGAGAGAATCCCCCAATGGTCGGCCTGAATCATTGAACGAGAAAGAAAAATTCTTCGCCCTGAGTGGGACTCAAACCTGACCTCTCACATTGGTGACTAAGTCTTAACCACTAGACCACCGACCGCCCCGGTTATCTTTGGGATAGACGTGTTTTCAGCTTGGCTGCTTTTTTTCCAGTGTTGCCTTTTGGAATGTTGCATCACTTTTTTCCTCTCTGTTCCGCCTCTGAACGTAACAGGAACAACACTGACAACAGCTCCAGCAGAACCACCACCACTTGACCCCATCGCCCAGCAGCAGCAGCAGCTACAGCAGTTCCACGAACAGCAGAAACAACAGCAACAGCAGGAACTGCAGCACAAGATCCTCAGCATGATGAATGGCACAACGGCACCAGCAGGTAAGTACTTGTTGTGGACTGGTCACCGCTGATGAATCCTTTTCTCAGGACACGGCACCAGTTTTACACTCCGTGGCCTGTAGCTTCAGCTGTGGGAGTTACTACATGTAGTTTTGATCCGCGTTTTACAAGGTGAGGTACCATCCATATAGAGAATTGGCAAAGGTTCTACTGTATTCCTCCTTTCTGGCAGATGTATTCGTGCCAAGATCATGTATAGTGGTGTTTGGTAGTCACAAAGTAAGGGCTTTTACTGGTCGTGGTTTTTTGTTTGTTTGTGGGGTTTTTTCCTAGTAAGTCACAATAGTAACGCGAGCAGGGAGAC
Organism: Batillaria attramentaria; assembly: GCA_018292915.2. NCBI lineage: Eukaryota > Metazoa > Mollusca > Gastropoda > Batillariidae > Batillaria > Batillaria attramentaria. The sequence goes on along the minus strand of JACVVK020000047.1, from coordinate 668,287 downwards.
ACTAACGGTGTTGACGCCTGCAGGGCTCAGAAAACTGTTGAAACTTTTACAAAACTTTGCTCTTCTTTTTATTATTATTATTATTTGTTTATGTTTTTGTTTTTTAAAATTTATTTTTTAATGTGTCTTGGTAAACTTTAATGTGTCCTTGATTTCATCTCTGCTATAGATTTTTTAGTGTGTTTTTCAGTGGGCTGTATATTCTCACACTTAACATTAGACTTTGTTTATCTTGGATCTTGCTGCAACTACTGTGCCATGCTACAATATAATTCCATATTAGGGAGCTCATGTATTCTGCACGAGCTCCTTGATCACCCAACACCATCCAACTGTGCTGCTTGTCAGATGAGTAGGTTTTTGCTGTGCCTCAGATTTCATGAAATACGTCTACAGTTTTTTATATCTTACAGCTCCCAGTAGTATGAGTCTTGCTCAAAGCTCCATTGCTGGACTGCCATTGGGAGGACTTTCCACAGCAGGGCTCTCCACAGCAGGATTCTCAACAGCAGGATTCTCAACAGCGGGACTTGGCACAATGGGACTTAGCACAGCAGGACTTTCAACAGCCGGGGTAATCCCATTGCCCAAAAGCCAATCCCATAACCCCTTGCTTCTAGCCACCGCCACCCCTGCTGTCAGTACCAGCACAACAGCTGCGCCGGCCGCGACGTTGATCAACTTCGACAACCCGACCGTGCAGAAGGCACTAGACAACCTGATACAGAGTGGACCCAACCTTCTGAGGAACATCAGCACCTCAGGCATCTTGCAATCTCCTCCTTCGGCCAGCCAGACTGGAGCACCCGGCCCGGGGTCAGCTACGTTCCCATCCGCCACCCAGCGTCGCTTCTGAGTCCCTAAAAATGTATGTCATCAAGTATTGTGTTCATCTGGTGTGCTTGTGAGTGCATGTGTACGTGTGGGCTGTCTTTTCTAACTTGTTAAACTCCACGACAGATTTTGTAGGTTAGATTTTGTTTGTCCGTGCGTACTTGTCTTTTGTAGCTGTGTTTAACTTCGTGATAGGTGTTGCGCTCTAGCTTCTGTTTGTCCCTTGAAAGAAAACGTTAATTCCATGCTTTGCATAGTAGACTCTTCCATTCTCTGCATTTGGCTTTGTGTTGTTGACATTTCATTTAGATCGTTCAGCATTTGATGCTCTGCAAACAGGAAGTCTGAACTGGTGCATCTTGAGATTTGAATACTGCCCCTGCATAAATATTTTTAAAAAGTTTTCATTCATGAAGTTTGTTTTTAGCTCACTTGTGTAACAAAGTGAGTCTGTGTTTTAGTCCTCCATTGTCTGTCGGTAAGAGTGTGTGTGTGTGTCTGGAATTAGTGGAAAAACTTCAACATTGTCATCTCAAAACTTACAAACAGCAGAGGCACTAAACTTTGCAAGCTGATAGACAGTGACAAGACCTTCCAAAACACCCTCTTGAATGACCTTGACTCAAGGTCAAGGTCATAAAAGCTCTGTTTGGAACTTTAATATTGCCATTTTCTCAGAGTGTAAGCGCCAGAGGCTTCATACTTTGCATGATGATAGACATGGATGAGACCTATACTGACATACCTGTATTCAGTGACCTTGTGTCAGGGTCAAGGCCAAGGCCAGCTGTTTGTGTAAAACGTAAAAAAAAGTTTAACGTTGGCATTTGAGAAACAGTAAACAGTAGAGGCACCAAACTTTGCATGCTGATATACTGTGACAAGACCTTTCACAATACTCCGTCTTGAATGACCTTGACTAAAGGTCATTAATGCTCGCAGTTGTTTATTTTAAAATTGGCATAACTACAAACAGCAGAGGTATCAAACTTGGCATAGTAATAGACATTGATAAGGTCATTACTGACACATCTTGAGTGACCTTTACTCAAGGTCAAGGCCATCAGTGGAAAACTGTAACATTGCCATTTTCTCAGAAACTATGAACACAAGAGACCCTTAACTTGGCATGCTGATAGACCTTTACAGACATACACATCTTATTGATCGACCTTGACCCACTTCACAAGTGAGCCAAGTAGGCTTCTGCCTCTCTAGTTTTTGTTTGTTTTTTAAAATGTTAAGGCATTTTCATGTTGTTTTTTGCCTAACAGTTTCTTTTGTTGTGTCATTTGGGAGTCACTGACATCGTCATCACCATTGAACTGTTTGATAGGGAAAAGAAATTGTCAGTAATGTATGAATAAAGGTGTTTTGCAATTGTCAGTTGAGAAAATGTTCTTTTTTTCTGGCAGTGGGAGAGGGCTGGGATGTATGGCTTTAATAAAGTAAATCTTATGTGACAGGCGTTGTGGTCATCTTTGCTGTTGAGGAATGAATGGTGTCATTGTCTTTGGGAGTAAGTGATTTTATGAGTCGTAATCTGTGGGGGTGGCCAAATGCAAGCGGCTGGTTGCCATTGAAAACGATGCCAAGCACCTTACTTGATCGCACTTAGTAAATTGGCCTGAAATTTTGGAAATGTCTGCAGCTTGGCACTTGACCAGTTGATGTCTACAATTGTTAGGCCTCTTGTTGTTTGTAGAGCTCTTTGATTTCACTTTGGTTACGAGGAGTTGGGGGGGGGGGGGTGAGGGGACCCAAAGGTACTCAACATTTTGGCCACCCCAGGTTTATCGCACTGTTGTGGTTAAATGTGTTTCTTTGTTACGTGTGTGTGAAAGCGCTTTGTGGTTTGAGAATAAGATGGTCTAATTTCAGTAGTCACCCTTAGTCGAAATTGGATGTAGTCGAGAAAAGACCTGCAACAGAAAACAGTGTTTAGAGCCCTTTGGTTCATTTCACAATTTTTTTCCTAGTTTCTCTCCACGTGCGGCTTTGCAAGGCACTGTGCCTGGTGAAATGTAGGAATATGAGGAGCTGCCAGACATGTTAAAAACTTGTTACTAATAAAATGTTGAGACTGCAGTACAGATGTCCATTACTAGGGCTGCAAGCGGTGTGATGGCAACAAAATAAAATGGCTTTGTGTGGATGGATGAGTGTGTACAAGTTTGAGAGTACATGTAATTCTTTTGAAAGTTTCGTCCATGATTACTCCCGACCTGGATACAGCGCTGGACCGTCGGTGTGCTAGCTCGCCTCACAATTTCAGAGAATGTTTAGTTCAGCTTGATGACTGTTGCCTGTTTCGATGACTAGACCATATAGTGTGAACCCTAAGGCCGTGACGTGGTTGTTGAAGTTGAATACAGACGAATTCATTGTAAAATGTAGAAATGATTTGCTGGTATCGTCAGTTCTAACGAGGAGCACGCTACGTTCTGGTGTATTTTACGAGAAGCCAACTAAATTCAAGTCTTTTCTTATGGTGAGGTGCAGCATCACTGACACCCTACGGTCCAGTCACTGCTTCATGTACGTGTCACAAACGATTGAGAGATGAATAAAGCTGTTGGCTGAAGGACGGAAAGGTCAGAGCTCCATGGAAACGTTCCACGGTTATCGTTCGTCATAGCAACAGAGTCATCGACTGAAGAAGATTCCAAGGCCGGAAGAGGCTGCTGCAGAAAGATCCATTGTGTCACGTGATTCGACCGGGCCAGTCAACAGGACCTTCCAGCCAGCAAGCAAGGGCGTGTCGTCGACATCGCAAACAAGGTTGTCAACATACGGTATTACCTAAACGCACCTCCCGCACCCGGTATTCGGGGGAAAAAAACAAAAAAAACCGCGAGCGTAAAGCGATCTGTCTGTCTGCCGCCACCACGCTGACAGTACAGCACAGTAAAATTCATGGTTTAGCACACTTCCGAGCAAAATGGCGATCCGTGGCCAAACTGCTATGTCGGTATCCGAATGGCGACAGTGTCACGTAGGAAGGTTCGCTCGGGGGTGAAACTGCAGTAAACCGAACCGAGCTCGCTTCAAGGTGGCATGGCTGCGCTCCGGAAAGTCCATACGCGCTCCACCCCACCCTGTCGGTGCTCGGGCCTCGGGTTCGATTCAGTCTCGACCGGGAGCCACAAATTTGTGCTGGCTTTTTGCGTTGTCACTATCCCGTCTGCACATTACCCTAATGTTTACGACGCTAAACCCACAAGTAAGCAAGCAAGCAAGCTCTGTATCCTTTACCGTCTCGCCACCGTCTTCTGTGTGGCTGTTCCAATGTTTATCAGGTTCACAAAAGGCCATGTCATGCTTTTTCAAGGACGTCCGTCTTCCACCGCCCCTGTATTGACAGAGTTCTACTGTGCGGGCGACCTATGACCGCGATTTTGTTCCCGCACGGCAAGCTCCGTCCCTCACCATTCGGCGTGAAACTGACTCCAGTAGTCCGAAGGTAGACCGGTGATGGTGTTTTCTTGCGTTGGTCGGTGCAGCATTCGTTACAAAAGAGGATATCGGCACACCCGTTTGATTGTTCGGTAAACATCCGGCATGTAGGCCTACACGTCGCGCGTCAGTTCAGGACAAGGATGTCGGTGGAGACATTTGCATTCTGGTGTGGTGGTGCATGACCAGGCGACAAGTAACCCGAATGTACAGAATACAGACCGAGAAAGCGCAATTTTTGTAATGCATGAACACCGGTTGTGTTGTGTGCATGTCGCCGGACTGTTCTTCATGGATATGCACATACGCCGCTACCGTTCCGCAGACATATGTTTCTCGCAATGCGGGAGAGCATAAACGGTCTTCACGCGGACAATAAGCTGCTGTACTCTCGTTCCGCGTTGTACATTTTTGGTACACGTGCAAGGGAACTCTGCAGTTTGACTTGGCCGTGTTAGTGTTTTATCTGACAAGCCAGCAGTCGACTATGTCCGTCCGTCCGTCTGTGCGTTCGCCGAGCCGCGTTTTGTTTCAGCGTCACGTTCGCGGAGTCAGTCTCGAGACGGCTTACCTGCATTAATTCATTTCTTCTTTTTTTTAATCAGCGGACCAAATCTGAAATTCTTAAAACAAAACAAAACAATAATAATAATAATAATAATTAAAAAAAAACAGGTGTGTTTTTTTAAGCAGCGGACCAAATCTGAAATTCTCAAAACAAAACAAAATAATAATAATAATAATAAAAAAAAAACAGGTGTGTAAGTCATGAAGCGAACCCCCTCCCATTACGTCGCTTCGTTCGTGGAAAATCCGAGGTGGAAAAGCGTCGGAGTGTCCATGCTCGGGTCGCGGGTTCGAATCTAGGCCGGGAGCGACAAATTTGTTCTGGCTTACTACCCCCGCGTGATAAAGTATTATCCCTACGAGGTTGTGTGTGTGTGTGTGTGTGTGTGTGTGTGTGTGTGTGTGTGTGTGGTGTGTGTGTGTGTGTGTGTGTGTGTGTTGGGGGGGGGGGCGCCATGTACCCGCAAACATTTAACAAGAAGTCGAGCAAGCGCTTTCAGCTGTCCGGCATTACCGACTGATAACTTTGATGGCCAAGCCGCCGTACCCGCTCGCTGCGAGAGTAATGGTGACAGACGCAAACCGCGAAACCCTTTTTTTTTGTTTTGTTTTGCTTTGTTTTGTTCTTGATTTCGTCATAACGTTGACGTGACAATGCTTATCTTTGCGGACTCTTGTCAGTCACCCAACTTGTCCGCACGAAACGGGACAGTGTTGCAATCGGCACAATCAGCACTAAGACACAAAAACAATACAAAAAAAGCCCCCAAAACTGACAAAAATAACTAAGTAAGCACTTAAAAAAATATTCAAAAATGGAAATGAGAAACTACAGAAAGACTTCACTCCATTTTTATTATTGTCGAATAATCTGTGCCAGAGACACAGTGTGTTTAACAAGATCTTTCTTTCATTTTTCTTTAGATGGGGCGTTTGGGGGGAGGGGTGGGGGTGGGGGAGTCCTACCGCCCAGGACAAACTGTATTCCCCATTTTGTTTCATAAAATGCAGGGACATGCAGATATCACGGACATAACAATGGTTTTATGCAGCGAAAACTCTCTATAATGTCTGACGCATACAGTGACGCAGGCTACCAGTATACACATCGGAATAGCCGCTATTAAAATCTCGTATCAGATGTAAAAGAGGGAAATCTGGCATACAAATATCCATGTCGGAGGAAGGAGTGAGGTGGTGGTTCGGGGGGGTAGGGATGAAGTGGTAAACAAAAGCAGGGAGACCAACTCATTCAAGGCGGGCCGATTTTTCTTCAGCCATCCCCTGTAGACGGGCCCGGCGATTTGTGAGGTTGAGGAAAGCAAAAATGATTAAAAAAAACAACAACAACAACAACAAAAAAACCCAAGACAGAGACTAGAAATTTTCAGGGTAGTTGACTAACATATTTCGGCAGCTATTGCTGAAATTTCAGTTTTCAAACTTAAATGTCTTTGTTGTTAGTCATGTTGTTTAAAAAAGAATAAAAAAATTCACGATCGTCTGAAACCGATGTGCGCGGCAGGGCCGTTCGTCCGGAAAGAGTCCCCCCCCCCCCTTTCCCCACTTCCCCACCTCCCTCCTTTCCCCACCTCCCTCCTTAACTAGCACTTGTCATCTGGGGAGACACAAAATGTCGACACTCGCATGCACACACACAAAACTGGCTGTTAGAATCTGATAGAAAAAAAAGCGAGGAGCAGGTGTGTCTCGCCTATTATGAAGCCGGAACTGATACGACTCGATAAAACTGTCACCTACGTACGCAGTCCAGCTGTTAAAGGGGCCGTTGCTACTATTGTCCCTTAGGCTCACAGATCCTTTGAGCTGTTTTCGTGGTATCTATCATTACACCACTCAGGTACCTTCGACGGTGACAACATCTGTGATGCTGGCACTGAGCCGGCAGAAGCGTACCTCGACGACCACACCGAGCGCTCCAGTTGTGTAACAGCAGTCGTAGAATTTGAATGTTCGACCGCTCGCGCAAAGTGTTAACAACATTGTATCGCACTAAGAGCTGTACTAATCATCAAGACAGAGTATTTCGAGCGTACAGGCGCACTCACGAGCGAAACTGTTCCACACTATAAGCAGGCTTAGCAAAGATGGAATTAGCCCCTGTCAAGTGAGCACGCTGGATCCTGATGGGGTTGCATGTTCAGCCAATATCAGCAGCCGACTGCTGGGCTGTTTTTGTCCAGATTCAATTTGAACATCCGTTTTTGTTGTTGTCGTCCCCCCCCCCCCGCCCCCGAGGGCTTTCAATCAATCTTGCATCGGCCAAAAGATGTTTACACTTCAACACACACACATGCACACAACCTGAACAAACCAAAACAACGACAGCACCCCCCCCCCAAAAAAAAAAAAAAAAACCAAAAAAAAACAAAAAACAAAAAAAAAACCAAGTAAATAAATAGAAACAAAAAATAAAAATAAATCCCCCTCCCCCAAAAAAACAAAAACAAAACACCAACACCTCCCCACCATACAAACAACCCAACAACAAAAATATAATCAACACATGTACTAAACTCAGACAGGCATTACCCGTTCGTTAAATTGCCGAACACATTCTTCATGCGTTGTATCCAGTCTGGCCACACCGGACTGCCTCGGCGGCGCGTGACCGGGTAAGATCACAGAAAGGACAGTAGTGCTTCGTACATACATGTTATGTATACGGACACACGTAGTACGGACCCGCTTGTTGTTGTTGTTGTTGTTTTGTTTTCAGCCCGGCCACAGCAACGTGTGTTTCAGTCGGTGTCAGTGTATGCCTGTGTTATTGCTCTTTGTTGTTGTTTTTCTCTCATATTTCTCCACTGTCCCCCAACCCTGTGATTCCGGCTTTGGTCACATGATATGCATTTCAGAGTGGTGCAGCTAATGTTTGTGGCTTGGGTTTGTGTGTGTGTGTGCATGTCAGATCGGTGACCATGCTGGAACAGCTACCGGGACACATGTAGGTGGTCGACTGCCTGTACCTCTCGGACAGCAGACCTACTCCGCCAGGCTTGCAATCAGACACAAAGTGAAAGAGGTATCGATGTCACGTGTGTGTGTTTGTGTGAGGGGGGGGGGGGGGTATTTCTTTGTCGTAATCATTTCTTGTTTTATTGGCAAGTAGTCGTAGATTTTAGCAGCATTAAGCTTACTATTGGAAAATAGTATCATCATCATCATCATCATCAATATCATGGTCGTCGTCATATCGGGCTGTCCGCTCTAGTTCACTACCTTTGGTCAGGTTATCAGCGGGCTTTGTATGTTTCTGTTACAGAATCTGTAGCCACTGAGCTCGGTGTTAGAAAGGCTGGCGGGGAACCAGGTAGGATTGCCTGATCTTCATAAGGACTTGGAAGAGTTGGTGGATGCAATGCATACTGAATGATGATGTGTGGTGTGTGTGTGTGTGTGTGTGTGTGTGTGTGTGTGTGTGTGTGTGTGTGTGTGTGTGTGTGTGTGTGAGGCAGTTGGTAGAAAAAAAAAAATTCTTACCCAAAAGGCAATGGATAATCTGATAATCTGTGATTAAAATATTTGCTTTGAAGTGTAAACTGTTACTTTTTTGTGAAATATAATGTTCATCTATGATTGCGTGTGTATGTGTGAAGAAGTGAGGTAGAGGGTGCACATATTTGACAGCTGAAACCCATGAAGGAAAATATTTCCATCTGAACACTGACTGGACGGAACTTGAAAAGACTCGCAGACAAACACGGGGAACCAGCATATTCGAATAGAAGAGCGCTGGACTTTGAATGCTACGGGCATGAGTTCGAATCCCAGCTCAGTGGGGTCAAATATTTGTGCTGGCTTTTTTTTTTGTCGTTGCTCGTCTTTGATAACACCGGCATGTGATGGAAAAGGACGTTAAACTCCCATACACCCACTCACCTGCAGACAAAGACCACAACAAACTTCGGGAAGTTCTTACTTCTAACGACTTGAAATGCCAAAAAACGGAAACTGAACCCAACGACCGAATCGGCCACTCACAAAACCCATCACCGACCACCACCACTACAAAAAAACCCGACAACAACAACAAAAACCCCACAAAACAACAACAACAACAAACACCAAACCAAAAAAATAAAATAAAATAAAACCCGCGGCAACCGTAAGAAAAAAGAAAAAAAAAAAAACATTCAACACAGGATAGCCACTCGTTGACATCATACAGTTGCACCAAAGACCGTAGATCTTTGGTTGCACTGTCGACAACTATGATGATCGGCGGTGAAACCCAGTTACTGACAAGATTCCATCAAGCGCGCTTTGTCGGCAGTGTTGACTCCGTGATGCGCATGTTTTACCTGTCACAGTTGTCACTTGTTTGTCATATTTCAAGTGGAGCAGTTCCTTGTGGCAGCACAGGGAGCCGGGGTGGTCGAATGGTAGAGTGTTGGACTTCTAATGCTCGGGTCGTGAGTTCGATCCCCGCTGGGGCCAAATATTTGTGCTGGCTTTTTCATCGTTGCCCCGTCTTTGATATCACCCTATGTGGTGGAAAAGGACGTTAAACCTCCAAACACACACACACACTCCTTGTGGCAGCTGTGCCGGCCGGCGTTGGTGCACACACTGACTGACTGACTGACAACCCCGGCCGGCGCTGAATTGGGTCACATTTGCCGCCGAAGCTCCTACAACAGCTGGTGCAACCCTGTTCCCGGTCCGGGTCCGTCGAAAACTCTAGCCCCCATGCGACGACGGCCAAGTCGGCCGGGTTAGGCCAAAAAAATAAAATAATAATAAATAAAATAAAAATTGTTGTTTCTGGTAACATGGCTTAAAAAAAAAAAAAGGTAAGTAGGTAGGGGTTTTTGGGTTTTGTTTTTTTTCGTTTCGTTGTTTACCCCCCCCCCCCCCCCGCTACACACACACATATCCAAGAACAAAGAAACAGGGTATTAATAAGAAATGATGCTCTGTGAAACTGTATTTAATATTATAATACACTATCTTACCATATTTCGTTGTAATCTTGGGTCCGCGATGGCGCACGACTACCCTGACGACAGGTGCATGAAAACCGAAACTGGTCGTGCTTGTATTTTTTTTTTCCCAGCAGCCCCCCCCCCCCCAAAAAAAAAAAAAAAAAAAAAAAATTGGGGGGGGGGGGGGGGTTGGTCGGGTTACCAGAAACAATTTTTTAATTTTTTTTTTTTTTGCCTTATCGACGGACCCGGACGGAAAAGGGTTGCAGCCGGTGTGACTGTGACATCAACAAAATTCGCCGTATTCAGTTCGAGTGCAGTGCAATTCCATTTTCTGGATATAAACGTACATTGCTGGTTGCGGCAATACACACAGGGAGCGTGTCAGTGTGGATGGCAGTCAAAACCCCTTGAGAAGCCGCCATAACTCCTGCACCAAACCAATGATAAATCTAGAGGTACGACCTCGACCGCATCAGTAGCCACGTGACTGTGGTTAGAGAAACCACTGACACCCCCCCCCCCCCCACACACACACACACGGCACACACACACTGACTGACCCCCCAAAAAGAAAAGAGAGAAACTTTGAAAAAGACAACAACAAAAAACCCACAAAAACCAAAAACCAAACCAAAAACAACAACAAAAAACAAACAAAAATACCCAAACTGCTGGAAAAAAACACAACAAAACGACTGACAACAAACAAACCAAAAAGTAAAACAACAAAACAAAAATAAAAACTGACAACAGCGGCCCCGGCCCCCCAAAAACAACAACAAGATGGCCACTGACCAGCCCAATATGTTGTTTCCATTTAATCACCTGCTGTCGTCACGGTCGTTCTTTTGTAATGCCATGTATACGGGAGCACACACACACACACACACACACACACACACACACACACACACACACACACACTACACTCTCTCTCTCTCTCTCTCTCTCTCTCTCAATGGAAACAACTGACCGGGCTTATCAGACCAATCTTGGTTTTGGAAGAGAGACGTCAAGTTGTTTTCTTTGAAATCTATGACGTTTTCCTCATTGGGATGACGCATAATACATTTGACGTAATAACTTTGACTCGGATACAATTCTTGCAATGAAAGCAGCCCCATGAAAATTGAAGTGTTGCTGCTGCGCAGTGTAAAGATCGAATTTATACCGGCTCAATGTGTTTAACAGACAAGTCTGCGCGGCGAACGTTTTTTCACTATGTGTTATGTCTGCTGCGCGCGCGCGCACACAGACACACACAGACATACGCGCGCGCGCACGCACGCACGCACGCACGCACGCACGCACGCAGACTTGCGCGAGCCGCGTTTGTGCATGTGCTCCATTGAGACCTATGTGGTGTTCTCTCACTCTACTATGCTATTGAGTGAGAGTCAGTGGGAAAAACAAAGCTCACTACATCAATGAAACTCCCGCTTTCCCCGTCTACAAATAGAGAACTTCCGAAAAGTGACGACACACCCCCACGTCAATCAAACATGACGTCGGCAAACTGACGCTGATACAGTTTTGCGTCAGTGCGCGTGTGCCTTTTCTGCGATGTTTGTGAGGCGTGTGGCTTGTGTAAAGGAAATGTGCTTCGAGTACAAATTTTCGAGTCAACTGACGACAACGGCTGCAGTGAATTTTTCTAATTGTTTTGTATATTTTTTATGGCACCCCAGGCTCATTATCTATGTATAGTAGGAGCGATTTTGAGATCTAAAGTGTGTTCACCAGCACTTTCATCAGGTACGGTTTACGCCAAAAGTACAAAAGCGACAACCTCCAAAATTCACTCAGTTGAGAGTCCGTATTCATGCTATCTATGTCCCAAAAATGGAGTGGTTTAGGTAAATATTACGCCTTTAAACGCCAGAAAGCCACTTTTTTTGAAAAGGGCGATAACTCGCAAATCATGTGTGCAATCGTACCTGGATCGGGCCTTCTATTCAACAATCTTGATTCATTTAGAAACCCCAAATTTGAAATCGATCGGTTCAGTATTTTCGGAGAAATAGGCATCTGAACTGGGTTCACATGCAATGTCAACTCAGGCTCGGTTTACATGAAAACTATAAGAGCGACCATTTTCTAGTAGTGAATCAATTCAGAGTCCGTATTCAAGCTATCTACTGCCAAAAAATTGAGTGATTTAAATAAATATTACGCCTGTACACGAAAGACAACCAACTTGTCTCAAAAGGGCGATAACTCCCAAATCACTTAATCAATCATCACACGCTTGAATCGTCTAATGTAACATTTTGATAAATTTGGATACCCCAAATTTGAAGCCATTCGGTTAAGTATCTTCGAAGAAACGGGCCCGGACACAATTCACACACGCACACACATCCGCACAGACGGCACTCACTGAGGAGGAGAAGTGCGTTCGGAACATCATACGCGTCAGCATCGATGACGCAAGTTTTCTTACGTCATTGTCAGAGTTACACTTGCAAAATCGTCTCTGCGGGAGATCGGCAGTGACGTGCGTTTGTACCACAGATGCTTGCCTATGAACGTGGAAATTTTAGCCCGTCCTATTATGTTGTTTCCATTACTATGGAAACAACATAAAAAAGAACAAGGACCCCCCCCCCCCCCCCCCAGCAAAACCAAACCAAACAACAGCAACAAAACAACAAGAACAAAAACCCCGAGCTAATGATTGCATACGTATGTAATAGGCGAGGAGGGCCAACTTGACCCATTCAGCCAGTCTGACTGGCAAGTAAAATCCGCGCCGCCAAAACAGGTGGCAGCACCCCTCACAAAGGTGAGCAAATCGGCGCACGGTGGAAGGAAAGACCTTGAAGATCTTTGGTGGAAGAATTCGTTTCAATCAACAACCAGTTAGCGGCCCTGTCATTCACGGTGACTTAGTCACGTGGCCGTGTGCGATTCTATCAACCAGCTGCTGTTATTTAGGCCTATGTGCCAAAACAGGCGTGCGTGCCGCGTGGAGTCTACGGTTTGGCGAGTACACCGGACTTAGCTTTACACGTACTGTATGGCAGCCTTCCATCGCCTTACTGAGACGACCAGCGGTAGACGGCGGCTGTGGCTGACTTGAGTCACACTAGTCGCAGCAGCACAACCAGAAGACGAGGGCTGTCGCGTAACTTGTAAGCTTTATTTATACACACTTCTTGTATTACGTTCCTGACAGAGGCTGTGCGTTTATGACAAAGTAAATAGACGAGGACTCAGAATCGTGCTTGTGCCGCTTGGCTGAATCACTGACTGTACCGAGGCTGACCCAGAGGTCAAGGACGTGTAAACATGGCATCGTCTTCTGCTGCGGAAACAACTTACCACTTCGTAACTCACAGTCCGGGTCAGCTGTAAAGAACCGGGTGAAAATGGGCGAAAGGAGGTAAGTAGTCAGAGAGCGCTGGTGTTTACAAGTCTGTCGAAATCGAGTGCTCATACCGGCGTATGCTTGTGATTGTGTCAGTCAATGCACTAGCACACGTTGCCAAGGCACAGTCACTGAATCTCGGCCGCCTGGCGGTACTCAAAGCCAAAGCAGAGAGCATGTATGCAACGCTGTTGGTGTTTATACTGACTTACAAGTCTTCCGAAATCGAGTGATCATATCGGTGTACGCTTCGCTGTTCAGTCTGATTGTGTCAGTCTATGCACTACGCATACCATAGCCGGCATAGCATAGCAATACGCGGCACAGTCAATCTCGGCCGCACTGCAGTTCTCAAAGCCAAAGCGTGTACGCTACTCTAGCATACTACATGCTCACTGGCAAAAAGCGGCCGGAAAGAGCCATGCAGGCGTACGTACACGCCTTGCGCTGATAGCGACACCTGATACTGTGCTTGCAGCTGGCTGACTGAACTCGGCCTAACCACCCATAATTATTTGTGACTTCAGTCTCTTTCTCACGGAGGTGACTTTGGGAAAGTGAACACTGAATCCGCCACACACACACACACACACACACACACACACACACACACACACACACACACACACACACACACACACACACACACACACGCACGCACGCACGCACACACGCACATTACCCTACATATGAACTACTAGGTGTATAGAACAAACATCATTATTGCCGGGTGACTGGCTAATGGATATTTGAAGAGGCTGTTTCTAAATGAGGAGGCTGACCGACTGTACCTAAGTGATGTGAATAGAAACAGTCATGACTAGACAGAGATCATAAGAGAACTGAGCGAGTGACAAACCGAAGTGGACATGTTACCACCGGCCCAAAGCCAAAATACTGTGCAGTAATGTTTCAGTCAAACTAAGTATATATGTTGTTTATCGAAGTGAAAACACCTGGGGGGAGGGGGGGGGTTGCAGGAAGACTAACGCCCAGGGGTATCGACTCAGTTTAAAACAAAAAATAGATCTTGGCCTTAAACGAGAAGTCACTAAGACATACGACACACGAGATAAATGATGAACCAGAGTCAGTACAGACAAATCGATACTGAATACATGTATAACAGAAAGACAAATGTTGCAGGGGTAGTACTATGGCGGCTGTAGAGATCGAGCTCGTATCACCAGCGGTGCCTGGCGGTGCGGGCGGGGTGCAGATGAAAAAGTCCATCAACCTGCTGCACTGTACGGCCATCTTGATCGCCATCACAGGCCACTCCTCTATCTTCGTGTCACCGTCCGCCATTTTGTCCACCACGGGATCCATCGGTGCATCGCTCATCGTCTGGCTTCTGGGTAAAATGAAACAAGGAGGAATGGCCCGGCCATCCCATCAAGTTGTTTCTCCAGATTTCGTGCTATGTTGTCTGTTTTGTTGTTATTGTTGGCCTTACATGCAAACCACCCTAAATTAAATCAGATTTTTTTAAAACACAAAATCTGTCAGAGCTGCAGAGCTGTGTATAGAGAAACAATTTAAAAACAAACAAACAACAACAACAACAACAACACAACAGGCAGCCAAACAAACAATACAATACCCAAAACCCTATCCTGTTTCCGATTGCACATCTAAAAAAACAGGGTACACTGGGATTAAGCTCACTCAAACGCTTCATCCGCTGGAAAGGCTCTTAGTCTTGGTGAAATACTGCCGGCTGCAGTTGCACAACTGAGGCTGACAAACAGAGACAGAAGTAACACAGCAGTGGTGTTCATTGAGTCGACTACTTTAAAAAAAAATATTTTAGCGTCGTCTTGGAAAAAAAGTCTAGAAGTAAAGTAGTAGGGGGAAAAAAAGGTGAAAGTGAAAACCCGGTGTAGCATCCGGTCCGGTCCCCCCTCTGAAGTAGTCCCCCGGGGGACCAATTCGTGGCAAAAACTGCTCTATAATGGTCCCCCCCTTAGACATCCAGCCTCGTTTTCGACTGGTCCCCCTGGGCGATTTTGGTCCCCCCTCGCATCCAAAATAGGCCCCCTCTCGAACTGGTCCCCCTCTTTTCTAACCAATGTAGAGCTATGTCAGTATTTATTTTTAACTTTATTGTTACAAAACTTTATTGTCCCCAAAAGCACAGGGCCATAGGAACATTTTTTTTTCTTTTTTTTTCCCGATTTATGTGCTTGTTGTTATTTTTGTGTGTGTGAGATATATTTGTTTGGTTGTTGGTTCTTGTTTCTTTCAGTTGTTTTTTTGCATTGGTTCTTTTTTTTTGTTTTTGTTTATGAGATGGTTGTACCGAATACTAAACATTATTACTAGAATTTCAAACAATAAATAAATAAGTCAATCAATATTCTCTCTCTCTCTCTCTCTCTCTCTCCCCCCCCCCCCCCCCCCCACTCTCTATCTCTCTCTCTCTAGCAAAACCTGAAATAGACATTTACGTTCTTTGACAAGAAAAACTTTATTTCAAAAGGTATGTCCAGTCAAACTGTGTCAAAGAAACAAGAAATGAAACAAGAAACAGTTAATGAATAGCAAAGAGTTGCAACAGAAATTGTTAACCAGAGCGCTGTGCACTTTATAACGCAACATAAATGTAAATTAATAAATTGTTAATCGCACATCTTGTCCTGAAATGAGCAAAATAATAACAATAGCAAAGTACAAAACAAACTTCTACCGTACTGTCTTTGCATGAAACGTCATCGAATGCATGAAAGTCCACATTTCCTGTCAATTTTTTTAAACTGGAAATAGCATTTAGAGAATAACATCAAAGACCAAGTATCTAATATTTTCTATACAACGCCATAGAAAAATATTTCTTCAAAATTAAGTAAGTGTCCATGACATGAAAACTAGTTGCCACCTTTGGCTTTCAGCGTACTTCAAGTAGACAGTCAAGACTGAGTACCAGTGTCTCAAATCATGACGCTTGAAACAACAAAAACAGCAGAAGACTAACAGTTCTGGTCTAAGGAGTGACACAAAAAACAGGAGCAAAGTGATGTCCAAGATTCATTATATAAATTGCTCTGTCTGTTTTCAATGGGGCCGATTGCCAAACTGGCCCGTATTTCAGCCACCTAGGTTGTCGGCCTGGAGCCTCTCTTGTGAACACATACACGGGCGTGTCCAAGAGGGTGGCTGCAGCAAATATCTCAACCTCGGTGGCCCAAGTACGGTCGTTTCTCATGTTTGATGTCGCGACGTAATTTTCACGTGCGCTCGTTCCGTAGAAGCGTTTGTCATTCTTTTCAATCCAATCGCAAATGATATTTCGGAATTCCTTATATTTCGACTCAGTCCCCAAAACAACAAAGCTCACAGACCGGAAAAAACAATTCCCATCTCCTTTTACGCTAACGCTATCGAGAGGTGTAGCCGTAATGTCAACTTCAACACTTTCCCTTGAGGGGTGCCGCCTGAAAAGTCTGGGGAAATTCAAACTGGAGGCCCGATCCTTTTGCCAGGCACCATCAACGGGGTGGAACTTCATTCTCAATGGCGGCTGGCAAGAGGGGTCAGCCTGTGGATGATAGGAGGGGTCAGCCTGTGGAGCATGGGAGGGGTCAGCCTGTGGATGATAGGAGGGGTCAGCCTGTGGATGATAGGAGGGGTCAGCCTGTGGAGCATGGGAGGGGTCAGCCTGTGGAGTATGGGAGGGGTCAGCCTGTGGATGATAGGAGGGGTCAGCCTGTGGAGCATGGGAGGGGTCAGCCTGTGGATGATAGGAGGGGTCAGCCTGTGGAGCATGGGAGGGGTCAGCCTGTGGATGATAGGAGGGGTCAGCCTGTGGAGCATGGGAGGGGTCAGCGTTGTCCTGTGTACGATCATGGAACAATTTGACGTTGCTGATATTGTAGAGATTCTTCAGTATTTTCCCACTTTTAGTGTTCTTCAGTTGAAGTCGACCCTTCGGCAACACACTTATGACCTCATATGGCCCGACGAATCTTGGTGCCATCTTGCCTCCCATTCTGTGTACTCGTGCAGCATTGATGATTAAGACTTTGTCTCCGATGCGGAACCCGTGGTCATATGCACGCCTGCTGTCATAGTACTCTTTCTGCTTCTTCTGCGCCCTTGAAATGTTTTCACCAATTTTGTTCTTGACTTCCTCGTGAATCCCCTTCATAGTGTCCATGATTTCTTCGTTCAGATCTTGCTCGTTGGCATCACCAGTGACGTCAAATGGTAGTTTTGCCTGCTCACCATACAATGCCAAAAAGGGTGAAAACTGTGTAGACTTGTGAACGGATGTTCGGTAGGCGAACAGGGCTGCTGGCAA
Source organism: Batillaria attramentaria (assembly GCA_018292915.2). Classification (NCBI taxonomy): domain Eukaryota; kingdom Metazoa; phylum Mollusca; class Gastropoda; family Batillariidae; genus Batillaria; species Batillaria attramentaria. The sequence continues at coordinate 650,808 of JACVVK020000047.1, read as the reverse complement.
GAGTTCATCCCAATCATCATTGTCTGTGATCTTTACCAAAGTGTCTTTGAGTGTCCTATTGTCCCTCTCCCGTTGGCCGTTCGTCTCAGGGTGGTAGGCCGAAGAAATGCGATGGTTGATATTGAAACGGTCGGTGAGAATATCAAGCGCAAAGTTAATGAACTCACGGCCTTGGTCAGTTATGAGGGAATCAAACGCGCCAAAGATGCAGATGGTTTCGTACATGAATCTGGCAACTTCCTCTGAACTCTTGCACGGGATGGCCTTGGCAACGGGAAACTTTGTAAAGTGGTCTGTGAGGGCAACAATGTACTGGTTACCTCTGTCAGTGACCTGCAAAGGTCCTATGATGTCCATTCCAACGAGGCTCCACTTCTTTTTGGGCACTGGGATGGGGTGAAGCGGTGCTGCTGGCTTCTTTCTGCAAGCGTTCATGTTCTGGCACACACAGCATGATCTGCAGTAGTCTTCAACCTCCTGTTTCATTCCATGCCAGAAGTAACGCTCCAAGACCTAGAGAGAAAAAAGAGTAATGAAATATTTATAAATACTATGTCTTAAAGATAACTGGTAGATAACAGTGTGTGTGTGTGTGGGGGGGGGGGGGTGTGAGTGAGAGAGAGAGAGAGAGAGAGAGAGAGCCAGCAAAGGAAATGTCTTCAATCCGGAAAATGTCCGTTATATACCGAAGACATCGGCTATACCGGAAAATTTACGTTATATACGGAGTCATCGGATATAACGTCCACCAGGACAAAAGTGGCCGCTATATCCGATGTGTTGGTTATACCAGACATACCAGAAACACACAAAACCTCGTTCCCATTCTAAAGCCTGTTAAAACTGGGAGTACAAAAACGGGTGCTCACCTTCTTATAAGTCTTGTTCATCCCCAAATGTCCTCCGCTCACATAGTTGTCATGAAACTCTTGCAATATCTCTGGAACCTGGTTCCTCTTTGCCACGAGGATTCCGTCGTGGTAGAGCACATCCTCTCGAATTGTGTATTTTGCAGCAGTCTTTCTCAACTGTCTCTTTTTAACTTTAGTCACATCACGGTTTTCCCCTTTCGCGGTCAGAGGGTAAGTGCCATTTTTCAAATAGTTCAACACGTTGTCATACAGAGTGTCGTCCATGATGATAGTCAATGAAAAACGAAGACTGGTTGACGGAATGAATTGTCGTGTACTTATAATTATAGGCATGTTTGACACGAGTCACGTGACGTGTCAAGAAGCGTGGCGATGTTTGACACGAGTCACGTGACGTGTCAAGAAGCGTGGCGACCGTTTTCTCATCCCACAAAAAAAAAAAAAAAAGAGAAAACAAATCTAAACTTTTAAAAGTGATTTAACTTCGTAGATTTGCCGTTCTATGTAGCCTATACTTTTGTTTTTTAGTGGCGACCGTTTTCTCATCCCACAAAAAAAAAGAGAAAATAAAAAACAAAAGTATAGGCTACATAGAACGGCAAATCTACGAAGTTAAATCACTTTTAAAAGTTTAGATTTGACACTGTAACCTTGACCCAGTTCAAGATCATCTTGAATAACATCTCTGTACAAAAATGAAAATAATTATACATATAACGAAAGAGGGGTGTGTGTGTGTGTGTGTGTGTGTGTGTGTGTGTGTGTGTGTGTGTGTGTGTGTGTGTGTGTGTTTGCGTGCGTGCGTGCGTGAGTGAGTGTGCACGCGTGCGTGAGTGCGTGCATAATGTGTGTGTGTGTGTGTGTTTGAGAGATGGGGGGAGGAGAGAAAGTGTGGGGGGCGAGAGAGAGAGAGAGAGAGAGAGAGAGAGAGTGAGAGAGATCCAGAGTCACGTTTTCTACTGAGTTGACACACACTATAACAATAAAGTTAAAAATAAATACTGACTACATTGGTTAGAAAAGAGGGGGACCACTTCGAGAGGGGGCCTATTTTGGATGCGAGGGGGGACCAAAATCGCCCAGGGGGACCAGTCGAAAACGAGGCTGGATGTCTAAGGGGGGACCATTATAGAGCAGTTTTTGCCACGAATTGGTCCCCCGGGGGACTACTTCAGAGGGGGGACCGGACCGGATCCTACACCGGGAACGTCTATACGCACTCCACCTCATCTTTCAGATCTGAAGCACTCATGTGGTCTTTGAGACGGCTCTGCAGGCCGCGCCCCATGACCGAGGTTTTCGTTCCTGCAAACTGCGTCTGTTGATCTAAAAGTCTTTTAAGCGGTTTTTTTGGGGTTTTTTTTGCCACTATGTCTGCGTCTGTTGATCTAAAAGTCTTTTAAGCGGTTTTTTTTGGGGTTTTTTTTGCCACTATGTCTGCGTTCATGTTTCTTTCAGGTGGTCTGATCAACCTGGGACTGGCACTCTGTTTCACCGAAATGGGTACCATGCTGCCACACGCCGGCGGGCCGTACGCGTACGTGGCTCATACGTTCGGCTCGTTGCCTGGTTTCCTCATCATGTGGGGCTACGTCGTGCTCATCGCCTGCCCCTTCTGGGCGTTTCAGGCCCTCCTTGCCGCCCGCTATACCGTCAGAGTTGTCTTTCTGGACTGTCAGCCGGAGGACGTGGAGAGCGCTGTCAAGCTGCTAGCGGGCTGGATCCTGAGTGAGTGTTTGTGTGTGGCTTTTTTTTTTTCAACCAGTCAGTCAATCGGTAAATCAGTCAATCAGTCAGGCAGTCAGTCAATCAATCAATCAATCGATCAAATTACTTTATTATCTTTAAGCGGAAATTCAAATTCGCGCGCGCGCGTACACGCGCGCGCGCACACACACACACACACACCGGCACACACACACCGGCACACACACACACACACACACACACACACACACACACACACACACACACACGCACGCACGCACGCTTAGTGACACACACACTGGCACGTGCGCGTGTCAGTTTGTCTGCGTGCCTGCCTGTCTGTCTGTTTCTCTGTCTGTCTGTCTCTCTATTTCTCTCGTTCTGTCTGTCTGTCTGTCTGTCTCTCTCTCTCTCACAGAAACATTTCGTCTGTGTGTGTATGCGTATGTGTGCTTGGGTTGTTTTCATTATCAAGGTGTTGTTGTTGTGTCACAGGTTATGCGCCTTTGTGGAAATGAACACACAAAACACTCCAAACGTGAACACTTCCAACAACTTTACCCGTAGGGCTGACTGACGTGTTCTTTTTACTTCCCTTTCTTTTAAAGTCACGCTGGTCGCCATCAACTTTGCCTACATGAAGTATGTGACCAAGTTCCAGGCGGTCTTCACCGCCACCAAGATGCTGGCCCTCGTCATGATCATTATAGCCGGTCTCTACAAACTGACCACAGGTAGGCCTAGGTCCTGCGGAGGGGGTTCCTGGCTGTTGCGCGTGTTTTGCTCCAAAGGCCCGATTCACCTGGCCTGTAAGCTGTTGAACTGTTTCAGTTGGACAAATGTGTTTGTATGTACTCTTTGCGCATGCGCCGCGGGGCCGGGAACTCTGGGAATGTTTTTCACGGGCGCGGCTCTCTGTGTGTTTCAGGAAGCACTGAACACTTTGAAAATATTTTTGAGGGCACTACACAAGAGCCAGGCCAGCTTGCTTTCGCCACCCTTTACTCCATTTTCTCATACGGGGGATGGTATGTATTCGCCAGTAGTTGAGCGTTTTGTTTGTAATAATAATAATAATAATAATAACTGAGTATTGTAAAAGCGCTTTACCCAGTTCCTCGAATCGGCTCAAAGCGCTGCGAACTGAACCCAACACGCACGCTCACGTGAATCACACGCATTCTCTCACACATTGGACATGAACACATCACAGTCACGTGGTACGAAGGGACGGTCAGCTCAGCTATTGAAGTTTTGGAATTTAGAATTGCATTTATTTTTGAATTTTGTGGGCTGAACATATCCAAAGCAGAGGGGGAGGAAGCCGGAGTACCCGGAGAGAACCTCCGCCCGAATGAACGATGCCACGTACGAGAAGGAAGAATTCTTTGCCTCGAGTGGGGACTCGAACCTGGCCTCTCGCATTGGTGACGAAGTCGCTGAACCACTAGACCACCGACCAGTGTATTTGTGTAATATTCTTGCTAGTGGCTCTTTCTTTGTGAAATCGGTTTCCATCGTGGATAATTAAGGGGCTTGCAACCATACCCGGAGTTGGAGGGGATGTGTGAATTGGTCGGTCGGTGGTCTAATGGTAAGACTTTGTCACCAGTGCGAGAGGTCAGGTTCGAGTCCTACTCGGAGCGAAGAATTTCTCTTTCTCGTATGTGGCACCGTCCTTTCGGGCCGACCGTCGGGGGGTTCTCTCCGGGTACTCCGGCTTCCTCCCCCTCTGCTTTGGAAATGTCCACAATTTCAAAAATAAATGCGATTCTAAAAATTCCGAAACTTTAATTGCTGAGCTGGCCCTTCGCACCACGTGATTGTGATGTGTCCAGTGTGTGAGAGAACGCGTGTGATTCACGTGAGCGTGCGTGTTGGGTTTATCTCGCGTCGCTTGGAGCCAAATATTTGGGACAAAGCGCCTATATTAATGAGCTTTGTGTTATTTATTATTTAATTGGTGAAGTGGAGGTTCCACCACGATCAATCCGTACATTTGAACAACCTGCTTTGTCGATATAACCGACAGACAAATGCTTGGATATCGGAACCGAAGTATTGACTGTTACACGGTACTGTACTGGCGGTACTGTTGATTTGCTTTTTTCATATCTATAATCAGTCCACCTGTCTTCGAGGTTCGTTACAGATACCCAGAAAGTCAACAAAAAAACCCCAAACAAAACGAAAAACAATACAAGCAAACACCCACCCACCCCCAACAACAACAACAATCAATAACACGCCCCCCAAAAACAAACAAACAAACCAAAAAAAAAAAAAAACAACAACAAAAAAAAACACACAACCAACCAACCAACCAACCAATCAACCAGCCAACCAACCAAACAAACAAACAAAAAACAAATACAACAAACAAAACATGAAAAACAACAACAACAACAAAAACCTAACAACAACCCAAAACAGAAACTAAACAAAAACAAAAACCCGTTTCTTTGTGTATCTTTTGCCGTTGCAAGTTCGCATTTGTTTTCAACAGGCAGGTGTTACTGGTGCTGATGGAGGAAGTAAAAAAACCAGAAAGGTAATGTGGTGTGCGTTTTGCTGTACTTTCTTTGACCTCTCGCATTGTTGACTATGTCTTAACCACTAGACATCCGCTTCACATCCGTGTCGTACATCGGTCACATGCCGATTCGTTTTCCAAATGTCCGATTACTGTCTTAGCAAGCGGGGGACATGTGTCCCATCATTTCCTCGCCACAGTGGACATTTTTTTTTTTTTTTTTGCTGCCCCAACTTTTTGGCCAGCTCCAGTAGTGTTCCTCCCAGGCCCTGGGTGGAACCAAAGGATGGCTCGAAGGCTGGGGCAGTTTTTATTTTATGCGTGATGATGGAGATGAGGATGATGTTAAGATGATGCTATGGAGGTCCGTGTGGTTTGGGAGTGCGGGACAGGGCGGCATTCCACGCTTCGTCGCGGCGTTAACCAGGCCGGGGATCTACGGCACCTGCGGTGCCGGCCGTGTAATCATCCACATGATAAGACGTGTCATACCAAGGGAAGCACCCCCCCCCCCCCAAAGTCGCATCCATGAAGTGGGTAAATCTCGGCTGTATGGCAACATCCTCCCCATTGGGCCCTTAGCACACCCGCTCTGGGTAGGAGCCGACATAGGTAGGAAAAATCCCGCTTGCCTCGGCTGGGACTTGAACCCGGGTCCCCCGGTCCATGGTCCGAAGTGGTAGTCACTACACTACGGGGGCCGGTACAGTGGACGTTATTCAGGACAGTTGTCCCATGCTTTATGTTCAGCCAGGACTATTGTCCTATTAAAATGAAACCCTGAGCTTGATGGTGAATATGCACACGAACGGACTGCATGAATAAGTGGATGGGTGGATTGACGGCTTGAGTGAGTAATTGAGTGACTGATGCATTGACCGACTGATGGAGGGGCAAAATTGTTCTTATATTAATGAGTTATTGATTCATTGTCGACAGAGACGTGCCTTTATCAGTCTACCTGACCTTCGGTGTGTTGATAGCCGTGTATATTCTCACCAATGTGGCCTACTACACGCTGCTCACGACTCAGGAAATTCTGCAGTCAGAGGCAGTCGCCTTGGTGAGGACCAGCAGAGCGATCTGACCGGGTGCACGTGTAGAACGAGTGTGCCAGTTGTGGGGGTGTGCCAGAAGAACGAGTGTGACCGTAGGGCGAGTGTGCCAGTTGTTGTTTGAGTGTGCCAGACTTGAAATAACGAGTGTAGACTGCCCGGCGAGTATCAGCCGCTTGTTACAAACATGATTAAATGACAATTATAATGATACATAGTTTTGATAGAGCGCTGCTCTGCACGTGCCAAGGACTCGGTGCGCTAAAGCACACAAACACGCACAATTGTCAGTGTATTGTGGGGGAAGAACTTGAAACATGAATCGCGTGCAAGTTACCGATCAGTTCATTTATTTATTGATTGATTGGTTAACTGATTGTCTTCCAGTTGTTCTTTGGACGTCTGTATCGCCCTCTGACGGTCGTCATCACCATTATGGTGGCTGCCACTTCCGTTGGTGCTCTCAACGCCGCCATCATGGGGCATTCCAGGTAAGCTCTTCAGCAGCACATCTGTCTCTGTCTGTCTGTCTCTGTCTGTCTCTGTCTGTCTGTCTGTCTGTCTGTCTCTCTCTCTCTCTCTCTCTCATCTTCAGCTTCCTGAAATGGTCAAATCTCTTTTACAAAATTTAGTCTTTGTATGCACCCCAACCAGTGATACTGTTTTTAGTCCTGAAGAAATCAGTTTTGTATGGGATCTCATTTAAGCTTCACAGATTCTTAATATATATTTACATCGTGTTTTAACGTGGAAATTTTTATGTTTTAAGGGACCTGGCGGAAAAGGGACTCTAGTTAGCCGCGAATTAGCCCTTGTCGCTTGCGCGGCGTGAAGCCTTAACTAACTAACTAACTAACTCTCTCTCTCTCTCTCTCTCTGGTGGTTCAGACCTAGGGACGCACGGCAAATGTGTAGTTAAGGGTGGGTGGGTGTTTGGGAGTTTAACGCCTTTTTTCACCACATACGGGTGATATCAAATACGGGGCAACGATGAAAAGCCAGCACAGATATTTGCCCCAAGCCGGGATACGAACTCACGACCCGAGCATTGGAAGTCCAACGCTCTACTATTCGGCCACACCGGCTCCCCTTGTAGCTGAGGACATAGCAGAGTGGAAAGTAAACATTTAATAATAGTGCAACATCCACACTAATTACTGTTAAAATTACGGGAAGCAAACAACGTTTAAAAAAAAAATCATTTTTGAAATGCGAAGCAGCGTGAAACTTCGTCAAAAAAATTCAAGTTCAGTATTTTGTCCCAGAGTGCATTTCACATACCCGATGTAGATAAAATTGTAAAAAAATAAATAAATAAATAAATAAATAAAGAAAAATATAGGTATTGGGTGTCGCTGCACCGCGGCGTCGCGCTTCCCCCGGGGGAAGCAGCCCGAATTTCCCGAAAGGGACAATAAAGTAGTAAAAAGTTGTATTGAAGTGGACGTGAGTGTCGTTTCCTTCCACTGATTTTGCCAAATTACATATAACAGGAAACAGGGACATTTTAAGCGCTGGTACGAGAAGTACACTTCGAACAGTCTGGATTTCCCTTCTCTGTATTATTGTAGAGTGCTGTTTGCGGCAGCTCGGAGAGGCCACATGCCCACAGTTCTGGGTATGATCCACGTGGACTACCTTACGCCATGGCCCGCCATCTTTGTTGAGGTAGGTTGGCATGAACAGTGTGTGTGTGTGTGTGTGTGTGTGTGTGTGTGTGTGTGTGTGTGTGAGTTAACTTTTCCATGATAACAGGATGGGGGGGGGGGGGGGTGTTTGGGGGTTTAACGGCCTTTCCCACCACATACGGGTGATACCAAAGACGGGGCAACGATGAAAAAGCCAGCACAAATATTTGGCCCCAACCGGGATACGAACTCACGACCCGAGCATTAGAAGTCCAACGCTCTACCATTCGGCCACCCCGGCTCCCCAAGTAAAATTGCAAGTTGTTTTAAGAGTTAAATATCATGTGTGTGTGGGGGGGGGGGGGGTGGGGGGGGTGGGGGGGGAGTACGTTTAACCCGCAAACACCATCACAACACTCAAAACTGAAAAAAAAAATGGTGTTCTCACACCATACATATTCCTGTCAGACGTATTCGCACATGCGTAGAATTCCAAACAGAACGGAGGACCCCGTGTAACTTGTCAGTAACATTTGTTATGGAAACAAACGTCACATAAAGCACGTTGCTTCTATTAACCTTGGGCCGCTTTGTGGCTGTCATGATTTCAACGCCGCAACGCTGACTTTGTCAACAAACAGGACGGACGTCAGTGTTTTTTTTACAGGATAATTCAACAGCTCCGCATGTTTTGTTGATTGGCTGGCTGAGCGACAGTGGATAGGGAGTGGGTGGGTGGGTGTTGGGGGGTTTAGCGTCCTTTTCCACCACATAGGGTGATATCAAAGACGGTGCAACGATGAAAAAGCCAGCACAAATATTTGGCCCCAGCCGGGATTCGAACTCACCGCCCGAGGATTGAAAGTTCAACACTCTACCATTTGGCTATCCTGCCTCCCCGAACTGCATTGCACAAGAACTTGGAAAACATGAAGGGTTGGTGGATGTTTGGGAGTTTAACGTCCTTTTCCACCACATACGGGTGATATCAAAGGCGGGGAAACCATGAAAGAGCCAGCACAAATATTTGGCCCCAGCCGGGATTCGAACTCACGACCCGAGCAGTGGAAGTCCAACGCGCTACCATTCGGCCACCCCGGCTCCCCTTGGAAAACATGACTAAGTAAGGTGAAGGCAGTCATGTTTCAAGGGGAAAATGAAGTTTATCAAGCAAATTTGCAAATCGGACTTTAAGATTTTGCAGAGTTTATACTGATGGTTTACATGTAGCGTGTGTGTACAGCTGGTCCTGTCCCTAGCGATGCTGTACTCTGGCAGCCTTGATTCCCTATAGCTCAGCGGTAGACCACTTATGCACGTAACTCAGCTAGTTATTGGTGAGAGTGATTCTACACATTTCGTCAGTATGAGGTACTGATGGTTTTACATGCAGCATGTGTGTGTACAGCTGGTCCTGTCGCTGGCGATGCTGTACTCTGGCAGTCTGGTCAGTATGATGGAGTTCATCTCTTTCTTCTCTACCATCATGAGCACGTCGGTCGTCTGCGCGCTTCTCTGGCTGCGGTGGTCTCGGCCTCATGTCAAGAGGCCCTACAGGGTATGAGGGTTATTCACGTTCATATGGTGCACTGTCTTTATTTTCGTCTGGCGCCTAGCCGCAAAATGGTCTTTGTTGCTTGCTGCCTTACTGGAATAAGTAACCAACTCGTTTGGCGCAATGTCTTTTCATTCGCCTAGCGCAGTGTCTTGAAATTCATCTAGAGCAGTGTCTTCACATTCATGCAGCGCAGTCAGTGTCATGACAGTCATCTAGTGCAATGTCATGACATTCATCTAGAGCAGTGTCATGACATTCATTTAGAGCAGTGTCATGACATTCATCTAGAACAGTGTCATGACATTCATCTAGAGCATTATCTTGACATTCATCTAGCGCAGTGTCATGACATTCATCTACAGCAGTGTCATGACATTCATCCAGAACAGTGTCATGACATTCATCTAGCGCAGTGTCATGACATTTATCTACAGCAGTGTCATGACATTCATTTAGAGTAGTGTCATGACATCCAGTTAGAGCAATGTCATGACATTCATCTAGAACAGTGTCATGACATTCATCTAGAACAGTGTCATGACATTCATCTAGAACAGTGTCATGACATTCATCTAGAACAGTGTCATGACATTCATCTAGAGCATTATCTTGACATTCATCTAGCACAGTGTCATGACATTCATCTACAGCAGTGTCATGACATTCATCTAGAACAGTGTCATGACATTCATCTAGAACAGTGTCATGACATTCATCTAGAGCAGTGTCATGCCATACATCTAGCGCAGTGTCGTGACATTCATGTAGCGCAGTGTCTAATTCTAAAAAAATCCGTCCAGATAAAATGTTCCCTCCTCCGAAGCATTTAAAATTTTGCCAAAAAGCACCAAAATTGCACAGATTTTAGTCTTAGCTTTTAGTGGAAATTCCGGAGGAGCATGCCCCCCCGAACCCATAGCATAACGCATAATATACTTGGCAGGTAAGCGTTCGTGGCTCTGCCACTTTGTCACTTTGTCACTTTGCCACTTTGTCACTTAGCGATGTTCACTTTTCCTCCTCTTGGATTTTAACCCTTTCACTGCCGCCGTCACAGGATTTCATGAATCGCACCAGTAGCACCACTGTCAAATTTGTTTCAAAACTGTTAAAATCTAGACTTTCCAGTAGTTGGGGGGGGGGGGGGGGGGGGGCTCTGTGGATACAGGTTTTGATTCCTGTTTACAGCAGTGTGACGTGAAAAGATATTATACATGGGTGAACCGAAACACGTCTGGCAGTGAAAGGGTTAATCCCTGTTAGTTCGTATTGACAACAATAGACAATGGCTGTTATCATGCCGCAGACGCCACTGGTGGTGCCCCTTCTGGAGCTGGCGATCAACATGGCCGTACTGATGCTAGGCGTGTATCAGAAACCGCACCGTCTGGGGTTGGGGCTGGCCATCGTTTTTGCCGGGGTGCCTGTCTTCTGGTTGGGAGTCGTCTGGCGAAACAAACCGGCTTCCATCACACGGACTGTCGGTCAGTTTGTCAACAGTGTGCTGTTGTCGATATAAATGGTCTCTGCCCTTATATCATTTTAGTGTGTGTGTGTGTGTCTGTGTGTGTGTGTGTGTGTGTGTGTGTGTGTGTGTGTGTGTGTGTGTGTGTGTGTGTGTGTGTGTGTGTGTGTTTTGGGGGCGGAAGTGGGGGTAGTTGTTCTCTGAGTCAGCTGCTTGGTTTTTGGTTCTTGTACTTTATACGCTACACGTTTGCTGTTTTTGTTTGGTTTGCTTAGTTGTAACTGATATTTGTTAGTTGCCCTTTTTTGTATTCGGGAGTTCGATAAGTTAGCATGAAAAAAACAAGAGGGTGAGCGGTGGCCTAATAGGTAGCGCGTCGGATTTAGCCGCTGCGCTACTGAACGGCCGTCACCAATGTCATGGCGATGAAACGTGGGTTCGAGCGCAGGTCGAGCTTGTGATATGTGATACCGGTTTTTCCTGGCTGCCGGGCTGCTCATCCGGGGTTTCTCACCGAGTTGTCCGGCTTTCCTCCTCCAGCAAGATTGCAAAATTGTAAAAAACACATATAGGATCGGTATTGGATGGCGCTGCACTGCGGCGACGCGCTTCCCCCTGGGGAAGCAGCCCGAATTTCCCGAAAGGGATAATAAAGTAGTAAAAAAAAAAGAAAAAAAAAAGGGTGCAGCATCTCCTGCGTGTCCTAGGTTTATATTGCCCCGTAGACCGGTTTGCATTATTTGTTAAATGTTACTTTTTTTTCAAGTAGTGCAGGCAAGTTGAGCCAGGAATTAGCCTTTGTTGCTTGCGCGGCATCAAGCCCATAAACTCACTCACTCGCTGTACGTGTACCTATCAGAGTTATTTCTCATCTCTGTCCTACTTGCCTACTGATTGCTTTATTATTGTTTTGTTCACCAGAGAGATTCACCACCTGGACGCAGAAAACCTTACTACTGACCAAGACGCAATGACTGCTACTACTCCTGGCTTTGAGTCTAAGACCAGGGGCCGCATGTAAAAGTCGGGGTTAGGGAGTTTAGCCCCGGGTTAGAGTCTAACCTCAAACTAAACTAGCTCTAGGGTAATTTTTTTTTAAATCAGGAAGCGGGTCCATTCCAGCAAGGTGCCTATGCCGTTGTAGAAGGATTTTTGTCTTTCTTTCTTTGCTTCCTTTTTTAAAATTTAATTTTGTTTTGGCGTTTCTTTTGCCCTAGTCTGGGTTAGGCCCGTAGCCGTGGGTTAAATTAACCTCGAGTTTTACATACGGGCCCTGAAGCCCAGTCCTTCACAGCAAACCCATGTCGTTGTATGAACCATTGATCAACGTGAAGTACAGAGACGGTCTCTACATATCCAGAATGCCTTCGTTGTACAGCAATGCCGGATACCTTGTAGTGGGACTTTGCAAGTGTACGTCTGTGCTCGCAGGTTTTCCGTTCGAATCCCAGAGTAGAACTTCAACTTCTGTACAGTACACAGGAAAACCTGCGAGAAGTGGGGGTGGGTGTTTGGGATTTTAACGTCCTTTCCCACCACGTACAGGTGATATCAAAGACGGGACAACGAGCAGGCCAGCACAAAATATTTGACCCCAGCCGGGGTTCGAACGGGAAACCTGCGAGCACAGACGTACACTTGGCAAGTTGCAAAGGACGTTAAAATCCCAAACACCCACCCCCCACTTCTCGCAGGTTTTCCTGTGTACTGTACAGAAGTTGAAGTTCTACTCTGAGAACACGCACAGCACAAATACGTGTAAGTCTCAAGACTGTTCTCGTTGACCTTGCCCAGAACTGAGAGCTGGACACCAGCAAAATGTTGTTGTTATTGTCATTGTTACTCCCACTCCGAAAACTGTCTCTTTTTTGTCTTTTTTCCCCCCCCAACTCTTTGCCAGCTCCAGTGGCGTTCCTCCCTGGTCATGGGCGGAATCCACGGAGGGCTCGAAAGCTGGGGCAATTCTTATTATGCTCGATGATGGAGATGAGAATGATGGTAAGATGATGCTACGAATGTCCGTGTGGTTTGGGACTGCGAGACTGGGCGGCATTCCACGCTTCCTGTCATAAATATCCCGGCGTTAACCAGGCCCGGGATGTAAGGCACCTGCGGTGCCGGCCGTGTAATCATCCACATCATAAGACGTGCCATACCAAGGGAAGCACCCCCGCATCCGTCGCATCCGTGAAGTGGGTGAATCTCGGTTGTGTGGCAACAACCTCCCCATTGCGCCCATAGCACACCCGCTCTGGGTAGGAGCTGACCTAGGTAGGAAAATTACCTAGGTAGGTTGGCGTGCGGGAGTTTAACGTCCGTTTCCACCTCGTGATATCAAAGACGGGGCAACGAGAAAGAGACTAGCACAAATATTCGGCCCCAGCCGGGGTTCGAACTCACGACCCGAGCATTGAGAGTCATACTTTACCGCTGTCTTTCAGTTGTGTATTGTTTGTACAGTGTCTGTAACAAAGACTCACAACTATAATGCCAAATGTGTTTTTCACGTGTTCATAATCGTTATTTTGATTCTAGCGCACACATTAAGATCAAATGTGGGGTCGGGAGAACGGGGGTTGGGGAGGGGGTGTTTGGGGGGGGGGGTGTCTTTGCTGAATTTTGCGGGTTTAGCTTGAGATCGTGCATCTCATGACGTCGGAACACAATGGTTTTAGTATACGTGTATTTTTGTCTGTGTTTTTCTGACAGCTACACTGTTGCATTTGACGGGGCATTGGTAACATTGACCCTTAGACGCACAAAATGACATGCTCCACATACCAGCCTAAGCTTTACATCTTTATGTATGTTATATGTGTCTGTATCTTTATATATATATATATATATATATATATATATATATATATATATATATATATATATATATATATATATGTTTCACAGATGAAAGCGATATTACGCGAGTTTTTAGCAACTTAACGCATGAAACAGATGTTCTAATGTCATATGTTTTATCAGTTATGTGTAGGTGTTTGCTATTTTATTTTCGAAGGGATGTTTTCACCAGTAGTTTTATTGTATTTATATGTGTCTGGAAAGGAAGAAAAATAAAATATGTCAGTTTTTTAACGCTGACGTAAAGTTCCAGTCATTTTGTGTTGTTTGTTGTTGTTTTTCTTTCAGTCCCTTCTTGGAGATGGCAAGAGTCGCGATCCAAGGGAGACCTGTACAACAGGGCGTCTTGTGTTGTTTCTCTGAACATTGAGAGTTGCGTTGTCAACTTCTGTACTATAACCAGTCAGTCACTGCCACTTATTATCCCAAAGTTGGGAAATTCAAGTGGGGTGTCCACACACACACACACACACACACACACACACACACACACACACACACACACACACACACACACACACACATGCGCAGCCAGAAAGAAGGAACCGAATGTCTTTTTTTCCCTGTCTCAGCATCTTGACTAAGACCTCATTCAGAGTTCTCACGCCGCGAACAAAATTGGTGGCTGTACTCAGAGGGACCTCGGACACATTATGACGCAAAAAAAACTTTGAAAAGTGTTAAATTGAATGCTGTTATCCTCCTCCTCCAACTTTTTACCCACTCTTTTGAAAGCACATATTTTGCTCTGTCCCCTTAAGGTCCATGGGAAGTAAATTCTTTGTTCAGTCCGACACCCGCCGAATTATCACCTCCTAGCCTCCGAATTATCACCTCCTAGCCATCGAACAGTCTGGACAAAGGGACGGGGTGGGTGTATAGGAGTTTAACGTCCTTTTCCACCCTGTAAGGGTTATCTGAAAGACGAGGCAACGAGAAAAAGGCCAGTACAAATATTTGGCCCCAGCCGGGAAGCCCGGGCAAAGCCGAGTAATCTGCTAGTACACTCTAAAGAGAAGGCTCTTTCTTATCAGCCCGGGAAAACTAGCACACACACACACACACACACACACACACACATATGCGCAGCCAGAAAGAAGCGACCGAATGTCTTTTTTCGCTGTCTTGGCATCTTTACTGATAAACAACCCAACTAGGCCGTTATCTGTGCTAAACTGACTATGTTCACGAGTGTAGATGCAGACTCCCTCTTACATGTGAATAGTTGATCAGCGAGTAAGTTAGAGTTCACACGTGCCGGTTGGAGAGCAAAGGTGCTGTCGGCCCGGAATTCCACCATGTTAGCAACAAGTGGGGCCTGTATTTGGGCATTGACCTTCTTCATTGAAGGTGTGTATAGTCGGAAATCATTTTGCAAGATCAAGCCATTCTGATGCGCTAGCCATCTACACCAGACAACGGAGATTATTGTGACTAAGGATAATAATGATTTTCCAATTTTGAGCTCTCAACCGTTTCAGAATTAACATTACCGTCATTGACCAGATAGGTCGCACACTGTGTTCGAAGCAATGTGTGACCCGTGTGACTCAGAAACGGCGAACACGGCCACAACATGTCTCTTGCTATATTTTTCTCGGATCGTGCTCGAGGCGTGTTCGATGTTTGGACGTCTCTCACGTGACACCAGCCTAGGCTTTACAGAAGACGGCATAGAGCATGCACTATCCATGTATTAGAAAGTCAGACCTTGAGAGCTTTGAAAGTACAACCGCAAGTAAAGAAACGTGCGACACTGATGATGATGATGATGATTTGGCCGTTAATTGAGATTATCCTATTATCCCAGTAATGATGATGGTGATTTGACCGTTAGTTGAGACTGTTCGATTATTCCAGTGTCAGTGGCAGTACAGTGGACGTCATCAGGAACCCTTCCAAACGGGACCACTGTTACTGCAAACGTTGGTCAGGATGTGACGTTGTCCTGGCTCTACACTACAGATCCCGCGGAACACGTTGTGAACACTGAATGGCACTTCGCCGCTGAAGGTTGGTATTTTCCTCACCAGTTTTAAAGAATATCCTTTGGCATTTACCAGGTAAATTGAACTGGAAACGTAAGCTGGCAGGATGAGAAACTCCCACCCTGGTTTGCACCGATGCTGCCACTGTTGAGTCAGTCGTCCGCCCAAAGTGTAGTTTAGAGCGTCGTACACTTGTAATGTCGCCAGCGACCACGTGCGAGTTGCATTGAGACGGGTCATTGGGGCCGTATCTACAGTCTGTATCGAACAAACGCGTCACTTGACTTGCAAGTGAAATGGGCGGCAGGCGCATGTTTTGGCTCACGTGTGGGCTCATATTGGCTCTGTTCGAACCCCGGCTGGTGCCAAATATTGTGCTGGCTTTTTTTTTATCGTTGCCCCGTCTTTGATATCACCCACATGTGGTGGAAAAGGACGTTAAACTCCCAAACAGCCACACCCACCCTTGGCTCATATCTTAGCAACGATAGCCCCAAAATGTTCATATTTTTCACACATCTAAATGGTATCAGGTTCTTGTCACCTTTATAAGCCTAGGTCGGTCTGTTAGCTTAAAAGACCTGCAGCATGTATCTTTAATATGAATGGAGGAGGGACTCGCATAGTCATCTGAACCTGGCGCATTCACTTGCACGCATTCTCACACGAATATTGCCAAGCTCTGCCTGTAGGTAGGTAATCAGTTGACATTGAAACTTAGGAATAACTGCAAGTGTATTTGTTGTTTCTTTTTAGTTTAGGAAAATATCGGAATAAACCCTTTCTTCCAGCTACCCCCCCCCCCAAGTTCCTTTATGATTAGAAGTAAAGTGTAGTCTAGCTGAATGTAGTGTACCAAGTAATGACTAATGCAGCAGGACCTTGTGCACGACAGACTTCAGTTCAATTCAATTCAAGCCAGGTCAGTTCGATCCAGTTCAGTGTGCAATATCTTTATTGTCCCCGTTTTATTCTACCATACTAACTAGCCGTGGAGCGGATACACGTGCGCATCTGTCCGTGCCAACTTTATTTCCAAATAAAGGCATCATCATCATCATCATCTTCAACATCACCATTATCGTCGTCGTCGTCGTTGTCGTCACCACCACCACCACCACCACCACCGCCGCCACCACCACCATCTCTAGCGTGTCGTGTCTACATTTGTAGGAAAATCTGACGAAATACTGGCGACAGAAGTTCGCGGGAATTTTTTCGCTGCTCCCTCCACCTCTCAGCATTTAGAACGAGTCTCCAACGGAGGGATACGTCTGCACAGCGTGGCCGCTGAGGACGCCGGTACCTACTCCGTGCACGTCAATGTCAACCTACATGGTTCCATCGTGACAGAAATGCAGACCGTTCGGCTCGTTGTATCGGGTAAGAGTATGAACCTATAAAGGCTAAAGTCATGCATACGTGGAGTCGGTTCGCGCGTGGGCTTTTGTTATTGTTAAATCTGGCCAGAACAGCGAGGCTACAACAAAATGCTTTTATGCTATCATTCTCCTGTGGGGATTATCTTCTGCCATGCTAGGGGAGCCGGGGTGGCCGAATGGTAGAGTGGTAAACTACAAACGCTCGGGCCGTTAGTTCGAATCGCGGCTGGGGCCAAATATTTGTGCTGGCTTTTTCCTCGTTGCCCCGCCTTTGATATCACCCGTATGTGGTGGAAAAGGACGCTAAACTCCCAAACACCCACCCACCCACCCTCTGCCATGCTAAGCTTTCAGCATAATAGCCACCACGCTCTGGCAACAGATTTAAAGTGTTTTGGAACTTTTCGTTCTTGAATGCACCATCTTGATGATTGGTACAGTTGTAAATGCATTACCATGTTGTTTACACGCGAGGGGTCGAACATTCACGTTCTGCAACTGTTGTCACACTACTGGAGCGCTCAGTGTGGTCACCGCGTCATCGAGTACGCTCCCGTTGGCTCGGTGCCAGCATTACAGACGCTGTCACTGTCCAGTTGTGGAGGTGATATGATGAAAAATACCACGAAAACAGCCCAGAACGACCTTTGAACATAAGAATGGCAGCTTTAGCCCGTTTTGATAAGTACGCCATACCCGTAACCACAACAGCGTGCATTTCTCTTATACAGTGACCGTATGTTTCTATTTTCGCCTAAATGTTTTACAGGTTCATCAACATCGACAAGCCGCCGACTTCCCACCAACCTTCAGCCCGTCTACTACAACCTAGAACTCCAGCCAGATATCTATGGTAACGACCCGTCGACCTTCACCTTCACCGGGAAAGTAGCCATAGTCATCGACTGCGTGACCTCGACGAACGAAATCGTGCTCAACTCTAAAAATCTGTCCATCAGTCAGTCAGATATTCACGTCACGGATCTCGCTGTCAACGCTGCAGTGGAGGTGACGAGGCACGACCTTGACGATGACCTTGAAATCCTGAAGGTCAGTCTGAAGCAGGACTTAGAGATTGGCAAGCAGTACGAGGTGGAGATCCGTTTCACTGGTCCGCTTACCAGTGACCTTACCGGACTGTACCTCAGTTCTTACAAAAGAGGGAACGAAACAGTGTGAGTGGTACCTCTGTCTCTGACTTGGTTTGTCTCTGTCTGTCTCACTCTGTCTGTCTCACTCTCACTCTGAGAAAAAAACCCAAAACAAAACAAAAAGAAAAACATGCAACGAGATGTTAATTCACGTGTGTATTTTAGCGTGTTAAAAAAAAAATACAGACATTGCGTTCCGTGAACTCTTGCTTATTTTGCAGTTACCTAGCAACAACTCAGATGGAGTCTCCAGATGCCAGAGAAGCGTTTCCGTGTTTTGACGAACCGCAGATGAAAGCTCACTTTAACATCACGCTTGTGCGGCGACCACCTTACTTGTCTCTCTCGAACACAATTATCAAAGAGACTGTGGACAGGTGCGCTACTCTCTCTCTCTCTCTCTCTGTCAGTGTGTGTGTGTGTGTGTGTGTGTGTGTGTGTGTGTGTGTGTGTGTGTGTGTGTGTGAGAGAGAGAGAGAGAGAGAGAGAGAGAGAGAGAGAGAGAGAGAGAGAGAGAGAGGTGCATTAACTGAAAGCTTACCGTATTTAATTTTTTTATTTTTTTTCAAAAGAGGAAATGGCTGGGTAGCGGATGTTTACGAAACTACGCCCAAAATGTCCACATACCTCCTCGCCTTCATCGTCTGTGACTATGCTGAGGTTAGAGCAACGACGGACAAAGGTACTGAGGTACATATACTGGGCTGCTGCTTTTTCCCGAGATGATAATTTACTTTCCTTCAAAGGCGCTATTACCACCATTACTAGGTTTTACGTATAAAGTGAGACTTCTGTTTTGGAACAGTTGTGCTTGTGACTGCGCATGTGCTTTCGAAATAATCTATCTTGGAGATTAGTATAGCTCCGAATGCGACACACTGACGTTTGATGGCTAATGGAAACAACATCATAGGACGGGCTAAAAAAATTCCACGTTCAAAGGCACGTTTTGTGGCATAAACGCACGTCGTTCGCATTCTCCGCACAGACATGACGCAAGTGTAACCCTGACAATAACAACTTTGCGGTAATTGTAAAGAATAGTATACGAAAATAATTGGAGCTAATTGCACGCACTTTGATGGGTGTTTTCGGTTCTGCTCGATGCAAAGAGACGTAAGACACCCTTACCTAATCACTTTGACCACTCCTTCCCTACAAACGTGCACAAAATATCCCTGAATGACTGGCGACCACGGCCCGAGCAGTCATCTGCACGCCATTTTGGTTGGTGATCAGGGTCCTACTAATTACCGAAAACAACCGAAAACGACCGAAAACAACTCAATACGGGTAGAACGCAGTTAAAACATAGAAGTTGTTTTCGGTTGTTTTCGGTAATTAGTAGGACCGGGTGATCAAAATGGCGTGCAGATGACTGCTCGGGCCGTGGTCGCTGGTCATTCAGGGATATTTTGTGCATGTTTGTGGGGAAGGAGTGGTCAAAGTGAGTAGGTAAGGGTGTCTTATGTCTCTTTGCATCGAGCAGAACCGAAAACACCCGTCAAAGTGCGTGCAATCAGCTCCAATTATTTTCGTATACTATTCTTTACAATTACCCAACTTTGCTAATGGCGGGCCATCTTGTGGGTTTTTTTCACCTATGTATGATGTTGGTTTTTGACATCGGTCTCCACTCTGTAGCTGCGCGGCGTAAAGCTTCAACTAACTAACTAACTAACTAACTAACTAACTAACTAACTAACTAACTAACTAACTAACTAACTAACTAACTAACTAACTAACTAACTAACTAACTAACTAACTAACTCCACTCTGTAGTTTTGTATGTATGTCTGTATGTCTGGAAGATGCACTGCACATGTTGTACCGTTTGTATTTTTTTTTCTATTCTATCCCCCTAGAGGGTAGAATAAAACTATTTGAACTTTGATGAAGGTAATGCAAGCTGAAATATTATCACTCCATCGGTCATTGTTGGTTCCCCCCCCCCCCTTAATAATCGTGTTTTTTGTGTTTTTTTTGTGTAAAAAATTAGTTTCAGGTCTGGGCGAGAAAGGAGTTGTCAGATCAACTCACGTACGCCCTGCAGACTGGCATGAAAATCATTGATTACTACGGGGATTTCTTCGGGATAGACTTTCCACTGAAAAAGCAAGGTCTGTTTTACAAATAGAACGCTCACCTTTCTTGCTGCTGAATTTCCATCTCTGCATCATTGTATAATCAACATTATAGGCCACCATAACAATAATAATAATAAAACATAATAATGACGGATAAAACTTGAACTAACAGAAGCCTCAGTCACGCAGACAAGTAAATCTAGTTGCGCGCGCACACACACACACACACACACACACACACACACACGCACGCACGCACGCACGCACGCACGCACGCACGCACGCACGCACGCACACACACACACACACACACACACACACACACACACACACACACACACGGGAGCGATACGGCAAAAACAGCGGGCACAGCAATGCACAACAAGACCATGAATGCAATGCAAAAATAAATTGAACTGTTCTTTTCTATTTATATTTCAATTTTTGAAGTAGACTTGGTGAGCCAAAGAGGCCTACCTCTGCCTCTCCAGGTAACATTCAAATGTAGAACAAGTGCAAGTTACAGTCTTTTCTTATTTTAGCCATGGTTGCCATCCCGGACTACGCGGATGGTGCTATGGAGAACTGGGGACTCATCACATTCCGCGAGGCTTACGTCACCTACCAGGAAGGCGTGACGTCAGCGAATGGCAAGCAGTACATTACGATGGTTATGGCGCACGAACTAGCGCACCAGGTAATCTTGGATTTTTCTGTGATGATGATGATGATGATGATACATCATACTTATAAGGCGCCCGTCTCTGAAGGACAGACTCAGAGCGCACCCACCCACCCACGCACCCACCCACCCACACACACGCACACGCACGCACGCACCCACACACCCACACATGAACATGGACAGAGGGTCCCAGACTCCCAGTTATCAATGGAAAGCCTGACGGAACAAGTATGTTTTTTGAGTTGTGATTTAAAGGCTGACAGTGTGGGGACATCACGGAGGGCAGAAGGCAGCGAGTTCCAGATTGTCGGGGCGAGGTAGCTGAACGCGCGTTCACTGACCAGTAATTTTCATATTACGCAGAGGATCACAGTCTGCGGGAGGGCTGATGAGTAGAGAGTGCAGCTGACAGATACTGAGGTAAAGGATCCGGTAAAATGACGGTAAGCAAGGACGGCAAGTTTGTACTGGCAGCGGAACTTAACCCGGCAACCAGTGGAGGTATGATGATGATGATGATGATGATGATGATGGAGACTTGATATAGCGCACGGCTCCACCCTAACTGAGTGCTCACGGCGCTTAGGGAGAGGTTTTGAAAGGAAAGATAGTGAAAAAAAACCAACTGCAGATGATTACTGGGGTGAGGCACTGAAGAGATGAGTCTTCAGGCGCTTCCGGAATGCGGTAATGCTGACTGCCTCCTTCACTGTCTCAGGGAGAGAGTTCCACAATTTCGGAGAGAGTACGGAGTGTTCGCAATATTTTTATTTTCAGAGATTCATGAATTAATCACAGTAATTATTCTATTTTTCAGTTGGTCTGATCCTCCTCCCCCACCCCACCCCCTCCCTTTTAAACTAGCCCTCAGTGTCTGTTTTTAGTTTCACTTTCTGCTGTAAGCCTCAGTCGCCCATTTTAAACGGGTTAATTCCATCTTTGCTAAGCCAACTCATGTTTTGGAACTCATGTTTCGCTCGTGGGCGTAGAGCGATGGACTTTCAATGCTCGGGTCGTGAGGTCGTATCCCGGCTGGGGTCAAATATTTGTGCTGGCTCTTTCATCGGTGCCCCGTCTTTGATATCACCCGTATGTGGTGGAAAAGGACGTTAACACCCCAAATACCCCACCCTTGCTCGTGAGCGCACCCCCGTACGCTCGAAATTATCTATGTTGATGATTAGTACATCTCTTAATCGACACAACGTTTGTTTACACTTTGCACGAGCGGTCGAACACTCAAATTCCAACGACTGTTGTTATACTACTGGAGCGCTCAGTGTGGTCGCCGCGTCTATGATCGAGTACGCTTCTGTTGGCTCAGTGCCAGCATTACAGACTCTGTCACTGTGCCCCTTACGTGGTGGAAAAGGACGTTAAACACCCAAACACCCACCCACCCTGTCACTGTGCAGGGGGCTAAGGGTGGGGGTTGGGGCGTTGGGAGTTTAACGTCCTTTTCCACCACATAAGGGTGATATCAAAGACGGGGCAACGAGAAAAAGGCCAGCACAAATAATTATTTGGCCCCAGCCGGGATTCGAACTCACGACCCGAGCATTGAAAGTCCAGCGCTTTACGCAGGGGGCTAAGTGATTTGATGATGATAGATACCACGAAAACATCTCAGAACGAACTGTGAGCCTGAAAAATGGAAGCATTAGCCCCTTTAAATTCGATGGCCCGTGTGTGTGTGTGTGTGTGTGTGTGTGTGTGTGTGTGTGTGTGTGTGTGTGTGTGTGTGTGTGTGTGTGTGTGTGTGTGTGTGTGTGTGTGTGTGTTTAGCCTTAGTCTGTCCATTTAACCTCATTCTTTCCTTCAAGTAGGCCTCGGTTTTTCTTTTAGCCCCATAGTCCATCCTTTATAAGCCCACAGTCTCTCCCTTTTAGCCCTGTCCTCTCCTTTCAGGTAGCCTCATTTTAAATATACGTATCACCGTACGGAAAGCATCAAGCAGATCTGGTGATCGGCTTCTTCTTTTTTCCCCAGTGGTTTGGAGACTTGGTGACAGTGGCCTGGTGGGACGATCTGTGGCTGAATGAGGCATTCGCAACGTTTGTGGAGTACATCGGCATGGATTATATCGACCCGTCATGGAAAGTGGTCTGTAGTTAAAAAATTTACAACTGCAACCACTAAAACGATTAGTTTAATAAACAGAACATATCTCGCCGATTTCGTATTGGTTCAGTTAAAGCGAGTGTCACAAATGTCACAAACGTGAAAGTCGCAAATGTAAGTGTGTAAAATTTTACATGCAGTCTGTTTTGGTTTTTTTCTTCTTTTTTTTTTCTTTCCTGTCACACCACTAGACTAATT
Organism: Batillaria attramentaria; assembly: GCA_018292915.2. Classification (NCBI taxonomy): domain Eukaryota; kingdom Metazoa; phylum Mollusca; class Gastropoda; family Batillariidae; genus Batillaria; species Batillaria attramentaria. The sequence goes on along the minus strand of JACVVK020000047.1, from coordinate 627,522 downwards.
AGGCATAAGCTTGTTTCTTGTCGGGTGGGGGAGCCGGGGTGGCCGAATGGTAGAGCGTTGGACTTCTAATGCTCGGGTCGTGAGTTCGATCCCGGCTGGGGCCAAATATTTGTGCTGGCTTTTTCATCGTTGCCCCGTCTTTTATATCACTCTATGTGGTGGAAAAGGACGTTAAACCCCCAAACACCCACCCACCCTTTCTTGTCGGGTGTCGGTTGGCTTGAACTGTGATGGAGTTCTGTGCACCTCTGCTGTTGTGCTGCTGCTGTGATGTGATGTGATGTGACATGGGGTGTATTGTTGTAATTTATAGTGATGCAATAAGATAAGATAAGATAGATTTATTGCTTCTTAGTTACAATTAAGAAGAATTTGCTTTGCTCCTCTTGATAATTTAACACAATTGATATACACAAACATACCATAGAAATACATACACATTCACACACTCAGTCATTGGCTAAAACACAATTTAAAGAGAAGAAGCACTGGCATTGCCTCACATTAAACTATGTTAAACAAGCACTAAGAATAACAGTTAAAATATAGATGGCAGGTCACTAGGTGTGAGTGTGCGAGTATGTAAATAGGTGGAGCGGATGTGCATGGCCATAAGAGTGAGTGTTTGGCATGTTTTATGTCTTATGAGACCACAAAGCAATGTTCCACTTTTGGAAATTTAATAAATTTCTTATCTTCTCATCTTCTTCTTCTTCTTGTGACCCAGTAGTGACACAATATAATTGGACAATGAGAAGTCTCAATTTCGCATTCTCTGACTAGACCATCAGGACCAGTCACAGTTACCTTGATATATTTATGTTTGGTATTTATTATTCCAGTGGCAGCAGTTTGCAGTGAACGTGGTTCACTTAGCGTTTGCATTGGACCAGCTTGCGAGCTCACATCCGCTCCACACCGTCGTTGCAACTGTGGATGAAATGGCAGAGAACTTCGACCACATCACCTACGAAAAGGTACATTCCGAATTTCGAAGGCCCGTGTTGAGACAACCCACTGACTACGCGCTCTCTTGCTTGGAAATTTCGAGATTACGACGGACGTGCAAGGCATCGCTTGTGACCCTCACGAAGTGGTTTCTGCCCTTTTTTTAAACCTCAGTTGCATGCAGGTCCGCTCCAAGCGCAATTTTTTTTTTTTGTTGTTGCTTTCCCCCCCTTTTTTTTTAACTGAGCTGAGCGTCCCTTCTTCATAGGTTCTTTTTTTTTAAATTAACCACAACATTATTTCTCTTTGTTTTCATTTTTTTCCATGGACATACGTTTCTCGCAGCTTAAAGACAGTCGTACACCGAAAGTACATGAGGTAAATAGAAAATGTGCTTTGTGTTCATGGAACTGAGATGATAATTAACACGCAGGAAAAACAGATGACACGTTCTCGTCTGTTCCTATTATAACTAGGGAGCCGGAATAGCCGGATTGGTGGGTGGGTGTTTGGGAATTTGACGGTCTTTTTCCACCGCAAACGGGTGATATCAAAGACGGGCAACGAGAAAAAGGCCAGCACAAATATTTGACCCCCAGTCGGGCCGGGATAGCTTGGCGGTAGAGCGTTGCCCCGCAGTATCATTCGAATGTGGTGGAAAAGGACGTTAAACTCCCAAACACTCCCCCTTTCCCCCTTCTGTTATAACTTTAAATAAATGAATGATATTCGACTCATTTCAATACGCTTCTTTTACAGGGGGCATCGGTGATCCGAATGATCCAGTTTGTCCTAGGAGAGGACACATTTCGAAGAGGGTTGCAGGTTCGTTTACCAAAGGAAACACACACACACACACACACACACACACACACACACACACACACACACACACACACAGAGTTCACCTCTACCCCCCCCCCCCCACTCTGATCCCAAGAAAAGTAACCCAAGAAACAGTGGACAAATTTTGATCTATTTCGTTGCAGACATCTCTCAATATTTGCACATGCAGATTTCCTGCTTTTTTGTCATTCTTTTTCAAAGATTCCTAGCTTTCGTTCTCTCTTTTACTTTATCTCGGAAAGTCATGATACGGAGTTGAATGAGGCACACTTTACTTACACTTGTTATCTCGTTTGTGTTGAATGGCTTGATTGACTAGATATCCCATCAAAAGTTTGGGTTTCTTTACCTTTCCAGCGGTATCTACGGGATCATAGCTACGGAAGTGTTAACCACACGGACCTCAGGATCGCTTTGGCTGAGGTAAGGAAATGAACACATTCTGCCCGATGATAGTCGTAAAAGGATTTCAGTCCCCATTGCCGCACTACGACTATAGTCGTAACAGTCAGGGTCCGTATGTAAAACTCGAGGTTAATTTAACCCAAGGCTACGGGCCTAACCCAGACTAGGACAAAAGAAACCCCCAAACAAAATTAAATTAAAAAAAAGGAAGCGAAGAAAGAAAGACAAAAATCCTTCTATAACGGCATAGGCACCTTGCTGGAATGGACCGCTTCCTGATTAAAAAAAACACAACAACAACAGAAAATGTAACTCTAGAGCTAGTTTAGTTTGAGGTAGGACTCTAACCCGGTGTAGCATCCGGTCCGGTCCCCCCTCTGAAGTAGTCCCCCGGGGGACCAATTCGTGGCAAAAACTGCTCTATAATGGTCCCCCCTTAGACATCCAGCCTCGTTTTCAACTGGTCCCCCTGGGCGATTTTGGTCCCCCCCTCGCATCCAAAATAGGCCCCCTCTCGAACTGGTCCCCCTCTTTTCTAACCAATGTAGAGCTATGTCAGTATTTATTTTTAACTTTATTGTTACAAAACTTTATTGTCCCCAAAAGCACAGGGCCATAGGAACATTTTTTTTTCTTTTTTTCCGATTTATGTGCTTGTTGTTATTTTTGTGTGTGTGAGATATATTTGTTTGGTTGTGTTCTTGTTTCTTTCAGTTGTTTTTTTGCATTGGTTCTTTTTTTTTTCCTGTTTGTTTATGAGATGGTTGTACCGAATACTGAACATTAAATATTACTAGAATTTCAAACAATAAATAAATAAGTCAATCAATATTCTCTCTCTCTCTCTCTCTCTCCCCCTCACTCTCTATCTCTCTCTCTCTCTAGCAAAACCTGAAATAGACATTTACGTTCTTTGACAAGAAAAACTTTATTTCAAAAGCAAACTTGATCTTTCCATTTCCACATTGGACTCTCATGAGGATTATTTGGTATGTCCAGTCAAACTGTTTCAAAGAAACAAGAAATGAAACTTATAATTTTAGGCATGTTTGACACGAGTCACGTGACGTGTCAAGAAGCGTGGCGATGTTTGACACGAGTCACGTGACGTGTCAAGAAGCGTGGCGACCGTTTTCTCATCCCACAAAAAAAAAAGAAAAGAGAAAACAAATCTAAACTTTTAAAAGTGATTTAACTTCGTAGATTTGCCGTTCTATGTAGCCTATACTTTTGTTTTTTTAGTGGCGACCGTTTTCTCATCCCACAAAAAAGAAAAGAAAAGAGAAAATAAAAAACAAAAGTATAGGCTACATAGAACGGCAAATCTACGAAGTTAAATCACTTTTAAAAGTTTAGATTTGACACTGTAACCTTGACCCAGTTCAAGATCATCTTGAATAACATCTCTGTACAAAAATGAAAATAATTATACATATAACGAAAGAGGTGTGTGTGTGTGTGTGTGTGTGTGTGTGTGTGTGTGTGTGTGTGTGTGTGTGTGTGTGCCTGCGTGCGTGCGTGAGTGAGTGTGCACGCGTGCGTGCATAATATGTGTGTGTGTGTGTGTGTGTGTGTGTGTGTGTGTGTGTGTGTGTGTGTGTGTGTGTGTGTGTGTTTGAGAGATGGGGGGAGGAGAGAAAGTGTGGGGGGCGAGAGAGAGAGAGAGAGAGAGAGAGAGAGAGAGAGAGAGAGAGAGAGAGAGAGAGAGTGAGAGAGATCCAGAGTCACGTTTTCTACTGAGTTGACACACACTATAACAATAAAGTTAAAAATAAATACTGACATAGCTCTACATTGGTTAGAAAAGAGGGGGACCAGTTCGAGAGGGGGCCTATTTTGGATGCGAGGGGGGGACCGAAATCGCCCAGGGGGACCAGTCGAAAACGAGGCTGGATGTCTAAGGGGGGACCATTATAGAGCAGTTTTTGCCACGAATTGGTCCCCCGGGGGACTACTTCAGAGGGGGGACCGGACCGGATCCTACACCGGGGCTAAACTCCCTAACCCCGAGTTTTACATGCGGGCCCTGCAGTGTGCGAAATCTTCGTTCTCTTCCACTGTTGCTAACCGTTACCACGTTTTCTTGGAGTGACTCGTCTCCATTAGAAACGGTTTCTGTCATCGTTGGTTACCGCTGTGGCCGACGGACACAAATACACCTGGCCTCAAAATGCCTATATATTCCCTATTAGCCTCAGGCACAATAGTCACCCCCTAAAACTGCTTCAATCTAGAAGAGTGAGTGAGTGAGTTTTTAGGGCTTAAAGCCGCTACTTCAATCTAGAAACAATTACTACCATGAACAGTCCATTCAAAGGCACGCACCTGACAGGAGTTTATCAAAAAATTGAATGTCTCCTTTCCGCTCAGGCCTCACTGGAGTAATGCACGTCTACTTTCTCTTTAGGCCGGAGAGTCAGTTCACTCAAATCCGCTTGCCTCAATTGTGCCGACTCTGTGCAAAAAGTCCCAGCTTCACTGGCAGCTTGCCTCTTTTTGTGACCGCATGGCATGCGCATAACACAAAAATCACGCTTTTTCATGACAACGAAAATCACTACAGACTAGCACACTCGCCAGACAGGGTACCTCAAATAAAGACCAAACACATGACTCCACGGTCATTTTGTGTCCTTACACGTGTACGTTTTTCCATGCGGACGCACGCACGTACGCAGACACGCACACAGAGCAGCACACCTGTCCACTGTCTTGTTGATCACGTACACACGTACGCACGCACACATGGAGGCGCTCATGAAACAAACCATCAGTCCATATAGCCCACTGTGTGCTTTCAGCAAGCCCACGAGGAGAGCAAGGATCTAGACGTCCCAGACATCATGGACACGTGGACCTTACAAATGGGCTTCCCTGTTGTCAAGGTGACACGTGGTGTCAGTGACGTCACGGTGACGCAGAAGCGATTCCTTGTGAACCCGGATGCCAAAGATCCGGGCGTCTTTCAGAGTCCTTTCGGGTGAGAACGGGAGCTGATTAATATTAAATGCACTTGCAGTTATTTCTAAAATCATTTCCACTGACTAGTTTTACGCAGATCTTCGCTAGTTTCATGTGAGAATGCATTCAAGTGTGCGAGGGTATTAGTTTGTTCAAATGACCATTTTGGGTTGTTGTTGCTGATTGCGTTTTATTTGTTCAAAATGCTTGTAGTAATTCCTATTATGAAGTTTCATTGTTCAATGTATTCGTGTCTAGCAGCGGTAACATACATGTAGTCCAGAATGAAACACCCATTCTTCTCGCACATTTCCCCCATTGATTTGGTTCTTGTGCTTGGTGCTTGCTTCTACTGTTAACCACCAGTATTATACTAGTATACTAGTATTATAAGCTCAGTTTAGTTAGCTGGTAAATTAGTGGTGAATCATTTTTATGCATTGTGTCCTTTCTTATCAGTTTTAGTTTGCTCGTCTTATATCAGTCATACACAGTGAAGCTGCTTTTAATTATGAACCCTTTATTTTATTTATTCATGCCCCTGGTCAAAAAACAAATTTGTTCTTGATGGACACAATAAAGTCGTTTCAATCTTGAATCTTGAAAGACGGTCTACACAGCAAACGTGAATTATTTGATGTTTCACTATTGAAATCTTTCTTGTTAGCTACATGTGGCACGTGCCTGTAACACTGGCGTCGAGCAGGGAACCTGATTTTGATGTGACCGACCATGATGTGGTGTGGCTGGACAAGACACAGTCTCAGAGTGAGTTGTGGTTGTTTGAATTGAAGAGTAATTCTCTCTCTCTCTCTCTTTATCTTGCCATTGTAGTCTTCTTTTTTTGTAGCAACGGCTGATTGAAAATTAATCATTGTTTGGTTAATTCACTACCGTTGGAAAATAAAGTTCGTTCTCTCTCTCTCTCTCTCTCACTCTCTCTCTCTCTCTCTCTCTCTCTCTCTGTTTCTATATCTCTGTCTGTCTCTGTGTGCTAGTCATATGCTATCTATTGCCCCATTGCTCACCCAGCTAGGTGTATGCAATGGAATCGTTCGTTCGATGACCATGTAAGATTGTGGACTGCGGATGGGTTGTACATTTCAGTGTTACTGTTGCTCTTACTAAATTACTACTATTTCAAGGCACGGTTTTACCCTACAGGACTGCGTTGTAACTGTCTTTAAAATGATTATCTCAGCTAGTATTAAGTTATTGCACGTGTGTGATGAGCCTAAAGGAATGTATGCGTGGTGAAGAACCGAGATAAATTGAATCGTCTTAGTTGTTGTGCTTGCAAATAGTACAGGAATTGTCCGTGCAGGATGCTTCACTGGAAATGTGCAAAACGTTTAACGTATTACACCGGCTGATTAGTCTATTTCATTGGTTTGTTCTTTTTCTTCTTCATTTTTCTTTTCAGAAGTGTTCACTCCGTCCATCCAGCTAGCAGACCGTGACGACACAGACGGTTGGATTCTGGCCAACATCCAGCAGTACGGTTACTACAGGGTCAACTACGATCCACAGAACTGGAACGCTCTCATCAAGCAACTGAACAAAGACCACACTGTATGACAGAAATGACAGTCCGTTTGCCGAAAAATGTAGTTTTTAAAATTATTTCTGAAACTATTCACCTTATGGCGTTTATTGCATGAGATTTTTCCTCAGTTTTGTCAACCATGCCGTTGATGTTGAGCGGTTTGTGTGTGTGTGTGTGTGTGTGTGTGTGTGTGTGTGTGTGTGTGTGTGTGTGTGTGTGTGTGTGTGTTCCAAATGTATTCCATAAGTGTTTCACTGGTCACTTGAATTGCAGCAGCCAATGAAAATGTATGTTCCTTTTAGGTGATTCCACCGGTCAACCGAGCGCAGCTAATTGACGATGCTTGGAATCTGGCCAGGTAATGTTCCATGATCTGGATTTCAATTCGTTAGATCAGAAGGAGAGTTTAAGACGATCTGCATCAGTTACGACTGTAACGAAATATCTCAGGTCCCCAGGCCAGGATCAATATTTTCTCATTGCTAAGTATAAGAAAGTAGTTCCATGAAAAGTTGTCGCAGAAAATCGTTGGCAACTGAATTATCATACCATACCAAGATCAACTTTTTCTCTTGGATAAGTATAACAAAGCGGTTCCACGAAAAGTTATCGGCGGACAAGTGAATTACCATACCATACCTATGTTGATTGGTGACAGCGCTGGTGAGACAGACATGGACATCGCCCTCAGTATCTTGAAGTACTTGGAAACGGAGAGAGCATTCGTTCCTTGGAAAACGGCCGCGAATCAAATGAGTAACCTGAAACAACGCATGGCGGACTCGTCTGGTTACGGAGCTTTGAATGTGAGGATTCCGCTGAAACAAATCTGGCACATTAACTCATTCTTGACGGGAAGCTTCGATCAAAGGTTCAGCAATGATCGCCCACAAACTTTTGCTCATCAAAATTGATTTTTCATTCCATTTTTCATTAAATACACACAACGCCAAGTGTGTGCTAGTGTGTTCAATGAAGCTTACTAGAGGATGGGTGGGTGTTTGGGAGTTTAACGTCCTTTTCCACCATGTATGGGTGATACCAAAGGCGGGGCAACGAGAAAAAGGCCAGCACAAATATTTGGCCCCAGCCGGGATTCGAACTCACGACCCGAGCATTGAAAGTCCTACGCTCTAACATTCCGCTATCCCGGCTCCCCTGAAGCTTACTGGAGAGGTTTGTTTACATGTAGTAAGTTTACTGTAGTTTCATGGCGGCAGGCAGCAGAATTTTTCCAGGACGCCGCATATTTGCACAGTGCTTCAGACAACTATTAACACCTAGCAAGAGTTGACCAATGTAATACCTTGTGCTGTTAGTCCGTTCTCTCCCAGCAGGAGAAGTACCAGTCTCTGCCTGTGCTCGTACGTAAGAATACTTGTGAAATGTTTGCCATTCTTTTCACAGAGATTCATTCAGGACAGAACAAGACCGGCGTTCCGGGAGTTAGGAGTTGATGACAGCAACGCAACAGCACTTGAATCGTATGTGATGTATCTTCATTCTATGATAAGTTTAAGTTAACACTAACTAGTCACGACATTTGTTGCGCCGCATTACATACAAGACCGACTGTTGGCCAGCTAGCTGGTGGCTGAGAGGCCGGGTCAGTTCCTCGACCAAATGGAGATAAGTCAGTTCGGACTTTGGAATTTGTTGAATGGGGAAAGGGTTATTTTCCTTACACCGTGAAGGAAGAACACGATTGGTATGGACAACACTGTGGTTTATAGCCAGGATAAGTGTTAATAGGGACTATGAGCTCACATGCAACCAAATGGGGACGCAGAAGTAGAACGAAGACAAAAAAGTCTCTTTGGAACGTACACACACACACACACACACACACACACACACACACACACACACACACACACACACACACACACACACACACACACTTCCCAACCTGCAGGCCTCCTCAGAATTTTGACGAATTGCAGCGCGCATTTACTGTCACGAGTTTTCAAATTGGTTTGGTTTCTCAGATACACGAGGAGTCAAGTTGTGAGCATGGCCTGCGAGTCTGGCCTCCCTGAATGTGTCCAGCAAGCGGTTCAGCTTTTCCAACAATGGAGGGCAGACCCAGACACAAACCCGTGCGTGGCACAAACAGCTGAACAGTCAACGGGAAAGCAGAGTGTAGTGACAATGATTTCTTAATTTCCCGAGAAACGTTGATTTTAATACACACACACACACACACACACACACACACACACACACACACACACACACACACACACACACACACACACACACACACACACACACCGTGACACACATACACACACACACGCCTCCTCCACCTCCACCACCACCGCTTGTATCCTTTTCTACACGGCTGACGCTACCATCATACTGCTTGGATCACATGGTGACATTGCACCACGTGGGCCACAATATGACATTATATTTAGGGAAACTGTTGCTTAGATGTTGTACTTTACACTGACATCACCTTGAGCGGGTTGCCAAGGAAACCTGAAGGCAGACTTGTGAGAAAGGGAGGTAATAGGTAAACAAACTGTTACGACTATGGCCGTGGCTCGGGTACAATGGGTTAACCCTTTCGCTGCCAGACACTTTTTAGGGTCCCCTCACTGATAACACCTCTTCAGATCAGATGGCGTAAAACAGGAAGAGAAACTAAGCATGCCTCTTAGAGTTCGACCTCTCGAAAAACCTAATCAGTTTGAACAATTTTGATAAAGGGGCTACATGACATCCTGCGATAATTGCAGTGAAAGGGTTAAATATTTTGAGTAGCTTGTCGTACAGAGAACAGTGATTTCTGTACTTCTCAAGAAACGTTGAAATATTCTCTTTCAGGATTCCGCCGGCTTTGAGGCAGGCCTTCTATTGCACAGCTGTGCAGCAGGGCAGTGAAAGCGACTGGTTCTTCGTCCTAACGCGTTACCGACAGGAAACTTCCCCTGGTGAGAAGGACTTGCTGCTACGTGCCCTGCCCTGTTCTTCTGACGTCTGGATTTTGAGCACGTAAGACAACGGTTTTCTTTTTTTTCCTGTTAAAACTACTTTATTGCCCCTTTTCAAAACTGGGGTTGCTCACCCCAGGGGAAGCGCGTTGCCGCGCCACCCATGCAACTTAGCCTATTTTTTTAGTTGCTGCTTTGAGAGGAAAGCCGGAGGACCGAGGAAGAAACCCTCGATAAGCAGCCTGGGAGTCTGCTTGCTAGTTCACTGCGTAGTTTTCGGACTTCCTATTAAGCCTATGCTGTTTTACCGATTTTACGTCCCGTTTCAGGTTACTCGACATGTCGCTGGAACGCACGGACTTCAAGGGTGACCTTGCGACTAGCGTGATCGGCTTGGTGGCTCAGAACCCTGTAGGTAACAACTTGGCCTGGGACTTCGTGGAGAACCACTGGGACGTCATCATTCGCGAGTAAGTCCCAGCCTGTTACTTCTGTATCTTCTCCGCTGACACCTACATTTTCCAGATTCTCTTCTGCCGAACTGAATCATTCGGTCAGCGTTCCTTCCGTTACAACTGAGGCCCCTGTTACTTGGAATCAGCTCCCTCTTACAATCAGAAACAGTTCAAACAAGGAATCCTTCAAGTCCCGACTGAAAATCCATCTCTTCACCCTCTCATAGCTGTGCCATGTTCTGCTGGTGTGAGTGCGTGTGTGCGCAGGAAACGTGTGTGTGTGTGTGTGTGTGTGTGTGTGTGTGTGTGTGTGTGTGTGTGTGTGTGTGTGTGTGTGTGTGTGTGTGTGTGGATATGAGTTTTATTAGTTTTTATCTGTTTTGTCAGTTTTTCCTGTCTTGTGTTTGTTTTATCTGTTTTCTTATGTCTTATATGAATAAATATGTATTTTATGTAAAGCGCCTAGAGCGTAGATAAGGTTAGACGCTATATAAATATTCTATTATTATTATTATTGTCGATAACTGTCAAATGGACACTCCGGTTCTCCGCGTAAAGAATGCAGTGAATGTCCTCCAGGCTGTCGAAGAACTTTTTTTGCCAGCGGGATCTCCAGCGTCCCGATCCGTCGCCCTAGGTCTTCATGTTAATAGTTATTAAAGGAAAGTCAGGAGCGCTGAACTGGCAGGACGTAGCGTAGTACTGTCAGTGCTTGAGTTGTCGGCCTGGGACCCGAATATTTGTTGTTGTCCTACCCCCGCCCCTCCAGCCCTCCACCCCTCCCCATTCAGCCCCCCTTTCCCCCAAAACACACACACACACACACACACACACACACACACACACACACACACACACACACACACACGCACGCACGCACGCACGCACGCACGCACACTCCTCCCCTTGTTTAGTTTCCCCCGCATAAAAATCCAGCACATCGTACTTTACATAAACTGCATGTTTTTTTTTTAAATTTTTATGTTTGTTTTTAAAAAGAAATTATTTCCTTATAACTAGTGGGAGGACTGTAGCTCATGAGCGTTTGTATGTTTTCTTTCAGCTTTGCCCAGTTCGCTTCTCGGCTGAAATCTATGATCGGTGCTATCGTTACTGGATTCCACCAAGAATTTCAGCTGCGAGAGGTAAGTCAGTAGGTACACCGTGAAGTCGAAACACTGTGTGGATACATTGATCGGATCCAGATACGCTATTAAGAAGAACAAACATTAGTCAGTGTACTTTCTGTCGGTGTAAAGAGCAATGATGATGATGATGAGCGGTTGGTGTTGCTACAACACTCTCGCTTAGTAATAATAATAATAATAATAATGAGGATTTGTCTGGCGCCCAACCTCCTGCTGGAGCTCTGGGCGCCTCACAATAGCAGGCTGGAGATACAGTACATACATATGAAATATGTCACATTACATACAGTTACACATGATATACACATCACATACACGTTACATACACACAGCCATGATACACCCTGACACGACAACCTAAAATGACAATGATGACAGCAGTGATGATAAAGAGGTTAGTCTGTATAATATTGCTGGAAGAGATAAGACTTTAAAGCGACTTTAAAAGAGTGCGTTGACTCTGCATGGCGAACATGGGCAGGCAGGCTGTTCCAAATGACTGGACCGTGGTAGAGCAGTGTGTTAGCCCCGTCACTGAGTACGCTTCTGTTGGCTCAGGGCCATCATTTGACATGCTGTCACAATGCAGGACCCGTATGTAAAACTCGAGGTTAATTTAACCCACGGCTACGGGCCTAACCCAGACTAGGACAAAAGAAACCCCGAAACAAAATTAAATAAATAAGCAAGCGAAGAAAGAAAGAGAAAAATCCTTCTATAACGGCATAGGCACCTTGCTGGAATGGAACCGCTTCCTGATTTAAAACAAAAGCCAACAGAAACTTTAATCCTGGAGCTAGTTTAGCTCGAGGTTAGACTCTAACCCGGGGCTACACTCCCTAACCTCGACTTTTACATGCGGGCCCAGGTGCCTAAAGTGGTGTGATGCTAGACACCGCGAAAACAGCTCAGAACGGCTCTGTAGGCATAAAAATCTTAAAACGTTGGGCCCTTAACTGTTCCAGCATTAGTCAGTTTATCTCATGTCATACTGAATGCTCGGATTTCCAGCTGCAGGCGTTCATAGCAGCACAGACTGAGCTGGGGGATGGGGAACAGGCACTGAAGCAGGCGGTGGAGACGGTCGAGTTCAACATCAAGTGGCACAAGAATTCCTATCCACAGCTCGTGCAGTGGCTTGAAGACAAGGGGTATTTCGGTGAGTTTCAAGGGTTCGGTTCTGTTGTCTTTGTTGTTGCTGTTCAGGGGCTTTGTCAAAGAATTTAGAGAGCCTGTTTGAAAAGTCGGATGACTGTGTGTGTCATCCGAACATAGGTATTGGTGGATTTGTTGACAATGACAAGAGAAGAATAAAGTCTGAATATTACTTTTTCAGAAATTTGTTTCGGGACGACGGGTGGGTGGGTGGGTGTTTGGGAGTTTAACATCCTTTTAACATCGTGTGTGTGTGTGTGTGTGTGTGTGTGTGTGTGTGTGTGTGTGTGTGTGTGTGTGTGTGTGTGTGTGTGTGTGTGTGTGTGTGTGTAATTTCGTCTATACTTCTCAGAATTCCAAGGAGCAGAGACTTCGTCTGCCTAAATCCTACCATAGAACACGTTCCCTAGTGTACAGACGACTCGATTCAACCTGTGGTCCCGAATATTTGACAGTACAGGTAGAAATGTTTGTTTGAATGAAACCCGTCTTCGTAAGACGACAAACGGCCGTGCGTTATACAATTACTTAGTCCCTGGGACGTATCATTGTAATATTTGTATTTTAATTTTGTCTCCAGAAGAAGGCTATTTAGCCGCATAGTTGGGAGTAAAATCCTTTTGTCTGTTGTCTTCAGATCGGTTTTTGAGCCTGTTTGATATTTTAATCCAGAGGGCATTTATGTCATTGTATTGTCATATTTTCTTTTTGTTTTGTATTGATTTTTAGGAATTTTCTTCTGTGTAAATGCTGCCCCGGTCATCAGATAAATTATTATCCTTTCTATCCTTAGACTTAACTAAGACAACTACCTGTCCCTAATCGGGTATCATACATGTTGTTTATATTGAAAGACACAACAGCAAGATCGAATTAAAAAGTGTTAACGATATCATTTGTGTGTGTGTGTGTGTGTGTGTGTGTGTGTGTGTGTGTGTGTGTGCGTGTGTGTGTGTGTGTGTGTGTGTTTTAGAGACAAACGAAACAGAAGTCATACTGCTCTATCTTTATTTATTGGGTGTGCAAAAAAAGTGGCCACGACAGAAACAAACGACGCGAAGGAGGAGAATCATGTGAATCGTCCGTGGGCGATAGAAGACAGACTCTCCATTCTGGTCGCTTTCATGGTCAGAAACTGCCGGCTTCTTAGTCCCACTCGACACAGATGCAGACCTCGAATCTTCGGCATCTCCACCTCACGCACACTCTGCCTCCAGCGGCGGCTCTGCGGGTCAGGTCAGCATCTGCAAAGGATGGTTAAAAAAAAAAAAAAACAATGATGGGACTGCCAGCTTCAAAGCCGAGAAGACGGGTTCTACACAGGTTATCTGGTTTATTTCTCATTCTAGACCTCCGTGTGGCTGTGAAGGGTGAAGCTCAGCAAAAGAATACAGAGCTGACCGATAATACATAGCTCTACTGACACGAAACTCCCACTTCGCTATGAAAGTGACGCTACCTGAGCAACAGAGCTGCAACCAGACATATAGGCAGACAACAGAGTGCAAAAGGTGGAGAGATCTATTAAAAAAATAAAACTCCTCTACACTTTGGAAGTACAGACAGAGCTATTACACGGGGTATAGCTAAATGGACTCGAGTAAGCGACTCCGCTTCGGTGGTGGCTATTATGGAGAGAACTCGTACAGGTCTATTTTTAGACGGACGTCACCTGAGGTCACGGGATTCCGGAAACGCCCGATAGCGCGTTCAAACCCTAACCAAACCGTAACCCTAACCCTAACCCTAAGCCTAACCCTAAGCCTAACCCTAACGTCTAAAAATAGACCTGTACGAGTTCCCTCCATAATAGCCTCCCCCCTCCGCTTCATTTTGGAAGTGACGCTACCTGAAAGTACAGACAGAGCTATTACACGGGGTATATAGCCAAAATGGACGCGAGTAAGCGACTCCGCTTTCAACGTTTCCACGATGATTGCTCTCGCGAAAAGCCGTATGTCTGAAATATGAGCATGCATATGTCTTTGCATAGCAGTAACGCTTGTCTGGTTGCTAAACAGCCGCTTTCTCACTGAGTATCACGTCGACAGACGGAAGCCAACGGTACGTAGGAAACACTCGGTGCTATTGTTTGGAAACACTCTGCACTGGCTGTTCCCCCTGATAGCGGGGAGCCGAGGTGGCCGAATGGTAGAGCGTTGGACTTCTACTGCTCGGGTCGTGAGTTCGCATCCCGGCTGAGGCCAAATATTTGTGCTGGCTTTTTCATCGTTGCCCCGTCTTTGATATCACCCGTATGTGGTGGAAAAGGATGTTAAACACCCAAACACCCCCACACCCCTGACAGCGCCTTTAGCTTCTTGAAAGAGTCAAATCTATTCTATAAAATGTAGACTCTTCAAGTAATACCGACTATCCTCGACCTTTACATGTTCGGATGTACAAAGAAGTGAAACGTATTTATCATTTAAACCAGATAAATTGTTAAAATATATATATTTACATCTTGTTTTATTGTCTCCTTTTTTTTTCTTAATCTGGCGAAGAGGGACCTTGGTAAGCCGCGAAATAGTCTTTGTTGCTTGCGCGGCGTTAAGCCCTATCTATCTATCTATCTATCTATCTATCTATCTATCTATCTATCTATCTATCTATCTATCTATCTAACTAACTAACTAACTAACTAACTAACTAACTAACTTTACATTCAAGTAATGCGTTAAACGGCCACTTTTTACTGAGTATCACGTCGACAGACCGAAGCCTGTTGGAAACACTCGGTGCTTTTTTTTTTTTTTGGAAACACTCTGCGCTGACGGTAGTTTTAAAGTGAAGTAGCACCTGAAACACTCGCATGCATTTTGATTACACCCTGCGTACTACATGCACCAGATAGTTGTTACCATTGTAGGTGTTAGCCAGGGCCTGCAGAGCGTCCTCAAGTGCCGGTACAGCGGGGTCTGGTGGAGAAACGGACATGGCTTAGTTGCTGAGTGCACGCAAGCACTTGATGGGTTACAAAGGTTTATGGACGTGTGTGTGTGTGTGTGTGTGTGTGTGTGTGTGTGTGTGTGTGTGTGTGTGTGTGTGTGTGTGTGTGAGAGAGAGAGAGAGAGAGAGAGAGAGAGAGGTGCATTAACCGGAAGCTTACCCCATGTGTGTGTGTGTGTGTGTGTGTGTGTGTGTGTGTGTGTGTGTGTGTGTGTGTGTGTGAGAGAGAGAGAGAGAGAGAGAGAGGTGCATTAACCGGAAGCTTACCCCATGTGTGTGTGTGTGTGTGTGTGTGTGTGCTTGCTTACCGTTTGCCGCCCTCACGTGCTTATCCAAGCTTGCTGTACATAGAAAGAAAAAAAACAACAGTACCTGTAAGTCGTCTTGTCTTTGAGGGGTGGTGGAGTGGGGGGGGGGGGTAGGGGGTGGGCTATTTATCTTCTCTTGGGATGGAGTGGGGACTTTTGAAAAAAAAAGAGGAGAGAGAGAGAGGAGGGGGGGGGGGGGCAACCGTTCCATTGTTTCCCTTCACCGAGACCACCAGGCCGAGTTTGCAGAGTTCAGAAAAAAAGAAACAGTAGGCTACGTTGTTTTATGCATTTTACACATACAACGGATGTCATTGTTTCGAACTGTTTTTTCTTAGAACGCGACACAAGAATTGCCCCAGGAAGTACTATTAGTATTAAGATAAGATAAGATATAAGATAAGATATGACTTTATTCGCTCCTCGAAGGGAAATTGCACTGTCTGCTCAGACAAAACTAACAATAAAAAACATGAACCAGCGCACGCACACACACACACACACACGCACACACACACACACACACACACACACACACACACACACACACACACACACACACACACACACACACACACACACACACACACACACACACACACACACACAAATAGAAACGATCATCCATACATATACAAATTACAACCTTCAGGCAATGATAAGACACAATATGTAAAACAATCAGAAGAGCTGACGTATCGACTCCAGTGCACGAGCTGCTCTGTTTCGATTAACAATATTTACACGTATATTTATTATTTGCACAGTATTTATACTGCATATTTATACGTGCACTTCATAAACTAGATGTTTCCACTTGAGAGTGTAATAACATTTGTTAACTCACCGTCCCAGTCTGGGTCGTTGCCCTAAAACAAGCAGAAAAACTGTTCAAATTGAAAGCATCGTATTGCGTGCGGCAGGTCACGTGTACAGAACCAAAGAGACCGAAAGCTCTAATGCTAATGAGTAGATAATCTCCATATTAAGCTGCAGTGTCACGGTTCTGGCTGGGGTAGACACAGACAAGATAAATTGCTTTAGTATGATCAGTGAACGTTTACAACACTCTCCTGCCTGATATGAGTCACTTTGCGCACGGCAAACATACGTACAGTCCAACAGCGTTTCACATACCTCAGCAGCAAAGCAGGCCCCAGCCAGAAGCATGCAGCACACGACGAGTGTAGTGAACTTCATCTTGAAGGAACACCTGAAAGAGCACCCGTTTGTGAGTACCGATTCCCTCTTAGTAAAACGTTCATACTGCACCAGGAAAAGGGCGTGGGGAGATTCCTGATGCCTGCTGTTATACAACTAAGTGGAAGCTAAAGTCATTTCTCCTTGGCGAAGGAGGGGAGCGGCCGGGATAGCTGAATGGTAGAGCATTGGACTTTCAATGCTCGCGTCGTGAGTTCGAATCCCGGCGTGGGCCAAATATTTTTGCTGGCCTTTTTCTCGTTGCCCAGTCTGTGATATCATCCATATGTGGTGGATGGATATACGCGTCAAATCCCTAAACACCACCCACCCTTCTCCTTGTCGTCAAAGCTGAAACTGCAGTCGGCTACTGAAGATGAAAGGTATCTGTTATACAGTGTTGGCGACAGGATAGGCCTAGAAGGCGCGGCCAAAACTGGAATGCAACGAACCAGGCCGCGAGCGACACCACACAAAGTTTTGAGTTGGTTAGTTAGTTAGTTAGTTAGTTAATTAGATAGGGCTTAACGCCGCGCAAGCAACAAAGACTAATTCGCGGCTATTGAAAGTCCCGTCCTGCCAGGTCCTTTAAAATTCCCGCGTTAGAACAAGATGTAAATAAATATTAAAAATCTATCGGGTCTAAATGAGAAATTTCTTTCAAGTGTTAAAACTTTGACATAGGTGGTCAGTGAAAGACTGAATATTTGAGAGGTCTAATTTATATAACAGGTTGACCTCTTTCAGGAAACTGACAATGCTGTCAGGGGGGCCATCCCTGAACAGCACCTTCAGTGAATCAGCGCAATAATGTTCGGCACGGATCTCAGTGAGATCTGTACACGAAATTAAAAGAAGTGTTCAGCAGTGAAAGCCTCCCCCCAAATTTTGAACAAAATGGCGGTTACACTATGATAACAGTAATAGCACTTTTCAGCAGGATACGGCTGCCATAAACTGTGCCTTCGGAATCCGCTAGTTAAGTCGCCTGCGTTTGATATACGACAATGCTTTGTACTGGGTACTCCGAATTTAAAATCGGTTGTCGACAGCCGTTATCTAAAGACTGATGATCACAGGACATAACTCCTGCTTTCTGAAATCGATATTGTAATCATAGGCATGATTTTAACTTTATATCAGACATAATTATGACTGTTTGATAAAGAATTATATAGCACTTTTGAGATGGATATCGCCGCTTTAAAGGCGTTGGAAACTGCTCTCACATTTGCTTTTACAAGCAGTCGTGGAGGCAAGAAAAGGCACTGCATCGGCATCGCTTCTTTGGGAACAAGTATTTTTGCCCTCAGCAAAATACTGATGTAGGAGACTTTAAAGTTGTAAAGGTAAATTTCGAAATTCGGAATTCTGCACTTCCCAGAAAAATTGCAGTTTCAAATGCTGACTTACTCAGACCTCAGTTCTGCTGAACCAAAACCACCCAGTAACGTTTTCAATAAGCTTACACGAAGGAATAAAATCTGTCATTTGACAGCAAAGCGTTATTAAAGAGGAGTTTAAGTCAATAGTGCCGCAGCTTCGCTTATTTCCGAAAGTGCTTTTGTTTCCTGTCTCTCTACATACGACTTCCTGTCTCTCTACATACGACTTCCTGTGTCTCTACATACGACTTCCTGTCTCTCTACATACGACTTCCTGTCTCTCTACATACGACTTCCTGTCTCTCTACATACGACTTCCTGTCTCTCTACATACGACTTCCTGTGTCTCTACATAAGTCTCTGATTCAGGCAATACATGGTTTTACTAGTGGTTCTTGACTTTTTAGAGACCCAAAGTGACCGAATGGTAGAGCGTTGGACTTCTAATGCTCGGGCCGTTAGTTCATTTCGTATCCCAGCTGGGGCCAAATATTTGTGCTGGCTTTTTCATCCTTGCCCCCGCCCTTGATATCACCCGTATGTGGTGGAAAAGGATGTTAAACCCCCAAACACCCACCCACCATCTTGACTTTTTATGATGGATAGCATATTGACTGTAACTAAAACGTTATACTCACTGATGTAGTCACAGGAGAGTTTTTGCCGGATGAAAATCTTGGGTCCACAGGGCAGCCGATGGATGTGCCCAAGGTAGGAAAGCCCGCTGTATTTATAGCGGACTGCAGTGACTGATGACCTACTAATTAGACCAGATAACGTCCGATGAGAATTGATAAAGAGATTTCATGATATTTCTCTGTCTTGTTTTGCTTCTTCTGACGAATGGCGTTTTGGCTCAGCTTTCACAATCCAGCATTATGATATTCTTCATGCTTGCTTGTACAAAAAAACAACCAGATTTCTGTAATTAATGTATCTGTTCAGAATGTGCGTAGAAAATTACAGGGAACCATATTTTCAGCGTTTTGGAGTACTGTGACCGCAATACTTGGGTGTTTTTGTTGTTGCTGTTTTTGTTGCTGCTGCTGCTTTGTTTTGCCTTTTGAAAATGAGTTCTCTCGCCCACATGTGAACTACCTTTTCCAGATGAAAATAAAACACTACTTTTGAAACAAATTAATCACTGCAAGTATTACAAATCTTAGCAGCAGTCTCGCCAGAATGTCAGAGTTTCGAGACTTTAAAGAAAAGCTTAACTGAACTCCTTAAGCCTGTTCTGGGCATGGAAGATTTAAGCTAGTTTCATTCAGACCAAACAATAACACAGAATGTAATTAGTGTGTGTGTGTGTGTGTGTGTGTGTGTGTGTGTGTGTGTGTGTGTGTGTGTGTGTGTGTGTGTGTGTGTGTGTGTGTGTGTAAAATCATGTTCGTGTCCATGAATTATTTCGCAGGTTCACACTAATGCTGAGCAGACAAAAAGGTATAAAAAAAAAAAGCGTGTGGCCTGTATCACGGACAAACAACACGATCATTATCATTGTACCAAAATGATAATACTCCTTGCGTTGTGGTAATGAACAGTAAAACAAAGGTTATAGATCTCCACTGTTTGACTGCGCTATCCCTTATCGTCACAGATCCGACATACTAACCAGGGATCTCGCGTGTCATCCAGTCGCAAATGACATTAGTTTTGCAGACTAGAAGCAGAATCACGAAATCAAATCTGCAAAAACAGTTCTTATCTCGCTAATGGCGCCATATTGTACGACCCCTCTTGTATATCGACAATATGAACACTATGACAATGACAAATTTGTACTTGTTTCATACTGTGTAAAATAACAGGATATGAACCATCAGATACGTGGATATAAGTTTTCTTACCTTAATTTAGAGTAATGGAGAACAAAATGCTTTAGAGTATACATTTTGTCGTGTGGGCAGTCGTTTAACGTCATCTTCTTCGTTTTGGTGTTCTTTTCTGTAAATGTTTGCAGAAATGGTAAGGTGGAGAATTCTTTTTTCATTGTCTATGGTGCGCGCGCGCCTCTGTGTGTGTGTGTGTGTGTGTGTGTGCGTGCGCGTGCGCGTCTGCATGCTATAGCGTGTGTGTGTGTGTGTGTGTGTGTGCGTGTGTGTGCGCACGCGCGCGCGTGTGAGTGTGACCCTGTATGCCAAGTACAGTGTTTCAGAAAAGCACTGAAAACAACTTTTGAGAAAATGCAATCCGACACAATTATTATTTGTTTTTATTCGCAAGAAACTGATTAATTATGCATAAACATCACAGACAAATGATAAATGATAAACACAAACATGAAGCAATACTGGTCACTTTCATAACATGTCTGATCGTTTGAAGAAATTCCTACCACACATCAGCAACACTGGTTATACTGACCGACCTTTATCATCCCTAATTCGGAGGAGACATGAAGTGTCATTAAAGGTAAACTCTGCAATTGTTTGTGTTTCCTACTGGGCAAGTTTGGGCGTAGAACTATACAGAGGTACATCATTGTGGTATTTTATACACTATCTCTGGTGAAAGCTAAAGCGTTTAGGTAGAGCACAGGCTGGGAAAAGCACACAAACTGTTCTCCGGTTACTGGCACTGTTAAAAATGCAAGGACAACTAACAGTGCATGTGACTTTTCATGTTGGTGCATGACAAACTTCGGATTACTGCAGCAGTTAGAGGAGGGTCGTAGGTGGCCAAAGCACCAGTCCGACTCACGAAATTTTGACGGACGATTCGCTGCACTTGGAAGCGGTGTAAAAGATAATCATCCGGTTTTTTTTTTGTTTTTTTTTAGCTTTCAAGCTTTGAAGGGTTGGTGGGTTGGTGTTTGGGGGCTTAACGTCCTTTTCCACCACATACGGGTGATATCAAAGACGGGACAACGATGAAAAAGCCAGCACAAATATTTGGCACCAGCCGGGATACGAACTCACGACTCGAGCGTTAGAAGTCAAATGCTCTACCATTCGGCCACCCCGGCTCCCCTTTCAAGCTTTGACGGGTTAAACCAAAACTTGAATTGCGGAAACATTTGAACTCTGCGTGCGTGCGTGCGTGCGTGTGTGCGTGTGTGTGTGTGTGTGTTTGCCGATAGCGATCCTCTTTTCCTGGTTGTAGGTTCATGCGGCCCTGGAAAAACGGTGGTGCAGTGGTAACAACTGTTGCCACCCGCTCCGAGAGGTCGGGGGTTTGAGTGTATTGGATTTTTCCCTGTGAAGGGTTGGGTAAAAAGGTGGGGTAAGGGGGAGGGGGAGTGTGTGTGTGGGTGGTGTGTGTGTGTGTGTGTGTGTGTGTGTGTGTGTGTGTGTGTGTGCGGGCATCCGGAGTTTTGGTTGACGATGTGCTGTACTATCTGAACACATAAAGATCGGTATTCTCACTAGGGTAGATCGAAGAAATCACCTGAGACGTTACAATGTTCCAAAACACCGATCAAAAGCATGAATGATGGCTGGATCACACGCCCCGGACAAACAAGTATCAAGGAAAGACTATGGGTCTGTGAAACAAGTACAAGCATACAAGAATACAATGCAACAATCGTAAAGTTCATATACTGGGAAAAATCCACCTCATCAACAACGATTAAATATCAACAAATTGAAAATCAGCAGGTTTGCGTCAAACCTTGCATAATGCCATGATAAATCTTTGAGCATACGTAGGCTTTGTGTGTTGTGTACAGCTGTGTGTGCGCGTGCACAAAGGTTTATGGACACACAGAATACTGTGCGTGTGAAGACGTTTAAAGGTTATGCCCACAACAAAATATAATAATTAATACGGACATACTTTCAGTTCTGATTAGCGAAGGGAAGCAGATACAGTGATCCTTGCATTCACCCTGTTACCGAAGGAAAACAGCATGACTCTCCAGCGTAGTTTAATAAGCGTCTGTCTTTCTGCTTCTGTTTATCGCAACGTGAACATACTGGAGTTCAATTTTTCCCAAACAAAGTCAGCACCCGTCTGCGAACATTCGGTGACAATGATGATGATGATAACTGGCTATTTCTTGGGCGCGGCAAAACCTTCCATGTTTACTGCATGCTCACGACGAAAACCAAAAACCAAAACCCACCAAAAAACAAAGAAACACACCCCCCCCCCCAAACCCCCCCCCAAACCCCCCCCCCAAAAAAAAACAACAACAACAACAACAACAACAAAAAAAAACAAAAAAAAAACAAGCAAAAATACAAAAACAAAGGAAAACAAAAACAAACAAAACAAATGAAAACAACAACAACAAAAAACCCAACTAAACAAACAAACCCAACAACATC
>JACVVK020000047.1:530000-600000 GCA_018292915.2 Batillaria attramentaria | reverse complement strand
GTGGACAGCACTGTGGCGCTCCGCAGTGCCCAGTTAAGAGCCGGCTTTGCACCTTACGCATCACTCGCTGGCACTCTCCTGCGGGAGAAACCACAAACCCTCCCAGTGCACGCTGGCAAGTAAGACACATATGCGACCACACGTCCCGTGTCTCTAAAAGACTGCACTGTCAAAACGACACTACTGCAGGAAGAAGCGTGTGAAAGTGCGCATGCATATAGTGTCAGTGGGGGAGTTTCTTGAAGCAATTCTCGAAACAACAGCTGGGTTAAAACTTCATGCTAAAGCCATCCAAACGCCGCTGTACACTGTTTATGTTCCGTGCACGTAAAAATAAAATGATTTGCAAAAGCTGTACATAAGCGCCATGGACAGTGTCGCCTGTAAAACGTATGCTCAGCAAGGGACATTGAAAAAACTGTGAAGCCTATTGCGTTCCTATTGACAGTGAGGGAGTGTATTGTCGCTGCTGAATACAAAGCAAGCAAAATACTTCTATCTTGTTGGTGGATAACTGTGCAAACAGAACTAAGCAGTAGGACGCTGGGATCCTTGCAAGACATTGTGGGGGGGGGGGAGAGACTCACACACACACACACACACACACACACACACACACACACACACACACACACACACACACACACACACACACACACACACAAAACAACAACAACAACACGACACAGAGAAAGCGGCGCTGCACATAGTATTCGTCATGCGTTGTCTGCCCTTTAGATACCTCTCCAGGCCACTGGAGGTGCAACCATCCTCCTTTGCGGAGTCAAGGTCGTTGAAGTAAATTTCAACCACGGATCCACGGTGATGGTGCGTGTGTAGGCTCCTAGGATTACAATGGTCGCATTTCATATTCCAACCGTCCATCGACGGAGTTTAAAAGCCAAATCTTTATGATTTTTATGCTCACAGGGTGGGTGGGTTGGGTGTTTGGGGGTTTAACGCCCTTTTCCACCACATACGGGTGATATCAAAAACGGGGAATCGAGGAAAAAGCCAGCACAAATATTTGGCCCCAGCCGGGATACGAACTCACGACCCGAGCATTAGAAGTCCAACTCTCTACCATTCGGCCACCCCGGCTCCCCTTTTTATGCTCACAAACCATTCTGAGCTGTCTTCGTGGCGTCTAGCATCACATTACATAGACACCTGCACAGTGACAGCTTCTCAAATACTGGCACTGAGCCAACAGAAGAGTACTCACTGACCGCGGCTAATACGCTCAGCGAGAGTGTTGTACCAACAGTCGTAGAATTTGAATGTTCGACCGCTCATACAACGAGTAAACAAAATTGTATTGCACCAAGAGCTCTACTAATTATCAAGATAGAGTATTTCGAGCGCACAGGAGCATTCATAAGCGAAACTGTTCCAAAACACCGGCCCCCGTAGTGTAGTGGTTAGCACTTCGGACCATGGACCAGGAGACCCGGGTTCGAGTCCCAGCCGAGGCAAGCGGGATTTTTCCTACCTAGGTCGGCTCCTACCCAGAGCGGGTGTGCTATGGGCCCAATGGGGAGGCTGTTGTCACACAGCCGAGATTCACCCACTTCACGGGTGCGACTTTGAGGGTGCTTCCCTTGGTATGACACGTCTTATGATGTGGATGATTACACGGCCGGCACCGCAGGTGCCGTAGTTTCCGAGCCTGGTTAGTGCCGAGATATTTATGACAGGAAGCGTGGAATGCGGCCCTGTCCCGTGGCCCTGTCCCAAACCACACGGACCTTCATAGCATCATGTTAGCATCATCCTCATCTCCATCATCATGCATAATAATAAAAAAATTGCCCCAGCTTCCGAGCCCTCCGTGGATTCCACCCATTACCTGGGAGGAACACCACTGGAACTGGCAAAAGAGTTGGGGCAGCAAAAAAAAACAAAACAACAACAACAACCCCCCCCCCCTCACCTGTTCCAAAACATAAGTTAGCTTAGTAAATAGCGCGGGTTTTTTCGTTTTTTTCCCCAAAAATTTACTCAAAGAACATAGATCATCAAAACAAACAAACAAACAAACAAACAAACAAACAAACAAACCCACTTTGCTGAAGATAACGTCCACGCCTGGACTGCAAGTATGCACAACCCTACTCTGAGGGAAGGACCACCACAGAGAGGTGTTTTTTTTTTTTTGGGGGTGGGGGGTGGGGGGGGGGTTGCTCTACGACAAACTGAAACAACGAGAAAGACGTCTACTCACCGTTTCGGCGCGATTCTGAAGAACAGCTGCAGCCAGATGATGAATTTATCTGTAAGGAAAAGACGTGCATCCATTCAGTCCCTGCTAGACTACATTTGTGGCTGAGAAATGTACGATTTTAAAGAATGCTTTTCCGATTGCAACCGTAGAATAAATACACTGAATAGTGGTTGTGAAAGCGGAACAACCTTTGATCTTGTGGGTGGTTAATAATGGTTGCTAATGATAATAATAGTTATTTTGTATGGAGCCTAGCGCTGCATGAAACGATCCGTCAGCGCCTTTGCAATGTGAAAAATCGATAAAATTCAACACACCAGGTGAGAAATTCAGGGTGGGAAAGGAAACTTACAGAAATGTTTACTTACAAACTATTAAAAGAAAATACATATTTCATCACAAACAAAAGAAATGAAGAGCCTAAAAGAAAAAAAGAAAGAAAAAGATTTAAAAGCCAAAACAGTTGATTCAAATCCAACAAGGACATACCTGGTAATGTGGCCCTGGAGTGGATCCAGTGTGAAGGGAGGTAACAGATGAGAGAAAGGGCGATAAGCACGAGTGAGCTGATGAACTCGGGTTGCGGTTCTTCGAGGAAAGGTCCGATCAGCAGGAAAGCGATGACGGCCACCACTATCACAGGTAGGATCAGGTTCACCTGGTATATCACACACAAAAACAAGCACGCAAACACGCACGCACGCACACACACACACACGAAAGCTCCTTATAGGTTCATCAGCTTCCTCAGTATAGCATTCCCATGGTGGCTTCGAGTAAAATGAGAACTGGAGATCACAAAAAAGCAGAGCTGTCGAAAACGATGCACGGGTCAAAATAATGAAATCAAAATTATTCTAGAAGTTGATCCTGGTCATAATCGATACGTGATGGTGAGGACAGTTAGGAAAACTCTAAATGAACCCTGGATGGGCACTTATATAGTCTACTGCACTTAAGAACTACATGTATTTGACTACATCTGTTCAACGCATTTCTTGACGTTTGGTGAGTTGATCAAGTTGACCTTTCCTACACAGACGCTACAATCATACGTGACAAGGCCTTAATGAGTCCCTCACCTTGTAAGGTCGGAGCTTGTCCTTGTTCTTGAAGCGGAGGACGAGCAGGGCCAGGATGGACATACCGTGAAACAGCCACACGGAGAAGATGAAGAAACGAACCAGGGCCGCGATCTCCGCCACCATGATCATGATGATGGAAATAATCAGCTGAAATCACGCGCAGAAAGAGTACGAAACTAAGGCTCGAAATGCTCACTGACGTATACTCATGAGTCATCATAATAATAATTATTATTATAATTGATACTTATATAGCGCTCTTTTTCGCAAAGTAACTTTAGACAGAATCTGAGTAAGTGTCCGTTTTCGGGAAAACAAAGGAATGGACGCAAAGAGGAGAGTTGTTACACCCAAATGTCAGTAACCGTAATCTCCAGTGAAGTCAGAACAGCAAAAAGCGAGTTCAGTGAAATCTTACCCTGGTATAAACTGTCAGGATGGGCGTTTTGCTCCGCACGTGCACCCACGACGTCACTTCCGGCATGTTACGGTCCTTGACGGCCACACCAGACAATCTTTAAATAAAATGAAGAAGAAGAAGAAGAAAGGAGTGATTTTTTTTTATTTTTTTTTGCTGCCCCAACTCTTTTGCCAGCTCCAGTGGTGTTCCTCCCAGGTAATGGGTGGAATCCACGGAGGGCTCGGAAGCTGGGGCAATTTTTTTATTTTATTATGCATGATGATGGAGATGAGGATGATGGTGAGATGATGCTATGGAGGTCCGTGTGGTTTGGGACTGCGGGACAGGGCCGCATTCCTCGCTTCCTGTCATAAATATCCCGGCATTAACCAGGCCCGGGAACTACGGCACCTGCGGTGCCGGCCGTGTAATCATCCACGTCATAGACGTGTCATACCAAGGGAAGCACCCCCAAAGTCGCACCCGTGAAGTGGGTGAATCTCGGCTGTGTGGCTACAGCCTCCCCATTGGGTCCATAGCACACCCGCTCTGGGTAGGAGCCGACCTAGGTAGGAAAAATCCCGACTCGGTCTCCCGGCCCATGGTCCGAAGTGCTAACCACTACACTACGGGGGCCGGAGGAGTGATTCTTGTATGCCACAAAGACGTCTGAGAATAGCGCTTGGTTTTCAAAAATGAAGGAGTTATCGGCGTAAATGTTCACCTGTGGGTCAACCACGACCCAGGAAGTACGGATAAAGTTAACGTTAATACACACATACGCATGCACGCACGCACGCACACGCACACACCACGCACGCACACACACACATTATACGGTGTGCGCACCTGCCGGCTGACAGGAAAGTAGCGTTGAGGGACCCAAGCGCGGTGAGCCCGACACCAATAGGGATGATGGCCATAGCCCCATCCAACACACGCTCCGCCCACGTCTGTCACATGACATGAACATTAATATTCATAGGAGGTAAAACGTAGGAGTACCGCTCGACACATATAATCATTTCAGGCACTTTTCGTGACGTTCGAATTTCAATGCTCGGGTCGTGAGTTGGAATCCCGGCTGGGGCCAAATATTTGTGCTGAGCTTTTTCTCGTTGCCCCGTCTTTGATATCACCCTTATGTGGTGGAAAAGGACGTTAAACTCCCAAACACCCACCCCACCCACCCGTCACGTTCGAAAGTAAAACATTAACGGTTCAATTTCCCAGCATTCAGTTCACGCACCTTGGAGAGGGCAAAAGAGTGTAGAACGGTCAAAAGCCGACAGTAAATGGCACATTTAAAAAAAAAGAAAGCATCACGATTTGAACAAGTTCTGATTCTGAATGGGTTTCCCAGGTAGGGTGGGTGGTTGGGTGGTTGAGAGTTTAACGTCCTTTTCCACCACATGCGGGTGATATCAAAGACGGGGCAACGATGAAAAAGCCAGCACAAATATTTGGCCTCAGCCGGAATACGAACTCACGACCCGAGCATCAGAAGTCCAACGCTCTACCATTCGGCCACCCCAGCTCCCCTTTCCCAGCTAGAGTGAAGGTATCTAAGCCAAATTCAAATACCGTTTGTATATATGTTTTGATTTTGTTTCCTTTTTGTTTTACCGTGCCCCAGAGAGTGGGAACAAAAATTAATAAACTTGACTTGACTTCAGTGTGTTTCCCACCTGGAGTGAAGGTATCAGTGCCAGATTTACACGTCGAGTGATCATAGCACCGATGAAATACTGTTAACAGTATCTATTGCCAGAAGAAGTGGTCAAGCTAAAAGCCGCAAAAATGAATACAATACAATACCATACCATACCATACCATACCATACCATACCATACCATACCATACCATACCATACCATACCATACCATACCATACCATATTTATTGTCCCTAAAAAGGATATTTCTCTTACAGCTCGCTGAGAATTCAATAACAGAAAGATAAATAAAAGAAAGATATTATAAAAACCACGAGTTAATGAAGAGGAAGAAAAGGACGTAGTTCTAAGTGAAACATGAATGTGACTGCGACTCACGACGCCAATGGCTTCAGAAGCTATCATATCTTCTCGGGACATGACGGTGAAGTATGACGTCACCACCAGACCGTACAGGATCATCACCATGGGGATGACGGTTTTCACCAGACGGGGCACGTTTCTGTCAAGAATGAAATCCACAACAACTCTGTCTGTCACATCTCAGCAGCGGGAATGGGAAATTGTATATCACTTTCGCGTTATAGTACGGCAGAGACGGGTAAGGGTGTCAACATAAGCAAATCGAATAGATACGTAAGCTTGCAAAGTCAGAGTCACCAGTTGACGCGTTCTGGTTGCGTACTTTCTTGTGTTCGAGCCCCACCGCCCACCCTACCCCGCCCCACCAAACTTACGCTGTTGTTGCTTAACGTCCCTGCCACCGTGGGGTGACTGGAAAATTAAGCTTATATATCTGTTGATGTGCTTATGGTGACATACAAGTCCACCGTCCGGTGTACTTACCGTGGCGCTTTCTTTATGCCGCTAGTCACGTGGTTAACGTTGGACCTACAACAAACAAAGCGGTAGCAGACAATACCATGTCAGGTGTCGTATGAGGCACCGTAGGTAAGGGGGTTTACGAGGACTGGCATGATGTAGTAGGTTCATACGAACTTGTGAACCCACGAAATGTCAGGTTCGGTATTCTGTCGAGAATTGTCCAGATCTGCGTGACTGATTTATGTCATTTATCGCCATTGTATTAGGACCGTTTTACTTCTTTTGATACGGGTGACACCTCCCAACATCTCGTTGAATTTTGCCCATATTTGGTGAAGACATCATTGCCAAGTTCTCAATTTCTCTTATTCTTTGCTTCGATTTTTTTATACGATTTGTCCAAATTAAGAGGCAGTTAGGGAAATTGCGGTGTTTTTGTTTTTCACGCCGGAGAAAGGAAAGTGCCAAAGGCCTTTACACAACTTCCAGCGGTAAGCTATTTAACGTAATCCTGTTCAATTTATTAGTCTGTTGGTAGGAACATGCCCTCACAGAACCTCTTACATTAGATTACCCTGAAGTCACGCCCTTGTTCACGAGGTGACAGGGACTTATCATTATCATCGACTTGACCTTGAGCAAATCATCTCCCCCACTGAGCTGATTGTAACGAAACCCCACACACAGACAAAGGAGCTCAACCTCAAGAATTCCTCTTTATCTGTGTCGATAAGATGGCTGACGGAATGTGTGAAGAAGACTTCACCACGTGAGTGTCTCAAGTATTATCACTAACCCACGTGGCAAACACAGATAATTCGACAAGGTCGCACTGATGACCGTTATGTTGGTTTAGATCTTTGACTGGCGCTTGGAGCATTTGTAAATACTGTGCTGAAGTGTGTAGCTAAATGACACACACAAACAATTATTATTATTATTATTATACTGTGCTGAAGTGTGTAGCTAAATGACACACACAAACAATTATTATTATTATTATTACTATTATACCGTGCTGAAGTGTGTAGCTAAATGACACACAAACAATTATTATTATCATCATTATTATTATTATACCGTGCTGAAGTGTGTAGCTAAATGACACACACAAACTATTATTATTATTAATTAGTAGTAGTAGTAGTAGTAGTAGTCGTATTAGTTAGATGACACAAACTGACATTCATTAAGTTGGCATTTTGTTTTGCTGCTGGTGCATGCTGTATATTATTTGTTGTTGTCGTTGTTGTTTGTTTGTTCCATTGGTGCTCTTGCTAATATGTTCTCCCGATGAACAGTAGTTTCAGGATCAGTTAACGTGGACGACTCCGGACCAGAAAGATTTACAAGTTGGTTGATCACTTGCGGGTTCACTTCCTTTCCCACCACATAAGAGTGGTATCAAAGACGAGGAAAAATGAAAAAGCCAGCACAACATTTTGACCTCCCAACAGGGATTCAAACTCGCGATCCGAGCAGCGTGCTTACTGAGCGTTTTGCGTCGACGGGTTGACCCTTTGAAATCCACTTCAATTCATATGAAAGTGCGTTTAGAATACCCACTTACTGAATACTTACCTCTGTGTGTGTGTGTGAGAGGGGAGAAGCGGGAGAGGGACGTTACTACTTACAATAGCACGATGCAAATGGCCACGTCATCTAACTGTCAACTGAACCGAGACGCCATTCTTGTAGCGCAACGAACGATTCAGAAAACAACACAGATGGCACTCACCATCCTCCATAAGCCCAGAGCCCGTTGTAGAAGGCAAAGGTGATGCTTGTTGGACCAGTTACTGTGTCAGTGAAACCTTTCTGCAGCTCTTCCGTCTTGCCTGAGTGAAATGAACCAAAGTTCATACTCAAATTTATCATACTGCTAGGAAACAACATTTCAACGCATCGTAGATGTTGTGATCCAAAATTGTAGAATGCAAAACCACTTTTACGCTAAAGGAAGAATCAAATTTAAGAAGTGAATTATCGTGAATTGTTTGTCTGTTTATTTGTTTATATATTTTTCTCGATTTGTCAAATTGAACTGTTTCTTTCGTTGTTTTGTTCTTCCTTTCTTTGTGTTTTACATGGTGGAAAAGGACGTTAAACTCACGAACACCCACTCACCCACTCACTGTCATTTCTTTGTTTCTTTGTGGTTGTTGCTGTTGCTAATGTTTGTTTGACGAGACTGTGCCAGTTTTAATGTTTGTTTGACGAGACTGTGCCAGTTTTAATGTTTGTTTGACGAGACTGTGCCAGTTTTAATGTTTGTTTGACGAGACTGTGCCAGTTTTAATGTTTGTTTGACGAGACTGTGCCAGTTTTAATGTTTGTTTGACGAGACTGTGCCAGTTTTAATGTTTGTTTGACGAGACTGTGCCAGTTTTAATGTTTGTTTGACGAGACTGTGCCAGTTTTACTGAAACCCCAACGTTCGTCTTTGAAATAGGACGTCCAAGATACAAACTTGACAATGACAATCTCAAACAGGGTCAGTTCAGTTACGAACAGATCCAGGAAACTGGTGACCTCCTTAGACAGCGTGTTACTTTACTCAGGTGCCTGCTTAAACAAGATGGGTGGGTGGGTGTTTGGGGGTTTATAGTCCTTGTCCACTACATACGGGTGATATCAAGGACGGGGCAACGATGAAGAAGCCAGCACAAATATTTGGCCCCAACTGGGATACCAACTCACGACCCGAGCATTAAAAGTCCAACGCTCTACCATTCGACCACCCCGGCTCCCTGCCTGCTTAAACAGGTTTGAGTATAAAATATAGATACAATATAAACTGTAAGTACAAATTACAACGTATTGAAATCCATACTGACCGTCGAAGACATTCTTGAGCCCAAAGAAGACGATGACGACGATTGCGCATGTCTTGCCCACCGTGGCCAGCACCTGCATCCGGTCTGCCAGCTTCTGACTGAACACGTTCAGCAACGCCAACGACACTGTGACGTAAGCAAATGACGTCATGTTAGCAAACAAGCCAGGCTGAAGTAAAGTTACACAATGCTGCACGTGGTATATATCAATTATCATTATAATTAATTAGCATCAATACATGATGATCAGTTGCAAACAGTGCAAATACGGCTTGGTTCCGTTTCGTTGCTTTAACTGGTGATAACCGAGCGATTTCTTTTTCTTGTGTTTCTTTTAAGTTTAAGAGACAGTTAGTCTTGGACAAATAATTTTTTTATAAACTGATTATGTAAGGTGTGACATGACCAGTGAAATGAAAAAAAAATATCAAACAATGTTTAAATTTTGACAGGTTTTGGATGAGAGAGAGAGAGAGAGAGAGAGAGAGAGAGAGAGAGAGAGAGAGAGAGAGATCTGTTTTTCTTGTTAAACAGTTTTAGAGTTTGACAGTATGTATGATTACTTGTTTTAAATTGTTCTGAAGTTTGTTTGACCTTAACGTTTAATCCTATTTTATTTTTGTTTTATATCAAGATCTTTAATGACTGTATTTTATCTTACCTGTGACAGAGCATCAAGTGAGTCCAAAGGAGATTTTCTGTTTTTAGAGTATCTCTTGAACAGACAATAAAGTATTTTGAATTGAATTGAAATGAAGTGCGTATCAACCGTGCGCGACCGTCCTTTCTGTCGATGCATGTTAAAATCTAACAGTAACATGGAGGTCATTATTCAACTTCAAAAAGGTGCAGATAAGGAGCACTTTCAAGAGAGACTTGATGGGTACCTTCAGTGAGGTGTAAACTTTTCCACTGGCGAAGACAGTATTACGTTTCGGCGACTTCAGGTATGGGGAAGTGGAGAGGGGTGGGGTGGTGTGTGTGTGTGTGTGTGTGTGTGTGTGTGTGTGTGTGTGTGTGTGTGTGTGTGTGTGTGTGTGTGTGTGTGTGTGTGTGTTGGGGTGGGGGAGGGGGGAGGGTGTTGTGGCTGTATTTCTCTGTGTGTGTGTGTGTGTGTGTGAGTGGGGGGGGGGGGAGAGGGGGTTGTGGCTGTATTTCTGTGTGTGTGTGTGTGGGGGGGGGGGTAGAAGGGGGTTGTAGTGCAGTAACTGTCTATCCAAATGAGATACTCTATAATACTTGAATGCAATATGTACTCCGGACCCAAAGATCAGCGAATTGTTCTCAAACTAGGGGCAAAAAGGTTAATGCACTGTCTCTGTCAGTGTTTCCTTCAAGACGCTTCTACTGCATATAACAATAATCGTATCCTACTTGTTGCAATCCCTAGTTACCCCCTAACCCCCCCCCCCCCGTCCTGTCCCCCCTCCTTTTGCTTCACTGCTCGCTTGCCCCTCAAACCTCCATCCTGTCGGTCAGTCACATTTCTACCACCATCTGGACTAAGAAAAACGGCTCAAGCAGCAAGGATTTGATAATCATTTACTCCCCTTTTCCAGAGTACGCTGTCCTTCCCTCTCTACCTCAGGGAAGAACGTCAACTGAATTGTTTGCGAAGACTTTTGCGTCGTTATCAGCAGAAGCGTACGCTACTCGAGAGCTCTACAGTTTCAACGCCTAGAGTTTCTCCACTGATTTCTCCACGACTAACATCAGCAGTGCTCGTCCAGAATCGAGTCTGTGTACTTTGAAGTGTATCTCTTCATCCATCCCCACAACGGCATGCGGAGAGTGCGAAAAGATAAAGCGGAGTTTTACGGGAGATAAAGGACACTACGACGCGCACCAACACGCTTTGTGCAAGAAAAGGAAACGGCGCGGCTTGTCCCATAGGGTGGGTGTTTCGGGGCTAAACGTCCTTTGACGCCACGCATGGGTGGATATCAAAGCCGGGGTAACGAGAAAAGATCAGCACAACTAACTGGCCCCAGCCGGGAATCGAACTCACGACCCGAGCATTGAAAGTCCAGGGCCCGCATGTAAAAGTCGGGGTTAGGGAGTTTAGCCCCGGGTTAGAGTCTAACCTCGAACTAAACTAGCTCTAGGGTTAAATTTTCTGTGTTTTTTTGTTGTTGTTTTAAATCAGGAAGCGGGTCCATTCCAGCAAGGTGCCTATGCCGTTATAGAAGGATTTTTGTCTTTCTTTCTTTGCTTCCTTTCTTTATTTAATTTTGTTTTGGGGTTGCTTTTGTCCTAGTCTGGGTAGGCCCGTGGCCGTGGGTTAAATTAACCTCGAGGTTTACATACGGGCCCAGAGGTCTACCCCTGGACTGTCCAGCTACCCTCCCCCCCCCCCCCACCCCACCCGCCTCCCGCAGTGGCTGAAGGAACGGTCCTTAACCCATTCCGTATCGCGCACGGGCACGGAGCTTCCCTAGTCTTCCGGTTCCCCCCTCAAAGCATTTTTCTCTTCATAACCTTTGCTTGTGTGCTGTTGTGTCACGTCATGGTTGGCTTTTTCAAAACTGTACCTCAATCCGTACCGCACATGGGGTTTTCCCCTTTCTACTGGAAGTCTTCCCAAAGCGTCTTTCTCTCTCTTAGTTTGGTTTGTATGGTAGTGTAGATGTCAGAACTAACTACAGCTTTCTTCCTTTTTTAAAACCTTTTCTTGACTGTGCGTTTTTTAATTTTTTTTAATTGAGTTTTCAGCCTCATGTACACTTTGCTTACTCGGGCAGGGGGATAACCGGGTACCTGCATATAACTTACATGATACGAATAGAATTAAAGACGTTTACTGAACTTCCAGTCTTTTACGTGATGCTTACTTGGAAGCGGAATAAATTCCTGAGTAACTTGCTCGGAAGTGATAGGGTTATAGGGTAACTGTCCTTCGTAAGCACAAAACACCGCCACCTGTGTGGAAGACCACGATTTCAAAGTTTGTGAGTACCAGCATGCTTCTGATAGATTTTTTTTTACTACTTTATTATCAATTTCGGGAAATTCGGACTGCTTCCCCCGGGGGAAGCGCGTCGCCGCGATGCAGCGCCACCCAATACCTATCCTATATTTTTTACAATTTTGCTGGGGAAGGAAAGCCGGATAACCCGGAGAGAAACCCCCGATGAGCAGCCCGGTAGCCAGGAAAAGCCGGTATCACATATCACAAGCTCGACCTGGGCTCGGACCCACGCTTCATCGCCATGACATTGGTGACGGCCGTTCAGTAGCGCAGCGGCTAAATACGACGCGCTACCTATTAGACCACCGCTCACCCCTCAGATTGGTATAAACAAACTGCCACGAAGAAGGGACGGAGGGTGGGTGGGTGTTTGGGGGTTTAACGTCCTTTTCCACCACATACGAGTGATATCAAAGACGGGGCAACGATGAAAAAGCCAGCACAAATATTTGGCCCCAGCCGGGATCGAACTCACGACCCGAGCATTAGAAGTCCAACGCTCTACCATTCGACCACCTCGGCTCCCCGAAGAAGGGACGGAAGCTACACCGCTCGTAGTCCATAGGGACAGTTACTATGGGGGGGATCATTCCACTTTGTACACTCTTGAAACCTGACTGCCCTTGAAAGCCGGGTCGACACAGAGTTCTTCGCGTAGCAGTGTTGCTGGCCAGATCACTAACGTCAAGTTTGCTCTTCCGTCTCAGCAAACAACAGTGATTATTGAGATGGGGTTCTTGGTTACGCTGACTGTGTGAGACTCGCGAGGTGATCAATATCGCTTGTTGTGTCACCCCCGTATTTGTTGGAATCTTTGAGGTGTTATTTAACGCTGGGAAATGCAAACTTTTCCGTGCAAAATGCAAACTGTACCGTGAGCCGCAGGAAAGAAACACAACGCGAAAACGAAGTTGGAACAGCCAGTTTGGGGATGTGGAGGAAATGCAAGGTGTTCCGTTCACCAGTCGAGGGAAGAGAGGTCATGTTAACACACACACACACACACACACACACACACACACACACACACACACACACACACACACACACACACACACACACACAGAGCGATCTTAAATATAAGCCACAGCATACCTGTTCCCATTTTCAACGAGCGAAAAAAATGCTCTAATCGTGCCTGATCTACTTTTGCAGAGAGAGAGAGAGGAAGAGAGAGAGAGAGAGAGAGAGAGAGAGAGAGAGAGAGAGAGAGAGAGAGAGAGAGAGAGAGAGAGAGAGAGAAATTGAAATTGAAATAAATTTATTTGAAAACGGTGGAAGTTTTGGTCTTGCAACCAATTTTCAAACTTGCCGTTTTGAACAACAAACAACTAAAGAGAGAGAGAGAGAGAGAGAGAGAGAGAGAGAGAGAGAGAGAGAGAAGAAGAAGAAAAAAAAAGAAAACAAGGAGAAAAACGCATACACACACATGCACACACATGCTCTAGTAGAGGTGAAAGCGACTCTGTGTAAACAGGACACTGGTTCAGTCGTTGGGCAACTGATAAGGCTGACATTACAGTCACGATATGTTTGTCAGACATACACCAACGCTGCGGAACACTTTTCATCAAATGCAACATCCCATCCCATTCCAGTCCATTATGTATTTCCACTATTTCTATATTTGTACGTAGTATGTATGTATGTATGTATGTATGTATGTATGTATGTATGTATGTATGTATGTATGTATGTATGTATGTATGTATGTATGCCGGAGTCCTGTAAAACTTGTGTGCGAGTGATCATGATGTGTGTTGGCCGGTGTGGTGAGCTTGAAGTATACGTTAATTTCTCGTTTCATGTACCCCCAAGGGGGTTTTGAAATAAAAAAAAAACTTTGACTTGACTTGACTCGACTTGCTTAATCCGTGCATCAGAATCAGTCACTTAGGACACAAGTATAGCATCTGAAACCACTGTGGCGACACTGGCATTTGGCGTATATAATGTTGATCTACATACGTAAAAGTGTACCGTGTTCTGAGAAGACGACGTTATCAGGGCCCGCATGTAAAAGTCGAGGTTAGGGATTTTAGCCCAGGGTTACAGTCTAACCTCGAACTAAACTACCTCTAGGGTAATTTTTTTTTTTTTTTTTGGTTCTTGTTGTTTAACCAGGAAGTGGGTCCATTCCACCATGGTGCCTAAGACGTTAGAGAAGGAATTTTTCCTACCTTTCTTCGCTTCCTTTTTTTTTGATATTTAATTTTGTTTTGGGGCTTCTTTTGTCCTAGTCTGGGTCAGGCCCGTAGCCATGGGTTAAAGTAACCTCGAGTTTTACACACGGGCCCTGGTTGCGGACTGAAGACCATCTAGATGATGCAGAAGGCGAAAACATTTCACTTGAAAAGCTGTAACACGCTTAAATGTATAGTATAATTATGACTAGTGATATAGTCTGTTTGAGTATTGAGGTATCTTACTGCGGTCTCTGAGATTAAAAAAAAATAGCCATGTTCTTTGGAAAACTCTCCCCCATCTCAGCCGGAACTTCTATCGAAGCATGTCTATACATAGAACAAAAACACGTGTCCTTGCTTTGGGCGCAATATTACGCCTACCCCGACCTAACTATAGCCCTCCGGTGGTATTACTTGAAACACCTAACAGGTTTGGGTGCACAGATTACAAGCATTCAGCAAGTGCTTTTCTTCAACGTTGTTGAAAGCTGAATGGACACAGCGATCCTTCAACTTGGTCTACAAGATTCGCGTGCAATTGCCAGTTAGGTTTAACCTGTCATAACGTAAATCACAGACACACTATCTTAAATGCACAGGCCCGGCCGCTTCCATAGCACAGTCCTGTTTCCGAAATCTTCGATGATATATAGGCTTGCATGTGCATTCGTTCTGTGCGTGTGATTAATTGGAAGAACATATTTTCTAGCATTAGCCTTAATCGTCTTGACCGATTTTTTTTTCCTTTGATGATTGCGTGTAAGGAAGGCCAAAGGTTATCTTCATGACACCTCAAGGCCATGGGTGTACACGATTCGGTCGGACTGACAATTGACGGCAAGTGTCTTGTACGATATGAGTCGACTACGACCCTGAACGTATCCTCAATATTCAAGCTGCTTTTTTTTATGGCGCTCAGTCAGGAAAGCCTTTTGACAATGTAAATGAAATCATAAACACCCCACACGAGTATCGCACGTTTATTATTTTTTTCTTCTTTCAGTTTTGGCTCTGTATGCGACAATCAGGCAAGAGTAACGGTCCCTTAACGGCTCTTTTGCAAGGGAGAACGCTTTGCCTACATGCTCTGTTCGATAGCCACATTTAACTCCAGAAATAAGTGTTTTTTTGTGTTGTTTTGTTGTTGTTTGTTTGGGCTTTTTTTGTTTGTTTGTTTATTTGGGGTTTTTTGGGTTTGTTTTTTGTTTTTTTGGGGTGGGGGTGGGGGGTGGGGGATTGTTGCTGTTGTCATTGTTTTGTTTTCGGAGGATCGGCTGGTTTGTCTTACTGTTTATGTTTATTTACGTTTTTGTATTAGTTGTTTTGTTGTTGGTTGTGTTCATTATTATTATTTTTGTTGTTGTTGTTGTTTTGGCACGCATTCTCCAGCAGACGACACTTACCCACGGCCAGCACGGCGATGGTCTTCCTCAGCATCTCAGGCGGTCCACAGTCGTCGTAGATGGAGTCCGCCGTGTAGTCGGCCAGAGCGATAGCGAAGACAGCAGTTCCAACCGGCTCGGCGGCCGCGATACGCATCCAGCAGTAAACGAAGCCTGCCAGCGGCCCGAAAGCCTCCGTGATGTAGGCGTACTCCACTCCTTCACGCTTCACTGACTCTCGGAGCTCGGCGAAGCACAGGGCAGCTGAAGCAAATAATAATAATTGTAAACGCACATGTGCACATCAAAGTCGTTGCGCTCGGTGTGTCTACTAACTACAAAACTGAACACAGCAGTGGTCGGTGACAAACCGATTGAAGATGCACTGTCCGCCATGCACGGTTTGCATGCCGAGTGACGTAGTTCAGCCAATCAGAATCTGTTGTGGAAACCACAGTCACAGTTGTGGCTGTTTGAAAACCAAGTTGCTATGATGACGCCACAGCGGGGGCAACCCCCAAAATCACAACTGTGTCACAACTGTGGACAGTACTGTGGCGCTCCGCACTGCCCAGTTAAGAGCTTAACACTTACCCATGGTACTGAAGACGCCACAGACGCCCCATATGACCAGAGACATCCCCACGGACCCGGAACCAATGAGGACAGCTTTAGGAGACGTGAAAATGCCTGGACCTGAAAATAACCAATGACGTTGCTTCTTGCTCAAATACGTTCTTCTTACACAGCTCATGACTGGTTGCGCAGAAATCGTACCGCATATCCATGAGATTTACACAGTTCATTAATACCTATACAAAATGGAAGTAGTGACATCAATGCATTTTTGTTCTTCAGTGTTGTAATTTTCTTCGTCGCTATAAAATGGATTCCCTTCCTAAGGAGGAATACGGGCCTTTTAAGAGTAGGAAACCATCTTTTCATCTTTTTTCTAAACGCTCGTTTCAATCTCAATGCTGTCAACCGAGGTAAACGCTCTTCATGAATACCCTCGAATGGATCTAATGTCCCAGAACAGTGTGTGTGGCAGTGCGATATATATATGCAACAAATTACAGTGCTATAATAATAATAATAATAATAATAATAATAATAATAATAATAATAATAATAAAGGATTATTATTATTATTATTAATATAGTAGTTGTAGTAGTATGAATATTATTAGTAACTGTTATTTTTATGATTATGATGATGATTAGTATCAGTGACCAGTTCAGCCTTACCGATGATGGTGTTGAGGATGAGGTAGGAGCCATAGACGATGCCGATCTCCTTGCCCACCCCGCTCTGCTTCTGGTCCTTGTTCTGCTCCTTCTTCTTCTTCTTGCACTTCACGCCCGACACTATAGTGTCCCAGCAGTGATGCTCCCGACACTCCCGGAGTTGCTGCCGGTACTCCTCTAGCGTCTCACGTACCAACGTCAAACAAGACTTGTCTGTAAGACGGAAGAGACGTGCAAGAAAATGTAGGCGAAAACATGTTTGGAAAACAAACAATAAACTACTTGCAGATGTACCCGCCTTTGCCGAGAAATCGCGCCAAGGGAGGTAATAAGAATTTGCGATCTTACATACACACATTTATGATTACGAGAACTAACTCCTCACAACACGCAAAAGGGGGAGCCGGGGTGGCCGAATGGTTGAGCGATGGACTCGGGTCGTGAGTTCGAATCTCGGCTGGGGCCAAATATTTGTTCGGGCCTTTTTCTCGTTGTCCCGTCTTTGATATCACCCTTACGTGGTGGAAAAGGACGTTAAAACTCCTAAACACCCACCCGTCCACAACACGCCAAAGACCTGTTTAGGCACTCGTAGATAAGAACCAAAGTTTTAAAAATGCACGGAATGTATCTACATTGTCATGGATGTCTCGCGTAACCGGCACTCCTGTCTCAAAGAATGCCAGAAATGCTGGAACTGTCACAACAATAATCCTGGCTGCACGCATTGTATATTATCTTGTACTGTATCTGTACTCGGTTCAGCCTCATGCGGTCACGTCGTCAAATTGAAGTAGGCAACTGCTACACTCCCAGGCCTTTTGACCCGGCCGATTACCAGGGCACACTACTTTCTGGTAGTGCAAAGTTGATCTGGACCCGCATGTAAAAGTCGAGGTTAATTTAACCCACGGCTACGGGCCTAACCCAGACTAGGACAAAAGAAACCCAAAAGCAAAATTAAATAAAAAGGGAAGCGAAGAAAGGAAGAAAAAAATCCTTCTATAACGGCAAAGGCACCTTCCTGGAATGGGCCCGCTTCCTGATTAAAAACAACAACAACAACAAAAAATAAAAAAAAAAAGAGAAAATTTAACCCTAGAGCTAGTTTAGTTCGAGGTTAGATTCTAACCAGCTGCTAAAAGCCCTAACCTAGACTATTACATACGGGCCCAGTTGTAGCTTCACAGCTGTGTCAAGATCGGTTTGATGAAAACCGTGGATTTAGGTTTAGACTTCGCCTTGTCCCCTGCAAAAATGTTTTACTAATACTTTTACTAAAAGAGTGTATTGTCCTACTGCTTGACTCAAGGCGCCGCGAGCTGAACACAAAACGCACGCTCACGTGAATCACGGGCATTCTCTCTCACACCGGATATAAATACACGAAAATCACGAGGTTCCAATGGCAAGCTCAGCTATTTAGGTTTCGACACGAGGGGGTGGGGTGGGTGTTTGGGGGTTTAACGTCCTTTTCCACCACATAGGATGATATCAAAGACGGGGCAACGATGAAAAAGCCAGCACAAATATTTGGCCCCAGCCGGGATCGAACTGGTTTCGACATGAATTGAATTCATAAATAAGTAAATGAATAAATAAATAAATTGTTTAATTTATTAATTTATTTTGCTGAACATTTTCTAAAGCAGAGGGGGAAGAAGCCGGAGTACCCGGAGAGACAGCTCTCCCCCCCCCCCCCCCGTGTCGTGTCCATTGTGGGGTCTTTTACCATCATTCTTGGGCACGCAAGGTATGGGATTCGCTGAGAAATTATTGTAAAGTGATATCAATACTGACACACTGACACGCTGATCAGATCCAAGGTGTGTACGTTTCTCGTCCTGTGCTGATAATAAATCAGTGATTTCTCACCTTGTAAATTAAGCAGCTCGCTGGAACTTGAAGTACTGTTTACAGGGTGCATCGTGTCCCTCAGGAAAATACGGTCAGAATCGGTTGAAGGATTTAACACTAGTGGAACCGCACGCAGGTGATGTGCCAGTTAAAAGCAGTGTGTGTGTGTGTGTGTGTGTGTGTGTGTGTGTGTGTGTGTGTGTGTGTGTGTGTGTGTGTGTGTGTGTGTGTGTGTGTGTGTGTGTGTGTTCTGTAAGCGCGGCCCTCGTAGGCTATTGGATCTAATGTATTTTACTAAGTGGGGGTAGTCAATAGATCGTGTTATCTGAGCTGCCTGAAATTACATTTTCCGCAAGGTTTTCCATCATTTTGAAGAGCGTTGCTCTGGTGCACATGACAGATGAAGGTCAAGAAACGGAACCCTGCATGTCTCTACTATTCAAACGTTGCATTGCAAAACAAGATGGCCACTGACCAGCCCAATATGTTGTTTCCATTTAATCACCTGCTGTCGTCACGGTCGTTCTTTTGTAATGCCATGTATACGGGAGGACACACACACACACACACACACACACACACACACACACACACACACACACACACACACACACACACACACACACACTCTCTCTCTCTCTCTCTCTCTCTCTCTCAATGGAAACAACTGACCGGGCTTGTCAGACCAATCTTGGTTTTGGAAGAGAGACGTCAAGTTGTTTTCTTTGAAATCTATGACGTTTTCCTCATTGGGATGACGCATAATACATTTGACGTAATAACTTTGACTCGGATACAATTCTTGCAATGAAAGCAGCCCCATGAAAATTGAAGTGTTGCTGCTGCGCAGTGTAAAGATCGAATTTATACCGGCTCAATGTGTTTAACAGACAAGTCTGCGCGGCGAACGTTTTTTTCACTATGTGTTATGTCTGCTGCGCGCGCGCGCACACAGACACACACAGACATACGCGCGCGCGCACGCACGCACGCACGCACGCAGACTTGCGCGAGCCGCGTTTGTGCATGTGCTCCATTGAGACCTATGTGGTGTTCTCTCACTCTACTATGCTATTGAGTGAGAGTCAGTGGGAAAAACAAAGCTCACTACATCAATGAAACTCCCGCTTTCCCCGTCTACAAATAGAGAACTTCCGAAAAGTGACGACACACCCCCACGTCAATCAAACATGACGTCGGCAAACTGACGCTGATACAGTTTTGCGTCAGTGCGCGTGTGCCTTTTCTGCGATGTTTGTGAGGCGTGTGGCTTGTGTAAAGGAAATGTGCTTCGAGTACAAATTTTCGAGTCAACTGACGACAACGGCTGCAGTGAATTTTTCTAATTTTTTTTGTATATTTTTATGGCACCCCAGGCTCATTATCTATGTATAGTAGGAGCGATTTTGAGATCTAAAGTGTGTTCACCAGCACTTTCATCAGGTACGGTTTACGCCAAAAGTATAAAAGCGACAACATCCAAAATTCACTCAGTTGAGAGTCCGTATTCATGCTATCTATGTCCCAAAAATGGAGTGGTTTAGGTAAATATTACGCCTTTAAACGCCAGAAAGCCACTTTTTTTGAAAAGGGCGATAACTCGCAAATCATGTGTGCAATTGTACCTGGATCGGGCCTTCTATTCAACAATCTTGATTCATTTAGAAACCCCAAATTTGAAATCGATCGGTTCAGTATTTTCGGAGAAATAGGCATCTGAACTGGGTTCACATGCAATGTCAACTCAGGCTCGGTTTACATGAAAACTATAAGAGCGACCATTTTCTAGTAGTGAGTCAATTCAGAGTCCGTATTCAAGCTATCTACTGCCAAAAAATTGAGTGATTTAAATAAATATTACGCCTGTACACGAAAGACAACCAACTTGTCTCAAAAGGGCGATAACTCCCAAATCACTTAAGCAATCATCACACGCTTTAATCGTCTAATGTAACATTTTGATAAATTTGGATACCCCAAATTTGAAGCCATTCGGTTAAGTATCTTCGAAGAAACGGGCCCGGACACAATTCACACACGCACACACGCACACACGCACACACACACGCACACACATCCGCACAGACGGCACTCACTGAGGAGGAGAACTGCGTTCGGAACACCATACGCGTCAGCATCGATGACGCAAGTTTTCTTACGTCATTGTCAGAGTTACACTTGCATAATCGTCTCTGCGGGAGATCGGCAGTGACGTGCGTTTGTACCACAGATGCTTGCCTATGAACGTGGAAATTTTAGCCCGTCCTATTATGTTGTTTCCATTACTATGGAAACAACATAAAAACACCCTCACAAAGATCACTGACACTGCAGGGGGAAAAGGTATTGGGTGGGTGGGTGAGTGTTTGGGAGTTAAACGCCCTCCTCCACCACGTATGGGTGATATCAAGTCAAGCCAATTCAAGTCAAAGTGTTTATTTTAAAACCCAGTTTGGGGTACATGAAACGATAAATTAACATATAAATCAAGCTCACCACACCGGCCAACATACATACATACATACATACATACATACATACATACATACATACATACATACATACATACATACATACATACATACATACTACGTACAAATGTACAAATGTACAAATATACATATTGGAATGGAATGGGATGGGGTGTGTCCAATACACATACCTACATACATACCTACATACAAACATACACACATACATACATACATACATACATACATACATACATACATACATACATACAAATGAACAAATATACATATTGGAATGGAATGGGATGGAGTGTGTCTAATACACATACATACAAACATACATACATACATACATACATACATACATACATACATACATACATACAGACATACAGACAAATGATCAAATATACATATTGGAATGGAATGGGATGGAGTGTGTCTAATACACATACATACAAACATACATACATACATACATACATACATACATACATACATACATACATACATACATACATACATACATACGTACAACGTAAATTTGTCAGAAGTTTTTAGTTAGTTCGGTTATGAATTATACAAGTTTGTTTAACTGTGATATGTTTTTCGTACAGTATCGAAAGCCCCCT
The DNA here is from genome assembly GCA_018292915.2 of Batillaria attramentaria. Taxonomy (NCBI): domain Eukaryota; kingdom Metazoa; phylum Mollusca; class Gastropoda; family Batillariidae; genus Batillaria; species Batillaria attramentaria. The sequence continues at coordinate 578,211 of JACVVK020000047.1, read as the reverse complement.
CTGCTTTGGAAATGTTCAGCCCACCAAATTTGAAACATAAATGCAATTCTAAATTCCGAAATTTAAATAGCTGAGCTGACCCTTCGCACCACGTGATTGTAATGTGTTTGTGTCCAGTGTGTGAGAGAATGCGTGTGATTCACGTGAGCGTGCGTGTTGGGTTCAGTTCGCGGCGCTTTGAGCCGATTCATAAAGCGCCTATACAATACTCATTATTATTATTATGTTGCAGTTATTAACATTTTACACCTTTCTGCGCGAGAGATTTTTCAAAGATTTTTCACTGTATTGTTTTCTTCCCAGGATGGCAAGTGCAGTACGCGAAGAATAACAAAACATAAAACAAAAGCAGTTTTCATTGTACTCGAGTGTTATCAAAAGTTATCGTACTCTCGTCTTACTGTACCGATCCTTGAGTCGCCACTCGAAGCTATCCAAACGCATCATTGCTCTTAAATCGGTTATTACTCTTCCGTAAGGATTACAAATCTGACACCAGTGACAATGTGTCTGTCCCCATGAAATACGACCGGGGTGACAACGGCCGTGATAAAAGTAAGTACTTTGTCCTACGATGATCACTAATCACGGCCATTCAGACGTTTGTGAGAGGGCTGAGACGGCAAGACAAGCACTCGTCACAGAAAACGAGTACCCATGCACGCTTGTTTAGATTGCAATGGGGGATGGGGGATGGGGGTGGAGGGGTGGTGGTGTAGAAATGGAAATTGCATAACAGTATACGAGTATAGGACGGCTGTTGGAACCAAAGCGTTTCAATTTTTAAGTCTCGTGAGAGGATGTTTAGGAATTGTAAGCGGCCTTTTAAGTTACAAAAGACGTATTTGGACTGTTTTGTAAGCACACACTTCTGTAAGCTGAGGAGCTGGTTTTTCACTTGCCTCGAAAGGTATAATTCGGATCTGTTTTATTTATTATTTTTTTAAATTTTATTTATTTATATTTATTTATTTATTTTTATTATTATTATTAATATATATATATATATATATATATATATATATATATATATATATATATATATTTCTTTTTTTTTAAATTAATTAATTTTTTATTTTTTTTAATTTTTATTTTATTTATATATTTTTTTTTTTTTTGGGGGGGGGGGGGGGTAATTTTTGTTCTTATTTTTGTGTTGTGTTGTGTTGTGTTGTGTTGTGTTGTGTTGTGTTGTGTTGTGTTGACTGTGGCTAAATCTACAATCTTAATAAAAGCGTTCATCCCTTAAAAAAAGCACATATGGCTATTTCAGTTTTATTTTTTTTTACAGATGGACTTGACCGATACCGAAAACAATACCCCTGTGTCAACTGACTGTCGTTTGAAGATAACACAACCTACCACATCTACAAACCCGACTAAATCGTTGTGTATTGCAGTGTGACCTACTTTTCTTTTTACTGACATGAAAGTTCAGCCACCCAGAATTTTGTTTTATTCAACGCGACTAATGCCACCATTTTTTATGCTTGTGATATCTATCATCACACCACTGAGACACCTGGACAGTGACAGCGTCTGTAATTCTGGCACTGAGCCAACAGAAGCGTACTCGATGACGCGGCGACCACATTAAGCGCTCCAGTTGTGTAACAACAGTTGTAGAAGATGAATGTTCGACAGCTCGCTCAAAGTGTAAACAATATTGTATCGCATTAAGAGCTGTACTAATCGTCAAGATAGAGTGTTTCGAGCGTACAGGCGCACTTACGAGCGAAACTGTTCCAAAACATGTTGGCTTAGCTAAGATGGAATTAGCACGTTTAGCGTCGTTTTCCCGGCCAACAACTAATATTTGACACTTTTCAATTCCTCGACGACTTTTGTGGCTTTAAAGCAAAATAATGTCCCAATACATAGCAAAGATGGAATTAGCCCGTTTTTTTTTTGTTTTTTTTTTCCAACGAGAGGTTGACTTGCTAGTGTCCCGCCGATCTTGATCTGCGGTTGTGTAATATCTGTTTGTAGAAGCCATGCCACCAAGAGCCGGTAGTATGTCTCCACTTGAAATAGCACAACACATTCACTATCGATGATATAGAGCTTACATGATTAGTTTGAGTGGTTTACGGCGAAAGACTAACCCCGAGATGGTTTGACTGTTTGTGTAGCTACCGAGCCTCCACTCGAACTAATCATGCAAGCTGTTTATACCACGAGCATTCAGACTGTTAGCTCTACTGCTCTAGTCGCATACATTTTCTGTGACATTTTATTTTTCTGGTAGGGTGACTGGTGACTTTTGTACCCCCTCAAAATTTTGCACACTGACTTGTGAGGAAATGATGTTAAGAAGAATATCATTCAAAGCAGGTGCTCATGTACTGACATTCAAAAGTGCACTCGCAAATACTTCGCAGAGAATTTTCTGTGCGATCATTTGTGATCCAAGGAAAATAAAATTTCACCCCCCTAAGTGAGCAAAATAACTGTGCACCGGCCGTGACGTAGTAGTTCCGAAGGTTTGAAACGACGCACTTTCTGATTGATGACGTGACTGGAGTGTGTTTTTGTGAACTCGTAAACCACTGAGTGGGTTATGGAAAGTCATAAATAACACTTTCGCTCTCTGTTTCATAGTTAACTCACAGAAAGTTTGCACTGGCGAGTGGTGTAAAAAGCAAAATACGACAGGTAAGGGTTAAGAATATCAAACACACTGCAATAAACGGATGCACACAGAAATAACAGAATGATGAAGTGGAGTGAATATTAACCCGATGATATTCTGCAACGTTTTGTGCTAAACCCAGTCACCCTTCGCATACGATAGGTGTGCGTGGTAACCGAACAAATAAATAAATAAATAAATAAATAAGACCTTAATTATAAATCCATTTTTTTCGACTAGGCTAAACCAGTGTAGTTGCCTATAGATAAACAACACGATAATTTAAAGTAAAATTATAAAATTAAGAAGTTACAAAGTGTAAGCTCCTGGAAACACACTTCCCTAGTTTATGAGATATTAACCGTACAAATAACTGCTTTGTCAAAACGAAAGGAAAAGTGGACTATTTTTCACTTCTTTTTTTGTTGTTGTTGTTGTTGTTGTTGTTGTTGTTGTTAAGCCATATGTTGTAACTGCACAACCGATTTTACATACAGTATTTCATAAACAGTATTTGGGTTTGTATTTTTTCTTTCTTTGTTTTTGTTCGTTTTTGTCTCTTGCCTTTCCTTCTCTGTCTAATCTAAGGGCGTTTTATAAGCTCTGTATATGTTTGAACATTTTTGCTGTTACCCGGCACAACATTGTATAATGAGCTATAACATTTAATGCTACCATTTTTTTAAATTCTCACAGATCGTTCTGAGCTGTTTTCGTGGTATCTATCTTCACACCACTTAGACACCTGAACAGTGACAGCGTCTAAAATGCTGGCACTGAGCCAACAGAAGCATACTCGATGACGCGGCGACCACACTGAGCGCTCCAGTAGCGTAACAACAGTCGTAGAATTTGAATGTTCGACCCCTCGCGCTAAGTGTAAACAACGTTGTATCGCATTAAGAGCTGCACTAATCACCAAGATAAAGTATTTCGAGCGTACAAGCGCACTCAAGAGCGTTTTTTATTCGCGCGCGCGCGCGCGCGTGTGTGTGTGTGTGTGTGTGTGTGTGTGTGTGTGTGTGTGTGTGTGTGTGTGTGTGTGTGTGTGTGTGTGTGTGCCCCGGTTCGGCTTAATGTTTGTAACTGTATGATTTTTATTGTTTTGTCTGAGCAGACAGTGCAATTTCCCTTCGAGGGACGAATAAAGTGATATCTTATCTTTTCTCATCTCTTAAAACTGTTCAAAAACATGTTGGCTCAGCTAAGATGGACTTAGCCTGTTTAACGTCGTTTTCCCGGCCAACAACTAAGATTTAACACTTTTAAATTCCTCGACAACTAGTGTGGTTTTGAAAGAAAAATAATAGCAATAGCTTACCTTCGTATTGCTCGCTCTGTGTGTCCATGGCGACTGTAGAGATGCCGGGAGTCAAAGGTAACGCTCCTCTCTGTCGCTGGAACCCTACTGCACTGTCTGGTGACTGTAGAGATGCCGGGAGTGAAAGGTAACGCTCCTCTCTGTCGCTGGAACCCTACTGCACTGTCTGGTGACTGTAGAGATGCCGGGAGTCAAAGGTAACGCTCCACTCTCTGTCACTGGAACCCTACTGCACTGTCTGATGGCTGCAGAGATGCCGGGAGTAAAAGGTAACGCTCCTCTCTGTCGCTGGAACCCTACTGCACTGTCTGGTGACTGTAGAGATGCCGGGAGTCAAAGGTAACGCTCCTCTCTGTCGCTGGAACCCTACTTCACTGTCTGGTGACTGTAGAAATGCCGGGAGTCAAAGGTAACGCTCCTCTCTGTCGCTGGAACCCTACTTCACTGTCTGGTGACTGTAGAAATGCCGGGAGTCAAAGGTAACGCTCCTCTCTGTCGCTGGAACCCTACTTCACTGTCTGGTGACTGTAGAGATGCCGGGAGTCAAAGGTAACGCTCCTCTCTGCTGCTGGAACCCTACTGCACTCTCTGGTGACTGTAGAGATGCCGGGAGTCAAAGGTAACGCTCCTCTCTGTCGCTGGAACCCTACTGCACTGTCTGGTGACTGTAGAGATGCCGGGAGTCAAAGGTAACGCTCCTCTCTGTCGCTGGAACCCTACTGCACTGCCTGGGAACTTGTGTCGCAATTCTGTGGACACCGTCATCAGGAACAGTGTTCTAGCTCTTATCTACCACACTAGAAGGGGGAAAGGGGGTGGGTGAGTGGGGGGAGGGGGCGGCGACGGTCATGTTGTTATCTCAGATCTTCCTAGAGCTACGTCCCCGTTGTGTCTTCGTTCTGACGGACGCGTCTTGACACTACCTGATATCAGTCTGTGTACACGTTTGATGTAACAAACAACTCGTTTCTCCATTTCCCCCTCCACTCCCCCTCTCCCTCCTTCCTTCTCCTCGAAGCTAAGCCCACCTTTGTCCAAACCCAGTCTCTCCACTCCGCTCTCCACCCCTTCTCTTTTTCTCACCACACTGTTTTTTTTCTTCATACATTTGATTTGACAAACAACTCGTTTCTCAATAATGGGAGCCAGGGTGGCCGAATGGTAGAGACTTCTAATGCTCGGGCCGTGAGTTCGTATCCCGGCTGGGGCCAAATATTTGTGCTGGCTTTTTCCTCGTTGCCCCGTCTTTGATATCACCCGCATGTGGTGGAAAAGGACGTTAAATCCTCAAACACCCACCCACCTCCCGTTTCTCAATATAACCCCCCCTACCCCCGCCCCTTTTACTCCCCAAAGCCACATCCCCCCTATCTCCTCTCCGTCCCCAGTCTCTACCCATCCCTTCCACCCCTCGCCCCCCCCCCCCCTTTCTAACCTCACTTTCTTGTTTTTATGCTCCAGTTTCCTGTCTTACCATGTCACCTGTTCAAGTTTTCTTTGCCTTCTCAGCATCAGCCCTATTCTCCAGAACCACTATTTAACCTGGCTTAAAGTAACACAACACGATTTAACTGAGTATGCTGAAAGCCCATCCTAAACAAGCAGAATTTTTGTCAAAGATTTTTTTTTTTGCACCGAAAAAGAAAGAAACTCGGACGTGGAACATCAGTTTAGAATTTGGAAATGTGTTATTTACTCGACACATTTATCTGACGTGACAATGTCATATTCATCTTAAACTGTACCTGGTGTTGGATCAGTACGATCAATGGCCAGTCTGCCGAATTCAACTCATGTTGTAAGAAAGACAATTTCTGTCTGTTTCCATTGCAAAAACTAACAACAGAAATGGTTCTTTCATGCTCATCAAATCCCTCAAGACTAAGAAAACGTTAAGCTCGAGAAACAACATAAGGTAACTACGACGTGAACAACAACAAAAATTAGATTAAGGCTTTTAAAAACTGGAAAAAAAGTAAAAAGGTAAGTAGAGAAAAACATTTTAACACTAGACAGTACTGGTCAACTGTTGTATTTTACTCCTATGTTGTTCTCTTGGTGCACTCGCAGAGAAGACACGGGATACAACAGGATACAACTCCAATACTTTATTAACAGAAGATGCATGGAGAACAAATTCATGAAAGAAGAAGAACCCAGAACGCTGTGCAGGGCTGCTTATATACTAAACAGGTCAGATCTAGAACATTCCTCAACTTACTGGCAAGTTCGAAATCTTAACAAGGTTACGTATTCTACGGACGTTACTGCACCAGCATGTTCTGGGATGGTCTAGAAATTTCCATCGAAATGCAGTGGCTTTTCGCGATCTCTACAACGTCAACGTTTTGGCGTTTCAAGTGGTTTTACGGTTTTTTTTCCCCTAAACTTTTCGTTGCGTCAGTTTGTTTCAGTTTCCACTTCTCAGTCACTACGTCTTCCTTTTCTTTAAAAAATCGGTTAAAGTACCGGCCAGTGCCATGAAAGGTTCAACGTTCTCTCTTCAGGGTTGTTTCACCATGGCTGAATGTCCTCCACTACACACAGCCATACAACCTTTGCACTTTACACCTTGTAGATCAACACAAATTTACACTGTACGCGAAAAGCGTGGATCATTAGTGGCGAAACCGCTAAATACAAATAGGCAGTAAGTTTTAATCCACTGCAATACATATAGAGTGGTTCGTTTTGGGGGGAAGGGGGGTTGTGAGGGAGGGGCGAGAGTGCGCTGGGGGACAGTCGGAGATGAGGGTTTTTTTTAGTTTTTTTTAAACTACTTTATTATCCCTTTTGGGAAATTCGGCTGCTTCCCCCGGGGGAAGCGCGTCGCCGCGGTGCAGCGCCACCCAATATCTATCCTATATTTTTTTAAATAATTTTTGCTGGGGGAGGAAAGCCGGATAACCCGGAGAGAAAGCCTCGAAGAGCAGCCCGGTAGCCAGGAAAAACCGGTATCACATATCACAAGCTCGACCTAGGCTTGAACCCACGCTTCATCGCCATGACATTGGTGACGGCCGTTCAGTAGCGCAGCGGCTAAATCCGACGCGCTACCTATTAGACCACCGCTCGGGGTTGAAGGCCAGAGACACAAGTGATGGGGGGTGGGAGTGGGGGGGGGGGCAGTCACTGTATCTTCGTAGTTCTAGATTTCTTCAGTAAAGACAAATTTCCATTAAGGACAATAAAGTTATCTGTATCTGTATCTGTATCTGTATAAAGTTTCTTTTCGTGCTGTCTTGGTGTTTTTTTTGCTTGTTTTGTTTTTGTTTTTTTGTCCAGGACAAAGCGAGAACTTGAATAAATTCATAATGTCCAAAGTACTTTTGAGAACTTCAAATAACTGTGCTACCTAAGATTGCAGTTTTCTGTGACAGATCAACGACTAACCAGAAGATTGACATGTGCATGAGTCGCACCTACTGTATTTGTGCTTCATGCGAATTTCATGCGCGTGTGTGGACTTTCTCAAGAACTGACACTATGGGCACTATGGGCGTGGTGAAGATTTGAATCTATCATCTCCTCCTTCTCCCCCCCCCTCCCCCCCGCCTTCTGTGTAAACGTGTTCCTGGTTTCACGCAGCATGATTCTGAAATCGTCCTTGATAAAATTGCCACTTGGCTCAAGTTTAGGACATTTCGACCCACTTTCGTGTTTGACCGAAAAAAGGAATGACGGTGTTTTACATCACACAGATAGCTATGTTGCCAAGGTCTGCTACTGCATTTGTCATACTTTATCAGTGACCTTGCGTTGAAGACGTTTATGCGGTGTTTTCAAACTTAGCAAACACAATGCGGGCACATCACTCTCTACGATAAACTTGTGTGAATTGCGAATGTACCTGTGTGAAGTTAAAGATCTGGACTGTCCAAAAAAAAAAAAATCTAAAGTTGCAGGTGCCTAGTTGTTGTTGTTGTTGTTGTCGGTGGTGGTGGTGGTGGTGTTTTGTTGTTGTTGTTTACTAATTTGTATGTGTTTTGTGGGTTTTTTGTTGTTGCTGTTGGTGGTGGTGGTGGTGATGTTTTCTTGTTTTGTTTACTAAATTGTCTGTGTTTTTTGGTGGGGTTTTTGGTATTATGCTAGTTTTGTTGGGTTTTTTTTGTTGGGTTTTTTGTTGTTGTTGTTACTGTTGTTGTTTTTGTGTTTGTCGGTTTTTTGTCTTTTTTTTAGTTGTTGTTTTTTGTTTGAATGTTGTTGTAATCTTATTTATTGTTACATGATTTTTTGTTATTTTGTTATTTATTAATTTATTTATTGGGGGGGGGGGGGGGGGTGTTGGTGGTGGTGGAGCTAAAAAAGACTTTCTTTTGTTGCAAACGCACACAGCTCAACAAAACTGGCATCTGTAATTGTTATTTGTTGGTTTCCATCTGTTCTGAACACAAGACGAGTTGCTGTCGAGTCTTACCTTGGTTACGAATGAAGCTGATTTTATCCGCCAACCTGACCTTCGTAGGTCATACACCTGTACCGCCTGACCGCCTTGTCCGTCGTGACTGATGCAATAGGTCTGTCGTGACCAGTTGACCATTCCTCGCGTGTCTCGAGTCTAGAGCAAGAAACTTAAGTCCAATGGCAAAAAAGAAAAAGGTGTGTCTGCATCATTATCATGGAAAAATAATATCGAAATAGTCCTGAAAAAACATCCTTGTTATCCTTGTTTAGCTTATTTTGTTTTGTTCTTTTGTAGGAGGGGGGCCGGGGGGGGGGGGGCGGGGATGGGTGGGTGGGTGGGTGTACTCTTACATCTTAGTCGTAGAAGCCTCTAAATTCTACGATCGAGCACATTATTTCCCCAGATGCATGTACACTTATTCAAGTTAAAATGCCTACGCATAAGTAGGCTCGTTCCTATCCTTCACTGACATATTTCATTTTTTTTAAAGTTAAAAACTATTTTACACAGTTAAGCGACGGAGGCGAGGGGGATCTGTGAAAGTTAGGGCCTGCTGGGACATCCTCAACATGACAATTTTATTTTTGGCCTAGCTGTTCTGTTTGGCCTCGATAGCCTCTTCGACTTGCTGAGTACACGCTAGTTGACTGTCACTGACAACGCAACAGGCCGACAAACAGGCGCTGCTGACAACATGGAGTGGAAAACCACATGGCATGTCCCCCTATGGAGCGCCGCTTGAAGGTTTAAGATGACCGTGTAGGAACACCTTGTGCACCAAATGGACCAATGTGGTGCAAAGCACGTGGAAGCTTAGTTCGGGTAAATCGCACGGTTACACCATCGCCAGTCTGCATGTTGCCATACTGCTGGTGGGCAGCGGTTTTCCCGCACACGCAGCCTGCGGCGTTGCAAGGTTTGGGCAGTGGTTGGTCAGTTGGCTGTACGGGCTGCCTTTGGCTAGCTGGCTGCCAGGAAAATAGAACGGTTTTCTATTGCCGCGCCGGCACCGGCAAGGGGGATTTGCCAGCTGGAAGCCAGCGATTTAATTAGGGTTTCCTGCGTTTCCAGCCCTGCAAGTGCCGATCCTGGCAACGTGTAACAGCGGCCCTAAGTGATCGGGGAAGTCACATCCTGGGTTAGGGATCCAAGCGAATAAACCTTTTAATGGCTACATCTTTAGCGTGGTGGCTAAGCACAGGAAAACGTCAGGCTAATGTAAGAAAAAAGGCAGTGCACCTAAGCTGTACGATGATGTTTACTAGCTGAGCTTCTTTGAAATTAGAATGGGATCCCCTATGGCGCATATATGGCGAACCTCATCTCGCAGTTATAGAAGGATGTTTGTCTTTCTTTCTTCGCTTCCTTTTTCCTTTAATTTTGTTTTTGGGTTTCTTTTGTCCTAGTCAGGGTTAGGCCCTTAGCCGTGGGTTAAATTAACCTCGACTTTTACATACGGGCTCTGGGCTCGAACCCACGCTTCATCGCCGTGACAGCGGTGACGGCCGTTCAGTAGCGCAGCGGCCGACGCGCTATCTATTAGACCACCGGTCACACTTATAATTATTACCATGTATCTGGTTTCCGAGTTTTTTGCGCCAGAGGAGCAACCCATGAAGCAGTTCCATGCGTTTTGCAGATCTTTGCAGGGCGAAGAACACAAATACACAGGGCCTCAAAATGCCTATATATTCCCTATTAGCCTCAGGCATCATAGTCACCCCTAAAAATGCTTCAATCTAGAAATAATTACTACCATGAACAGACCATTTGAAGGCCCGCACCTGAGTTTAAATAAATTTGAATGTCTCCTTCACCGCTCAGGCCACAATGGAGTAATGCACGTCTACTTTCTCTTCAAGCCAGAGAGGCAGTTCGCACAAATCCGCTTGCCTCACTTGTGTCCGACCTCTGTGCAGAAAGTCCCAGCTTCTCTGGCAGCGTGCCTCCTTTTGTGCTCCTGGCGTGCGCCTTGACCTAAATAATACAAGAATCACGAAAATCGCGCTTTTCATGACAACAAAAATCACTACAGACTAGCACACTCGCCAAACAGGGTACCCAAAATAAACACCAAACATGACCCTCAGCGGCCAATTTGTGTCCTTACGCCCGCGCAAAACACGTGGAGCCTATGGCGTTACTACATGGCTAAGCTACGCTGGAGTGGGGGCGTCCAGGCTGACCCAACGAGGTGCTGGCCTGAGATAACTGATGACCCCATTATCTGATAACAGCCGCGCGTGTACGCGACACCCGGGGTATCCCCCACATCCACGATAAGAAGCCGGCTTGTAAGGACGAGTACCCTAAGTGTACGAGTATAGCCGCCGCGCATTATTCTTTGTACGCCGATGTTGTCCTTAACTAGTACAACAAGGTGAAACATATCGTCTGCGGAGCTGAAGTAGCGTCACTGCATCTGCACGAAGAATGTTCACACACCTCCAGATTGCAGAATGCTCATTTCTAACTTGTAAAAAGTAGGTGTTCTCGAGCTGTGCCCTGTACACTCTGATTACCTGTGAAAACAGGATATAGCTTGGGGCCGAGGTCACATTGGGTGATACATTGTTGGTTTGAATTTTGTTAATGTGAGTTTATCGTACATGTGTTTAGAAGTACCCTTGCTGTGGACATCTGCACGGGACGGGTTCGCTCACTAAGCTACAGGGCTATCACTGAAACTCTCAGGTTGTCTCCCCTGGTCAGACTGGTAGCAAGTCAAGTCAAGTTGGTTTATTGCTGACCCCGATAGGGGTACATGAATCAATCAATAGCAAAGACCTTGGAATATTTGCTGGTAGTCTCATATCCGTCAGGTCAGGCAAGGACAGATAATCAAGGCTAACTCAGGTACTCGCAAGTTGCATCCCTCTAATGGCGGCTGATTCAATTAACAGCCATCTTGTATACAGATACGGCACAATTACTACCTTACAGGTGGTGTGGCCTGTCGGCCCTTTTGGAGAGGACTTGGAAATTAGCATAACACAGTTACAATGTTAGCTCGCAAACGAGTACTGTCAATCAGCGTTAACAGGCTATCTTGTGTTGTGTAAGACAAATACTAAACAAAACAACACACACACACACACACACACACACACACACACACACACACACACACACACACACACACACACACACATTTACAGTGAACCCTTCAGAATAACGTTCAAGAAGTCAATCAAAATAACCTTTTATTTTTAACCGTTTCGGAATCGAATCAGTATAGTCTTTTAAACCTTTTTATTCACTCAGTGACCAAAAAGTACTCTTCAAATAACCATGTTCTACAAATCTATACAGGGAAAACAATCGAAAACACAAGCCTTTGAGACACACTAGCACTGAACGGTACTTTGTTACAACACTTAACCAAAGAACCAAATATTATTCAGAATGAATTTGTGTCCGCGTCCATCTTCTCCAAATAAAACTAAGAATCGTCCTACAGTAAACATTGACACAATCCTATCGTAAGATCCTCCTGAATGCCAGAACTCCCGTGACCTGATCAATCAAACAGCTCTATGGTCCTGCCGACTGACACAGATTTCTGGAAAAGGTTATGCTGTTAACGAATTAACTGGGACGGACAACATTTGAATGTACTTATAGTTTGCACATAAGAATGATGATGCACAATGATATCAGCATTAAAAAAAACCCCACGGTTTGGGTACAAATTTAGGGGAAAAACCGACAAACAAACACGAAGAAAAGGGTGGGTGGATTGGTGATTAGGAGTTTAACGTCCTTTTCCACCACTTATGGGTGATATCAAAGACGGGGCCACGAGAAAAAGACCAGAACAAATATTTGGCCCCAGCCGGGAGTCAAACTCACGATCCGAGCACGTCCCGAAAGTCCAGCGCTCTACCGTTCGGCTCCCCGCACAAACAAAAACCATGAAAAAGTCTAGATTCCAAACCATTTGTGTAACAGTTTGTGCACACACGAACACCCTAAAGCCAACATCCAAAGGTGATAGTACCTAACATACACCTATCACAAGATTAGTATCGTTTGTAAAACGCCATAAGCGTGATGAAAACAAGACAACTGAGAACGTTCAGACACAGGGTGAGGACAAAGAACACTTTGTCAATCAACTTTGCCAGTTCCCTCTTCTCCGACCGGCTTAGTTTTTCGCGCTTTGTCAACAGCAGCCACAGTCTTTTCCCCAGGACCCTGCTACAATGGGAAACGGGAGGCACGTGGTCGGATTCTTCATCCGTGTTGATGCTACTGGCGTAGCTGGATGAACAGCCGGTAGACACTGTGTCGATGGTTGTTTGTGAGGTTGAAAAAATTACCAGTTCTTGCGAATCTGAAGGACAAACTCCTGCCGCGTCAGAAGCGTTACAGTTCGTGTGCTGCAGGTCGTCGAGGTCTTCCGCCAGAGGAGTGTTTGTGGACTTCTCATCACGACCTGACTCGATCGGTCCAGACGCTAGTTGGTCGTCGGTGTCGAACACGATGACGGTGACGATCGCCATGACGATGGAGCAGACGCTGAACAGCATCTGCACAGCCACGAAGACGCCGAAGAGACAGACAGAGTCTGAGTTCTGGGGCAGCGAGGCGTCGATGACCGACATGAAGACGGCAAAGGAGAGAAAGACGGTGACGCTGACGGTCATCTTCTCTCCAGACTCCACAGGAAGGAGAAACACGAGGCAGTTCATCAGCGACAGTAGCACGATGGGCAACAGGATCTGCATCACATGGAACAGCACCTTTCTCTGTAGCGTGAAGCTGAAGGTCATCACCCAGAAGCCTGTGGCTCGAAGTGTGTAGCTAGTCCCTGTGGCCAGCAGCGTCCACTCCGGATGGTCCTGCATGCCGTCGATTCGAAACGCGGGTGTGTCGAACGTTCCGTTGAGAAACGAGTTAACCAGGTTCCATGGGACGACATCAACGTCGCACGTCTGCGTGTCCATGGGATACTGAGCCACGTCGATGCTGCAGAAAGTCTCTAACATGCCCCCTGGAAACCACATGACCTTCCCGTCATGCCTGAGCGTCAGTTTCACTTTCTGGATCTCCAGCTCGTCGAGGTGTTTGACCGTGTTGAAGATGACCAGCTGCGGGTGCCACAGCATGTCTGGATCAAGGCGGACGGAACTCACCTGATACACACGCGGGTCCCACGTCAAGAACTCATCCACCCAGCTGACCCTCAGCCAGCCGAACGCCTGAAGAGTCTGTTTCTTTATGTCCAGCATGACAAGATTCCGGATGCTGATGGAAATGGTGATGTTGACGGGCTGGCTGGGGTCAATCACAGGCCGAACGAGAGGGTCATGGTTCTTCATCAGAACCTCTCGGATCAGAAAGCTTTCGTTTCGTGTGGTCTCGGCGCGGCTAATACCCATACCAGTGGTCAGTGCATTTTGCCCGAGAATGAAGCACAAAACGAATTTCGTCATTATACCTATTGCGTGGTGAGAGGTGCACAAGGAGTCCATACTGCGCGACAACGTGAACGTAGGTGAGGACGTTATGGGCTTCCGATTGGCGATTTGAACTTCTCAGGCTTGGATTTGCTTTCGTTCAAAGTGACGGAAGCTCCTCGGACACTTACTTCCTAGCTCACTTGCACGTGAACATCCAAAGAAAGTAAACCTTTATGGCAGTTAAGTTCTTGGCCACACACAGCAACAAACCCAAAAAAGCACGACCAGCGACACGGAAAAGTACCAGTTGACGAGTCACCGACATTACCTTGTCATATTCTGTTGACTTTACACTGGATCGCACTTAGTCCGTCTCACTACACGCTGCAGTCAGAAGTACAGTTATCACTGTTGAAGGAATATAGTTCACACAAACGTACGCAGGGCGAAAATTGCCTTGAAAAAGCTAATGCCCATTTTCAACCCTCTCAGCGAGACAAATGTGAAATTATTTTGTCCTAGACATGAAAATAAAACGACAGATATGAGCCCTATGGCCACTGGCAAATGGCTGTATTCTGACACACACTCAATCTTCAATCAAGTTAGAGCTGAAGCTGAAAATGGCAAAATGTTCGTGAGAGAACTACGCACTTTACCCTAAGAGAGAACATTAAACACCGACAAAAAAACTTTACAATGTGTGTGTAAAGTATGGGTCGGTATGCATAAATGTGCGGTCAGCTTGGTTCACGCTTATGCATCTTAATGTACAGTGCTTTAACAGCGTTTCAGTGTGGGTGGGTGTTTGGGAGTTTAATTAGCGCCCTTTTGTACCACATATGGGTGATATCAAAGACGGGCAACTAGAGAAAAGGCCAGCGCAAGGATTGCCCCAAGCTGTTTTTAAACAGCGTTTGAACCCGTGATTGTTATCGTGTTTGGTTCTTTGATGTTCCATTCCCTTTAAGTTGATTCGATTTTTGTTACAGTGTTTTTTAAAGTTTATTTCTACAGCATGGGCTGATCAATGTCCAAGACGTTTCAGTACACAGCGTTTTCATTAGTTATGACGATCTGTATGTTCGCACTGCCTAAGGGCTGTCAGAGGTTAGGTGCAACAATTGTGCATATTACACCACAAGACAAATCCGGGACCACCAAACTCTTGTGTATCCCCAGCATGTGTCTTTGCAATGCTGCATTTTTATTTATCTGTTGTTGTTTTTTTAATTCAAAACTGGTGAGCATTTCTCTAAAACCCTTATAAAAAATGTCATGAAGTTTCATGAAAGCATCAATGAAAATTGACGGTTGAATGAAAGTGTGGCTGCAGTTGCAAAGGTTCAGCTAAACGCGTGATAAAGTCTTAACTAACAGCCCACCATGCACACTGGCCCCGGTTTTCTGGATGACAGAAATGTGAAATGTTTAACTTTCTTCAGAGTACATTCAGTCTGATCGATGTCAAAGACATTGATTTCTGTTCTCTTCCGTGTGTTTTCCTCCCGATCAATGACACAGCAAATAGTGTCCCGACAAAGAGTAAACTCCATAATGAGACTGGCATTTCGTGGACGTGCAGGTTTCCGCTATGGTCTGTGTGTGTGCATATATGCATGATGACTCCAGAGGGTATGGGCTAAGGTTTGGGGAGGGGGCAGGGGGAGAGTGGAGATCTGTCACAAACCCCACTAGCGTCCAACTTCCTGTCAACACTGCATAGACACTGTGTGTGTGTGTGTGTGTGTGTGTGTGTGTGTGTGTGTGTGTGTGTGTGTGTGTGTGTGTGTGTGTGTGGGTGGGTGTGTGGGTGGGTGGGTGGGTGGTGTGGTCGTGTGTGTGTGTGAATGTGTGTGTGTGTGTGTGTGTGTGTGTGTGGGTGGGTGGGTGGGTGGGTGGTGTGGTCGTGTGTCTGTGTGTGTGTGTGTGTGTGTGTGTGTGTGTGTGTCTGTGTCTGTGTGTGTGTCTGTGTGTGTGTGTGTGCGCGCGCACGCGCGCTCGCATGTCAGCTCACTTAGTGCGAGTGACACAGACACACAGTACACAGACGTTACAACCAAGCGTGGTTTCCCGTTACAAAGAGGGTTTTACGCTCGGCCGCTCCAGCTTACTTATTTCAAACAACGCTTTATTGACTTCCGTTAAAAGGTTGAGAGTGGCTAATGGTTTCAACGCGGGACTTAATGTCAGTTCAACGCTTCCTTGATAAAGACCCAGAACATTGTAATTGTGTTTTGTTGTTGCTGCTGTTTGTGTGTCATGTCAGTTTCCACACAATCTGATAGTGATCCTCGCAAAAGCCAACTGGAGGCCATTGCGTCATTGAATCAAGGGAGACAAATCCTGTCGCCTATGCTTTTAACTGATTTTTGCCCCTTCCCAAAATGGACAATGGAAAACAGCTTCTACCTTGCCGTTGCTGAACACTTTTCAGATATTGAACACACACACACACACACACACACACACACACACACACACACACACACACACACACACACACACACACACACACACACACACACACACACACACACACACACACAACCAAATAAACAAACAAAAGAAATTATGAAAAAAGAATCTGCCGAAGGCAATATTTCATCAAACTAAATTAATGTAAGTAAACTCAAATCTGACAGTTCTGTTATCTGTTATTTCATATGATAGTGGAATAGTATAAATACGTTTTCCCTGCAATATTCGTATGTTGATATACCAGAATGGTTGTGGAACGTAGATAACAGCTCAACAGATTAGGTAAATTAAGTCGTTCTGTAGATTTGTTCTTGTGGTTCTGATTTCAGCCTACAAAACTAATGCTATTTTCGACTGGATGACACTTGAGAGCTCTGGTCAGTTTGCCACATCTGTGAAGATAAGGGATAGGCAACAGACAGCAGATCTGTAATATTTGTTTACCATCACTCTTCATGACTCTAACAGTATTATCATTTTGTACAGCAGCCATGTACATGTACCTTCTCAAGTACTGTCTACGTGCCCTCTCACACACACAATTGAACATCGTGTTTACTTGATTTTGACCGATGCTGAGATATGTAGTAACGTACTTGTTTGCAACTAAACGCCAATACTTTTGATTTTTTTTATATTAATCTCTTTTTCAACATATATATATATAAAATGACAAGATATGCCGACAGTGAAAAAAACAAACAAACAAACAAACAATCCAATAAGGAGAAAAACATTTTTTAGCAAAGATATTTCGACGAACAAATAAACTAACTACTGCGGCCGCGGTACTCGAAAAACTGAGAATTTAGTCGGTGAACACATGTATTACCAAAATAATCAGGTCCAGTTATCTACAGGCAGTGAAGTGTAAAGAATGCCATAATGCCATGAACACTGAGCCATTCATCAGAACAGAAACACATGAAGGAGAAACATAATGAAATCTTCATATCAAATCTCACCAGACGTTATCTAGTCTCATAAGCAGACCATCAGTCAATGGAGTCCGCTATAAATACGGCGGACTTTCTTTCCTTTGGCACATCCATCGGCTGCCCTGTGGATCCACGATTTTCATCCGGCAAAACTCTCCTGTGACTACAACTTGAGTGAGTGTGACGCTTGGACATTTACTTTTTTTTTTTTTTTTTTTTTACTACTATATTACCCCCTTTGGGAAATTCGGGCTGCTTCCCCCGGGGGAAGCGTGTCGCCGCGGTGCAGCGCCACCCTACATTTTTTTTTTTAAAACAATTTTTGCTGGGGGAGGAAAGCCGGATAACCCAGAGAGAACCCCCCCCCCCCCCCCCCCCGGTGTGTAGCCCGGCAGCCAGGAAAAACCGGTATCACATATCACAAGATCGACCTGGGCTCGAACCCACGCTTCATCGCCGTGACATTGGTGACGGCCGCTCAGTATCGCAGCGGCTAAACCCGACGCGCTACCTGTAAGACCACCGCTCACCCACCAGTAAGCTGCAGCCAGTACAAGAACCATGAAAAACAAACAAACAAACAAAGAAACAAACAAACGAAACCGTACACCTCAGTGAAGAAGTAAGAACGATGCAATACTTGTCATTGAAAAAAAAAATGCGTTGAAGACGCGTCTTTTCCGGCTGTATTATGAAAACGGAATGAGATTTCACCTGCTTGAGACAAGAACTGGTGTCATCGTCTTAGCTGGTTGTAACAGCTGCTTTTTTCATGTAGCTCAGTTTTTCTTCGGGTCAGGCTGGTTATCACGTTCATCTTATCATCTTCGTAAACTTTTATGTGTGGTAGACAGCATGCATCTTTGTATGTATGTATGTATGTATGTATGTATGTATGAATGTATTATTATTATTGTCATACACTAGCTTTTGGCAGCGAGGCGGTTTGGCCGAATGGTAGAGCGTTGGGCTTTCAATGCTCGGGTCGTGAGTTCGAATCCCGGCTGGGGCCAAATATTTGTGCTGCCCTTTTTTCTCGTTGCCTCGTCTTTGATATCACCCTTACGTGATGGAAAAGGACGTTAAACTCCCAAACACCCACGCACCCTAGCTTTTGGCGACAACATAAGCAACGTACCTTGTCTGTTTAGTTGTATACCAGTGGGCATCGGGAATCCACTCACTCCTCCCCCTCCTCCCCCCCCCCCACACACACTATTTTCCAAAGCAGCTAAAGCAGTAAAGGACGTTTCACTAAGAGGGAAAACTCACTAACAAGGTTTTTTTTCAGGTGCTGATTCAAGATGAAGTTCATTACACTCGTCGTTTGCTGCATGCTTCTGGTTGCCGTCAGCTGGGCTGCCGCAGTGGATGGGGTATGTCACAAACTGCTGGATCACAGATCAGACAATAAAACCGAACACACACACACACACACACACACACACACACACACACACACACACACACACACACACACACAGACGCACTCCACAACAAGAGCAACTACAAAACTTCGGCATTTTGTCACACCACTCACCGTTGTCCATTTCACTCCGATACAACGAAAAGGTTCATACAGTATTTTGTTCGATTATGCATACTACAGTTTGACATAAGTTTTTAGTACAGAGTAGAAACACATTCAGCGGAAATCCTTCTACAACGATCTTGTATGCCAGACACGGGCAATTTGAGCCTTTAAATTTGATTTGTATGTTTCAGGGTTGGTGGGATGGTGAGTAAATGCTGTTTTAACCCTCTCTAAAACATCCAGTGAATTGAACTTAGTGGGCCACGTCGAAATATAGAGCAGTTAGTAGCCCAGTAAGTAGACTCGACGTGAACTAATATACACGATTGCACTTGTGTCGAACTTGGGGTGAGTAAAGACAATTTGTTACCTGATAAAACGCTCTTTGTGCGATGAAATTGTCCCTGGATAAGTCGAACAAATGCTAAAAAAAAAAAAGGATAAGCCAAATTGTGTTTATTTCTAACTAAAATTTCCCCTTTTGCCCTTGGCTGAGTCAAACATGTGCTCCAACACGGATAAGTCAAACTCAACTGGTCTCAAACAAAAGTCCCCCTTTTTCGCCCGTTGAAGAGTCGAAGCTGTCACTGGCACCGAGAGAATTTCAATTTGAAGTGTCGCCGCCAATATTGCTCCCACGCAGATACGGTTTGGACAGTGTGGATACAGTGTGTCAGTGTGTGTGTGTGTGTGTGTGTGTGTGTGTGTGTCAGTGTGTGTGTGTGTGTGTGTCAGTGTGTGTGTGTGTGTGTGTCAGTGTGTGTGTGTGTGTGTGTGTGTGTGTGTGTGTGAGAGAGAGAGTGAGAGAGAGAGAGAGTGAGAGAGAGAGATGATGATGATGATGATGATGATGAAACTTTATTTATAAACGGTAAAAGTTTTGACAGAAATTCGCCAGTTTGCAAACTTGCCGTTGCTAATACTACAGAGACTATCTACTACGGGAAAAAGGGAGAAAAATATAAAAGAGTCGAGAGAGAGAGAGAGAGAGAGAGAGAGAGAGAGAGAGAGAGAGAGAGAGAGAGAGAGAGAGAGAGCTCCTCAAAAAAAGAAAGAAAGAAAAAAAAATAATAAAAATGAATTAACAACTACTGCACTTTCCCATACAGAACCAAACCTGGACAAGCACGTGAGGTCGGCAAACGGTCAGTGTTATCAGTATTTTCAGTGCTATGTGTTTTTTTAAGCTGTTTATACACCCTTTTTATGAAAATCAATTTCTGTAGAAGAGAAAAGGATTTGTTACAGCAAAATTTATACATGTACTGTGTTTTATTTGCTCAGCAAGAACAAGAAAACTTTTCATTTTTTAAGGAAACAAATTTAGTTTTCAGAAATAAAGTATGGTCGAGTTTTTGAAATACTCCTTTTCATAAACAGCAACACTTCACACATAATATTTATATTTTAACTATTGGTTTGTCTAGAAGTTCTGCAAAATTCCAACAATAGTCAGACAGTGATAAACATACGGTTGAAGACGCATTTCTTCCGGCTGTATTATGAAAACTGAATGAGATTTAAACTGTATCAGACACGTATAGATGTCATCGTGTTAGTGACATCGCTGGTTGTAACAGCTGCTTTTTCACGTAGCTCAGTTGTTCTTCGGGTCAGGATGGTTATCACGTTCATCTTACCATCTTCGTAAACTTTTATGTGTGGTAGACTGCATGCATCTTTGTATGTATGTATGTATGTATGTATGTATTATTATTATTGTCGTACACTAGCTTTTGGCGGGGAGCCGGGGTGGCCGAATGGTAGAGCGTTGGGCTTTCAATGTTCGGGTCGTGAGTTCGAATCCCTGCTGGGGCCAAATATTTGTGTTGGCCTTTTTTTTCTCGTTAATTGTTTTCTCCCCGCGTTCTAGATCCCGCTGTACCGGCTCTTGAGGACGCCATGCAGGCTCTGGCTAACACCTACAAAGGTAAGAGCGAGTCGCCTTTGTGTATGATGGTTACGTTTGTAGCGTGTGCAGGTACGAGGGTAACTTCTTTGCTGACAATTGCACTGGGAGGGAGTTCCTAACAAGCGCCAGTTTAAAGTTCAAAACTGTGTTGAAGACGCGTCTCTTTCGGATGCATTTCGAAGACAGCCTGTGTCGGACACAAATTTGTGTCCTCGTCTTGCTGACATCGCTGGTTGTAGTAGTTGCTTCTTTTTCGTGTAGCTCAGTTTTTCTGCTGGTCAGGCTGATTGTAATGTGCATCTTATCATGTTGGTAAAATTTTGTGTATGGTTGACTATGTATGTATGTATGTATGTATGTATGTATGTATGTATGTGTGTGTGTATGTATGTAGTATATATGTATGTATGCATGCATGCATGTATATATGTATTAATGTGTCATTTGAGTATTACTGTTTTATGCGTGTATCAATATCATCATGATGTTTATAAGAATGTAAATCCCGGCTGGGGTCAAATCTTTGTGCCGGCTTTTTCATCGTTGCCCCGTCTTTGATATCACCCTTATGTGGTGGAAAATGACGTTAAACCCCCACACCCACCCCTTAAAAGAATGTGTGTATGACTGTGTGTATGTAACGGTTTTGCTATTGTATGACGCCCATGGCTCCAGTAGAAGGTTTGGGCCCCAGACAAATCCTCATTATTATTATTATCAATAGCAGTAGTAGTAGTAGTAGTAGTATGAATGAATGAAATGAGAAGCCGCAGAGTCGCTGTGGGTTATCGGATGTATAAATGTGATAACAGTCAAGTAGATAAAGTAAAGAGACGCAGAAATGTGAAAATGAATCTGGTAGTAGCTCTGTCTGTGCTTTCACGTAGCGTCACTTTCCTCATGCAGTTCATTGCTAGGAACTGTTATCGGCCAGCTCTGTATGCTATTGTTGAGCGTCACCACGTATATCCCCGGGGTGAGCGGTGGTCTAATAGGTAGCGCATCGGATTTAGTCGCTGCGCTACTGAACGGCCGTCACCAATGTCATGGCGATGAAGCGTGGGTTCGAGCCCAGGTCGAGCTTGTGATATGTGATACCGGTTTTTCCTGGCTGCCGGGCTGCTCATCTGGGGTTTCTCTCCGGGTTATCCGGCTTTCCTCCTCCAACAAAAATTGCAAAAATTGTACAAAATTTTTTTTTTAAAAATAGGATAGGTATTGGGTGGCGCTGCACCGCGGCGACGCGCTTCCCCCGGGGGAAGCAGCCCGAATTTCCCGAAAGGGATAATAAAGTAATTTTTTAAAAAGCCACACGGGGGTATAGAATTAGAAATACCGAAACCCTACAATCTGCACCCTTCCCCTGGGCTTTGGTGACAGTACCAGAATTTTCCTGTTTTTACAGATGCTGATCTGACCCGCAGAGCCGCCGCTGGAGGCAGGGTGTGCGTGAGGTGGAGATGCCGAAGATTCGAGGTCTGCATCTGTGTCGAGTGGGACTAAGAAGCCGGGAGTTTCTGACCAATGAACGTGATTGGAATGGAGAGTTTGTTTATCGCCGACGGACGGTATACATGAGTCTCCTCGTTCCTAAAATATCTCTGTCGTGGTCACTTCTCGTGCACACTCAATAAAGCTCTTGCATTTTGAACTGAGTACTCTTTTGTTAGTCATCGGCGTTTGTGTGCACACACACACACACACACACACACACACACACACACACACACACGCCAATTTTAGAACATTTCAATTCTGCTGTTCTGTGTTTTAATATAAACAAATTGCATGAAACAATACGGGAAATTCGTCGCCATCGATCGACTGTCAATTTTAAGCGCTGAGAACAGCTAAGTATCTGACAATTAAAGCAGCATTTCCACTGAATAAAACGTAGTAAAACACTGAAATAAAACCTGACAAATATTTTGAAGCTTGTAACGGTTTTGAACAACTTTAAGCATTATAAATATCCCAAAGGATATTGAGAATACCAACACAGGAGACAGCAGAAACTTTCGGCTGAATAGCCGTCTTCCGGGGGATAATACATCAAACTAACAATATTCAATACAGACAGACATATTCAAGACAGACCTACTTCAGTCCCAAGGATTACTATAAGTGCAGGATGCGCGAGGTCCGTTGCAGTTTTGCAAAGTTGGCATTCAAACAAACGTTCGTTCTTGCATTTTACTGTCAGTTACAAATTGGGGGTCGCAGCTTGAGTCAAGTCGTCTGCACTCTGGGGAACATGTTCCATGGGGATTTAGGTAGAGGTCGTTTCAGCTCCTTGGAATTCTGAGGAGTATGAAACACATGAAACACACATACACACACACACACACCACAGAGAGAGAGAGAGAGAGAGAGAGAGAGAGAGAGAGAGGTATAAATATGATTTCATTTTTAAACACAGCCAATGCTCTAGGACAAGGGTAATTAAACTTGAATTTTTATAATTAAAAGAAAGCTGTACCTCACTTAACGTGATCAAAGTTCATGCACGCTTCTGCACACCAGATGTCGATCAAACGTTTTGGTAAGTTGACGCAAAATAAATAAAAAATAAATAGAAACTCCATACCGCTCAGTCAACATTGTCTACACACAACGTCCCCACATTATGCTTTCAATTAAACCATGGGGAGTTTTAAACCTCAAAAAAGCAAACAAAGCAATTACATACCACCCCCCCCCCAAAAAAAAAACAACAAAAAAAAAACAACATCGACGACAACAAAAGAGAACACTTGAATACCACTACCACCACCATCATCAAAAACAACAACAGAACCGAACCCTTGAAACTTACCGAAATACCCCTTGTCTTGAAGCCACTGCACAAGTTGTGGATAGGAGTTCTTGTACCACTTAATGTTGAACTCGACCGTCTCCACTGCCTGCCTCAGCGTCTGCTCTCCAATCCCAAGCTCAGTCTGTGCTGCTATGAACGCTCGCAGCTGAAAATGCAATATTCAATATAATAAGATTTAACTGATTAATAAGTTAGTCTGTGATACCGAAAACGTATTTTCTTCCTTACCGCTTGTTCTTCTCCCCTTACGTCCGTTCCTGTGATCTTGAGGATCAAAATTAATGTGTCTTTAACGATGTCACATAGTTCGATAATCACAGTGTTTCCATACCCACGATGTGAAAATTTACTAACCTCTTGCAGCTGATAGTCTTGATGGAATGCAGCCACAATTGAGCTGACCATCGTCTTGAGCCGAGAAGGTGACTGGGCAAAACTGAAAGAACACACCCCAAAGCTGAGTGAGTGAGTGAGTTTTTAGGGCTTAAAGCCGCGCAAGCCACAAAGACTAATTCGCGGCTAACACACCCCAAAGCTCACCTACACACTGGTTGTTTGGTGAAGTAATGTGCTCGCATTAGTTGTAAAGAAATGAAAAAAAGATCAATAACACAAGCAAAGAGATATGTAAGATTTATTTTTTTCTTGTTTGGCCGGGGGGGGGGGGGGGGATGGTGGGAGCCATTCATCAACGACCACCGACGATAACTCCTCCATCCTCCCCTTCCCCCGCAAAAACGAGGGAGCAGATCTGTGTCTTGGTTCTAAGTGCACATTAGGTAATTGCTTATTAGAAAGTACATACATGTACCGTAAGCAAGTACCGTAGTTGCTTGGTTGGCTGGTCGGTTGGTCTGTTCAGAATTCATGGCTAACGGACAATTTTAAAGACAAGGCGTCGAGGACAAGTAGATATTCTGCTCCTCATCCGGAAATCGAACACACGACCCAAGCACTGGAAGGCCAACACTAGCTCAGCAGTCCTGACTCACCTTGGTAATAAATGAGCAAGGACTTACTGGCGAATGATGACGTCCCAGTGGTGCTTCACGAAGTCCCAGGCCAGTCGGTTGCCTGCAGGGTTCTTAGCCACCCAGCCGATCATGCCTGTCGCATCGTCACGCTTGATGTCCGTGTGTTCCAGCGACATGTCGAGTAACCTGAAAGGGGACACAGATCCAACCACGATATCCCAAACCACACAACCCACGAGCAGAAAAAAAGAAAAGGTGTTTCGTTTGTTGACTGTTTGGTTGCTTTTTTTTTTATCGGAGCAGTACTTTCTAATGTATGTATGTATGTATGTATGTATGTATGTATGTATGTATGTATGTATGTATGTATGTATGTATGTATGTATGTATGTATGCATGCATGCCTGAGTCCTGTAAAACTTGTGTGCGAACGATCATGATGTATGTTGGCCGGTGTGGTGAGCTTGATGTATATGTTAATTTCTCGTTTCATGTACCCCCAACGGGGTTTTGAAATCAACTTTGACTTGACTTGACAGTAACAGGATATTGTGACTTGACTTGACAGTAACAGGATATTGTGACTTGACTTGACAGTAACAGGATATTGTGACTTGACTTGACAGTAACAGGATATTGTGAAATGAAAATTTGTTGACAAATGATTAATTTTGTATAGTATAAGAGCTCTCTCTGTCGGTGGTCTAGTGGTTAAGAGACCTGTCACCAATACGAGAGGTCAGGGGTTCGAGTCCCACTCGGGGCAAAGAATTTTTCCTTCTCGTATGTGGCACCGTTCATTCGGGCCGATCGTCGGGGTTCTCTCCGGGTACTCCGGCTTCCTCCCCCTCTGCTTTGGAAATGTTCAGCCCACCAAATTAGAAAAATAAATGCAATTTTAAATTCCGAAATTCAAACAGCTGAGCTGACCCTTCGCACCACGTGATTGTAATATGTTTATGTCCAGTGTGTGGGAGAATGCGCGTGATTCACGTGAGCGTGCGTGTTGGGTTCAGTTCGCGGCGCTTTGAGCCGATTCATGAAATTGGGTAAAGCGCCTATACAATACCCATTATTATTATTATTAATGCCCTAGCAGACGATGTGAATAGCGGTAGTCGTCCCCCTTGGCTTTGACCCAGCATAGCGGGCATCCTTTCATGAATTCAGCCTTATTGGTATTCAGAGGGTTGCTTACACTAAAACAGATTTTGCAAGACAATTATCTGTGATGGTGTGTCTAGCAGAGTTCAGAATGATGACAGTAGTATCATAGCACAGCTTTGGTTCTTTCAGTGCTATCAGGCTACAGAATACAAACCATCAGTTGTGCTGACACTACTAGGAATCATGGGCATCAACAGTTGCGAGTGTAATTAGTTATGTAGAGCACAAACATAGATCCATGAACTATTAACCTATCTGTGGCAATTGCGCTGGGCGGATACGGCCTAAACCTATCCGCGTAACTGTTTTGAACATTTTAGCTATAGTAATAGTTGTCAACGGACGTGCTTCTGCATATACAGCCTTCACAAAAAGTTAAGGACCACTTGCAAATATCATTCAACTTTTGTCGTGGTGGCATGCTGGTGTAGTGCCCAACATCGCTGAAACGGCGGCTTATGTAGGCAAACAAATGAGCACAGTTCATAACCAGGGATGCATTCTTTGACCTGCATCTCATTTTTGCCGTGCAGAAAGCCCCAGGTATCGCTCACTGAACACTGAAACTCGGTCTAGTTTTGCCGAAATTGCAGATTTTCAAACGCGCCAAGCATGCTGTGTGACGCGCACGTGCCATCCACACAGTGGTCGCCATGTTCACTAATTACCCCTTAACCTTGCTACCGAATTTTACGGGAAAAATCTTATTCGTTTATTTTTTTTCTGATTTATTGAAACTGTCACCCATTATGTTGACTGGTCCTTAATTTTTTGTGAAGACTGTAGTAAACAGTTAAAATGCATCACAAATAATAGACTAAAAAGCAGCAGCAACAACAACAAACTCCGAGCTCTTACGTGCTCAAAATCCAGACGTCAGAAGAACAGGGCAGGGCACGCAGCAGCAAGTTCTTCTCACCAGGGGAAGTTTCCTGTCGGTAACGCGTCAGGACGAAGAACCAGTCACTCTCACTGCCCTCCCGAACAGCTATGCAGTACATATACTGCCTCAAGGCTGGAGAAATTCTGAAAAGAGATCGTCGTTACAAATTCACGAGTAGTTTAGAAAATATTGAAACTCCGCTAAGTGGTAACCAAGGCAGAAGTGGTGATTGTAGTGATGGTGGTGGTGATGACGAGGCACGACGAAGAGGAGAACAAATATATATGCATCGTCAAATAGCAAAAGAACCCAAGCACTTATCAAATCCAGGAATGCAAGAGTCTTTTACAAAATGAATGGGGCGGTGGTGGTCTAGTGGTTAAGAGACTTGTCACCAATGCGAGAGGACAGGGGTTCGAGTCCCACTCGGGGCAAAGAATTTTTCCTTCTCGTATGTGGGACCGTTCATTAGGGCCGATCGTCAGGGGTTCTCTCCGGGTACTCCGGCTTCCTCCCCCTCTGCTTTGGAAATGTTCAGCCCACCAAATATGAAAAATAAATGCAATTCTAAATTCCGATATTTCAGTAGCTGAGCTGACCCTTCGCACCACGTGATCGTAATGTGTTTATGTCCAGTATGTGAGAGAATGCGTGTGATTCACATGAGCGTGCGTGTTGGGTTCAGTTCGCGACGCTTTGAGCCGATTCATGAAATTAGGTAAAGCGCCTATACAATAATTATTATTATTATTACCAGGAATATCGAAATGAAAATGTAGTTGACTGACTTTTCAAGCGAGTGTATGTGCCACTCACGGGTTTGTGTCCGGGTGTGCCCTCCACTGCTGGAAAAGCTGAACGGCTTGCTGGACACATTCAGGGAGACCAGACTCGCAGGCCATGCTCACAACTTGACTCCTTGTGTATCTAAAAACCCCCCAAAAAACCAAATTGGAAACTAAAAACTAAAGATGATTGCTGCACACGATAGTTTATTGTTCATTAAAGTTTTGTGTTTTTTTTTTTTTAAATAAGAGGTTGGAAGGCGATGAGGAGGAGGAATATTGGTTGGACTTCCTTTCTGTATGCCCGTTCGGTTGCGTGTGAATTAAATAAATAAAAGCGACATAAAATGGACAGAAACTACCTAACTTTCACAAAGGACGGCACAGGTCAACGTTTCGGCTTTCGCCTTTCTCAGGACACAAACAAATGGGAGATAACTTCAACAAACAAATAAAAGGTAACTCTGCGGACCTACTGACATACACGCGCGGGAAAAAAAAAATAATTAAAAAAAAAAACGCTGGGCGAGAAAAGGACCAGAAAACAATAGTAAAAATATCACAACACCCATCCTTTGGTGACACAAGACCATGGGCTGTGTGTGAATTAACTCACAATGCATCAAGACTGAAGAGACATCTCTTGAAGCCCCTGCTAACTGTTGCTAAGGACCACAAGCAGCGAATTTTCCTTCCCTTGTATGCGTTCATTCGCTGCCGATCAATCAGAAGTGTGGGGGATAAAACGTGCTCACAACACAAACTACATGACTGATGGTCAGTATGAGCGAAAGGTATCTTAGTGGCTGTGTGAAAGTTTGTGGGGCCATTGAACCACAGTGAAGTGTCACCTGTTTCCTGATTGGCTAAAAAAAAATCGCTCTGGAGAGAGCTGTGTGCCCACACTACCCCCTCCCCCCGCACTCACACACACACACACACACACACACACACACACACACACACACACACACACACACACACACTCACACACACACACACACACACACACACACACACACACACACACACACACACACACACACACTCACACAAACACACACACACACACACACACACACACACACACACACACACACACACACACACACAAGAACTAAAAGCAAAGCCCACAGAAATCCCCTCGGGCAGACTCAGGGAACTGAACTGTCTGCGGCCCCACCCTAATCCCGCAAGGCTCACCAAGTCAGGATGGTTCTTGTCAATTACAAGATATCAACGGGTTGCTTTATCCCACTAGCTGAACACAGAAGGCGGCATAATAATTATTCTGGTAATCATTCTTCTCCGTATTCCCATCCGACGAAAAAAGTTTCAAGGCCAGCGTGAATTTCATACACTGGTCCTGTAATCTGGAACGGCCTCCCCTCTCACATCCGCCATGCTCAGTCGTTAGCAGTCTTTAGGTCCCACCTTAAAACACATCTTTTCTCCATGCAGTAGAACCAACCCTCCATGCCCCTTCCCTCCCCGCTCTCTATCTCTGCATGCCACCTGCAAAAAAAAAAAAAGTGTGTGTGTGTGTGTGTGTGTGTGTGTGTGTGTGTGTGTGTGTGTGTGTGTGTGTGTGTGTGTGTGTGTGTGTGTGTGTGTGTTGTACGTTATATACATTTTTGTATGTTACGTGTAGTTTATGTACGCGCCCTGAGCTCTTGTCAGACTGTGGGGCGCCACAAATACCCTTTATTATTATTATTATTGTCTTACGATTCCAGTGCTGTTGCATTGCTGTCATCCACGCCTAGCTCCCGGAACGCTGGCCTTGTTCTGTCCTGAATGAATCTCTGTGAACAGAGTGGCAAGAAACGTGTTACAAGTCTCATTATGTAGACTGGTTGTTGGTCATTTAAGAGTTTAACTTTTTCAAGACCGTGCACCCAGCGTTTGTGCAGAGCCCTTGCATACCGCTGCCAACCACACACACCCAGACCCCGGGTGCTGACGCGTGAGGACGCTGTTACCGAGCACCCACGACCCATGTTATTTCCGCTCTCACTGTGGCCGCTATGCCCAATTTTTTTCCAATCAATTGTTTTTTTTTAAGCGCTCAAAAGAGTCAAATCCATGTGCAGACTCGTTTGCGGTGCCTGTCTCGCCTTCGTGTACACGTGTGCACGCTAAAAATCCCACGTTCATCTTTCGAAGAAGAGTAGGCTGTGGCCGGTGTCGTGGTAAACAGAAATACTGTCGCACGCACCAGAGTGAATAGCAGGGTGGAGGTTTGCACATAAAGTAGCGCTTAGCGGCAGCAGGCTTTCACTGCTTCGTCCTCCAGCCCTGCGGCGCCGTGAGCATTTCAGCAGAGATGGATATGTGCGCCGAGTATCTGGGGGAATTCCACGGCGCGCGGTCAAGTTCGGCAATGAGTTGACGTCTCTTTCTATGACATAAGGTTGATATCAAAGAGGGGGGCAACGTGAAAAAAGCCAGCACAAATGTTTAGCACCCAGTCGGGACTCAAACCCTCTACCCAAAAACTGACAGCCGAACGCTCTACCGACACAACTACCCCGACTCCATTTGTTACGTAAAGCACCTTGGAAACACGGGTAATGGCACTACAAGCATACCGTAATTTTTAAATAATAATAATAGTAATAATGAGTATTGTATAGGTGCTTTACCCAATTTCATGAATAGGCTCAAAGTGCCGCGAACTGAACCCAACACGCACGCTCACGCATTTTCTCACACACTGGACATAAACACATTACAATCACGTAGTGCAAAGGGTCAGCTCAGCTATTTAAATTTCGGAATTTAAAATTGCATTTAATTAAAAAAAAACAAATTGCATTTATATTTCAAATCTGATGGGCTGAACATTTCCAAAGCAGAGGGGGAGGAAGCCGGAGTACCCGGAGAGAACTCCCGACGATCGGCCCGAATGAACGGTGCCACATACGAAAAGGAAACATTCTTTGCCCCGAGTGGGACTCGAACCCCTGACCTCTCGCACTGGTGACAAGTCTCTTAACCACTAGACCACCGGTGGGGTGGGTGGGTGCCGAGGGCGATGTCGATGTCTGTCTCACCGGCACTGTCAATAATCATCAACAACGATCAACAATGATCATCATATGTAGACTGAAATGACCCCTGTTGTACACTTTTGACGACACGGTATTCATGTACTATGTCGCCAGCGAAACAGAACGCGACGTTTGTGGCGACCAGCGTGGTCTAGTGGGCTGGTTCCCCGCTCTCAAAGTTCGTGCGAAACCGTGTGCGTTCGGCTCGTACCATACTGCCCCAAGGCGGGAGTAACATAATTATTGGGCAGCCTATCGTTAGAACTATATGAGTGACCATTTCAGCACAAGAGGTAGGAAGGCCACAGTGAAGACGTCTTTGCTTTCATGGCTATTGTTGCTGTAGTTTAAAAACAAACAAACAAAAAACCTAAACGCAATCTTTGTCATTATGCACTACAAACAGAATCCAACAGTAGTAGTTATTGTCCTTTTTTGTAGAACGTTGCATTAACTTTGCCACATAGTTCAACACTTTTCTAGGTGATCACACTGTGTCGCTGGTCAGTAAGGTTAATGTAGGAATCGGTTCTTGAGATCCTCTAGTTTCCCTTTCAGATCTGCAGAATGGAAATCAAAACCACGAAACATTACCTGGCCAGGTTCCAGGCATCGTCAATTATCTGCGCTCGGTTGACCGGCGGAATCACCTGAAAGGTATACGTTCATTATCTGTTTCAGTCAAACCGGTCAGTCATTGACGCGTCTTGTAGAACACTTAGACATAAGATTAGAGAACAAATCCTTTCCAAAGTCTAATACGTCTCCATGAACATTTCGCAAGTAGCGACGGCCCCAGCGCAAATAACGGTTCAAGGGAACAAACTCCAGACTTGGAGTTGGACGCTGCAAGGGAGGAAACTGTGCTTGAGCGAGAAAGCGATCGATATGAAGATCTACAGATCCAAGCACAGAAACAAAATTCAAGAGAAAGAGGGCGTTGAGTGGTTTGCCGCATGGTTTACAATTTTTCTATGCTTTAATTCTTGAATCCTGTTATTCACTGAAGTTTCTGAGGGGACAAACTCGTACAAAATAGCATATGAAGCTGTGCTCCACCGACAAAGGGCTTCTGCTGACGTACGAGGAATAGGAGGGGAAGGGAGGGAAAGGGGGAGGGGGAGGGACTGAGGCACAAATAGATCGTCAAATAGTAAAAGGTCGTAAGTACTTATCAAATCCAGGAATATATGACGAAAGATTATAATATATCTATATAACAGATGTAATTTCTGTCATACAGTGTGGTCTTTGATCAATTGCTTGATGAGAGCGTTCCAGTTCTGTGGATCGTAGTTGACCCTGTAGTAACCGTACTGCTGGATGTTGGCCAGAATCCAACCGTCTGTGTCGTCACGGTCGGCTAGCTGAATGGACGGCGTGAAGACTTCTAAAAAAACACAGACAAATTCAAATCGGCTGCTTTACTGTGTTAAGTGTTTGTGCACCCTTCTAGTGAGGTGGCCCACATGAAAAGCTCGCGTGAAATTTGCAAGCACTACAACAATTCGATTTAAGTCAATTTGATTTTAATTCAATTTGTTTCACTCCACTCCACTTCACTTCAGTTCAGTTCAGTTCGATTCACTACAGTCGATTCAATTCAACTCGGCTCGGTTAAACCCAACCCAACAACTTTATTATCTTTAGCAGCTCAGAAATGATTAAGTAGGCTCGTCACATAAGCACATGCGATATCCAAACACTTGTACCTTAGATATATAGGGAGCCGTGTGGCCGAATGGTCTAATGCTCGTATCCCGGTTGGGGCCAAATATTTGTGCTGGCATTTTCATCGTTGCCCCGTCTTTGATATCACCCGCATGTGGTGGAAAAGGACGTTAAACCCCCAAACACCCACCCACCCTTCCTTAAATATATAAAGCAATTTCATGAAATTAATTAAGAAAATAAAACAGAATTATAGCAGTAATATTTAACGCAGTCAAACACTACAATATACGAGACAGGTCCAGAATGCGTTATAACTCAAACTCACTCTGAGGGTGGGTGGGTTTGGGGGTTTAACGTCCTTTTCCACCACGTAAGGGTGATATCAAAGATGGGGCAGCGAGAAAAAGGCCAGCACAAATATTTGGCCCCAGCCGGGATTCGAACTCACGACCCGAGCATTGAAAGTCCAACGCTCTACCATTCGGCCACCCCGGCTCCCCACTCACTCTGAGACTGTGTCTTGTCCAGCCACACCACATCATGGTCGGTCACATCAAAATCAGGTTCCCTGCTCGACGTCAGTGTTACAGGCACGTGCCACATGTAGCTAACAAGAAAGCAAGCATACCCATAGAGCCGGAAAAGGCCTAAAGTGCCTACCAAATGCATGGCACTTGGGCCTTATTTTTCAGATGACGGTAGAAATACTTTATAATTCACGCGTACTATAGCCTTCTTTCGGCGACAAGAAACAAAGCAGTAAGAAAAAGAAAACTCCACAAAGAATGGATGGCTTATACGCACTATGCTTCCACTGTTAAACACGAATAAATTAACAATATAAACTTTATTAACTATAATTTATACTATTGAATATTAACTGTCTGGCTGAAAACATGGCAAACTGAATTTAAAAAATATATTAAAAAAAAACCCCGCAGAGCCAAGGTGCATTAACTCAGAATTAACTTTGAATGCATTTTCACATGAAACCCAGAAAGGTCAGCTGAGCTAGTCAGTGGAACTGAAACCTGAAATAAGTGCAAGAGTATTGTTAATTGATCAGTTTGTGAAAATTGTGAATACACATGCCTGCCTCTCTTTCTCTCTCTCCGCAAACTGACCTTTAACCATTCCTTTATTACCTTTCTAATAGCTAGGTGTTACGCAGAAGGTCAGAGAGGTTGTTCAGCGTTTGTTTTGCTCCAGAGGCTACAAAAAAATGTGAAGATGGTGAATTAGTCTGATATTCAGTGCACAGTACTGAAGATGCGTAGAATTATGTGAATATGACATTTTTCACGGAAGTCTGAACAGTCGATTTTGTCAGTGACAGTGACATTCTAGGAATAAGTGAGACTGTGACTCAAGCAAAAATATAACTTACTTCAGTGTGAAGTAGTGTCAGGGGCGCCGGAAGATGTTGAGGGGAGGGGGGGCAGAATATCGGAGGGGGGAAAGTTGCCCGAAGAAAGTGAACAGCGGGGGGGGGGGGGGGGGGGGGCGGGGGGGGGCGATCAGATGCTGCGCAGACAAAAAAACCTTTACGAACCAGGGAGCCACTGAAAAGAAGGACATTGCCCGAAAAAAGTGAAAAAGCGGGGGGGGGGGGGGGGGGGGGGGCCATCAGAGGAGCGGACAGCCTTCGGTCTGCAAAAACAGTTCTCTGTTGGGTGGGATGAGGGAGAGAGCAGGAAGAGGGGTAGGGGAGAGGTAGGGGAAAGGGGGGGGGGGGGGGCAAGACCATGGCTTTGCCCCCCTCTTGCCATAGTCACCTGAGGCGCGTTCAGTTGAGCTAGATATCTAGGTCGACGTAGCGATCGCAAAAGGGAGAAAGGTAGCAGTCAACTGAACGGCGCTAGCGGTGCGAGCATTTTCAAAATGGCGGAAAGCGTGAGCGTTGGCGTTGTGAAGGAACTTCTTAAACAAGAACTTTGCTATAATGCTGTTGAGGGGGCGATCGTAAGCATGATGCAAGCCACAGACAAGTTGTTTTGCATGTTGAGTGAAGAGAAGCAGGCCAAAGACAGAAACCTAGACTGACGCGCATATGAAAGACTTCGTCAGTTAAGCAACAACCAATGCTGAGCGTGAACGCTGAACGCGAACAAAGGAAACTCTGGCTTAGAAATGATTTATGAACGTCCCTAACAGGATTCAGCAAATTAAACTGGATAACAAGTTGGTACAGATCAAGCCTGATACATAACGGTCATATCATTTATGATGCGGTCCCCATCGATCTTTAAAAATCAAACAGTTGAAAAAAATTGAAGCCACACACACGAACGGACGCCATCTTGAAATGAGAAGCTAGCCGAAGCTAGCACCTCTGCGGGGTTCTACTTTTCCTACGCTAGGGGCTAGCCTGGCTACGCTCAACTGAACGGCCTCGCTAGCTTTCCTCGCTTTCCTACGTAGCCGCTAAGCTAACTGAACGCGCCTCAGATTTTCCAAGGGGGGGGGGGGGGGGGGGAGGGGGGCAAAAAGACACTCTTGCTCCCCCTGCTTGGGTACAGGGGGGGGGGGGGGGCAGCTACCCCCCCTGCCCCCCCCCCCCGGTTCCGGCGCCCCTGAGTGTATATATGGAGATTACATGATTAGTTCTCGCGGTTTACGACGAAAGACTAACCCCGAGATGGTTCGATGGTTTGTGTAGATACCGAGCCTCCGGCGAGGTAGCTACACAAACAATCACATTCGACATGTATTGCAGTGATGTGTCATGTATGAAAGCGCCAAGTTTCACTTGGTTCACATTATGAGGGCCATATGTTCGAATTTTCACGAGTTACGGTAGGCAGAAAACAGTAGTTCGTCTGCTCATGTGTTCCCGTTTCGTCTGCTCGTGTGTTGTGCGTGTGCTCGACTCGTCTCCTTCTCGGCGTTTTGTGGCGATGTTGGTGGCTGTCTGTCTTGTTTACACGTTTCTGGGTAGCGTTTGGCTTATTGTTTTGCTGCTCTCTGCACTGTCTTTCCGAATGCAGTCATCATCACCCCATTTTATAATCCATTTTCAGCGGTTTTAGCAGAAGGTCAGGAATCTCCATTTGAAGGCCACTAATCGATGACGTAACCAGAGTGTGTTTTTGTGAACTCGTAAACCACTAAGTGGTTATGGAAAGTCATAACTCACACTTTCTCTCTCGTTTCCGTACTATTTTCAGACGTAAAGCACTCCAAGTTAACTCACTGAAAATTTGCACTGGCGAGTGGTGTAAACATCATTTGAATAGGGGCACAACATTATCCCCTTTAGACTAAAGTTTACCTCAGCAGTTAGATTTTGTTTTTCAAGAGAGCTTTGTGTCGTTTCATATCACATGGCATCAAACTACAACGAGAAAAATACTGAAACACTTTCTTTATTGTTATTATTATCAATTAATTCCGCAGTGGATCAAAACAGGGTTATGTGGCGTTGTCCGTTTCGCATACATGCAAAAGGTTTAGAAAATAAAACCATTACCGGCCCTCGTAGTGTAGTGGTTAGCACTTCGGACCATGGACCGGGAAACCCAGGTTCGAATTCCAGCCGAGGCAAGCGGGATTTTTCCTACCTAGGTCGGCTCCTACCCAGAGCGGGTGTGCTATGGGCCCGATGGGGAGGCTGTTGCCACACAGCCGAGATTCACCCACTTCACGGGTGCGACTTTGGGGGTATGACACGTCTTACGATGTGGATGATTACACGGCCGGCACCCGGGCCTGGTTAATGCCGGGATATTTATGACAGGAAGCGTGGAATGCGGCCCTGTCCCGAAGTCCCAAACCACACGGACCTCCATAGCATCACCTTACTATCATCCTCATCTCCATCATCATGCATAAATAAAAATTGTCCCAGCTTCCGAGTCCTGCGTGGGTTCCACCCATGACCTGGGAGGCATACCACTGGAGCTGGCAAAGAGTTGGGGCAGCAAAAAAAAACAAAACAAAAAAAAAACCCCATTTTGTCCTTTTTGCTTTTCACAGGTCATGGTCATGAACTTTTTTCCTTGGCTAAGTGAATTATAAATATTTCTGCGTGCGCCTTTTACAGGTCCAGAGCCTTTTATTTTGGATGATCACAAGCACTCTCAGAAAAGAGAGGACAAGCAGAGGGAGAACGCAACCAGAAACAACAACCGGTTGTCGAGGCAGAGCGATGGTCATCACAGTTCTACAATTTGATATCGATGCAATAGCGTATATATAAGATATGATGGCTCAGTTCTATACCACGTGACTCACCAGTTTCCGGAACTACAACAACGTCTCCGGAGTCCTGAAACAATACGTGGCCATTTAACACACACACACACACACACACACACACACACACACACACACACACACACACACACACACACGCACACACACACACACACACACACACACACACACACACACACACACACACACACACACACACACACACACACACACACACACACACATACGCACGCACCCACGCACACACGGAAAGAGAGAGAGAGAGAGAGAGAGAGAGAGAGAGAGAGAGAGAGAACTGGAACCCCAGGGAAATATGAATTATTAAACTGATTCTTTCAAGCCAGTAAGTAATTAAAGTAAATAAACAAACAAACAAGCAAACAAATATACATTGTTAATCCCAGAAAGAGAAATTGTAAGCCACCAAGAAACAAGCAAAAACAAACAACAACAAAAAGAATCGAACAAAACTCAATTATTAAGAACATCCATACACCACACACACGCACATTCACATTCTCTCTCTCTCTCTCGAATTTCTGTCAAAACTTTTACCGTTGATAAATAAAGTTTCATCATCATCATCATCATCATCTCTCTCTCTCTCTCTCTCACACACACACACACACACACACACACACACACACACACACACACACACACACACACACACACACACACACACACAGAGGAGTTTTCACAAAATTAATGCTGTGGGGCTGGGGGGGGGGGGGAGCGCCCGGTCAAGACCTTTCTGTTGGGCAGAGTGAGAATTCCAAAAAGAGAAAATGACAACGCGATCCTATTCAAATTATTACATACACTCGTAATACATACCACTTGAGGGTCGACAATGGGATCCGAAGCCGCGACCCACACAGTGCCGATGATAAGGCAGCAGATAATGAGGGGTGAGAAAGCCATAGTGCTGCAACAGCCCAAAAACGGTATTGGATTTGATTACTTCACGGTACAGCAAACCTGTCTGGAACGAGAACCAGTAAGGAAGGCTAATGTGACCTTGGAACCGGAGGCCACAGTCATCAACAATACTGATAATGGTGTGGCCAGTAACCACCGCGCCGTGCAGGGTGATCGGCGTGTCTGTGACTGCCCCCGGGCTCTTCACGCTCCAAAAGCAAAATATTAATATCTTCGGGAGGGTTTAACTCGAACTAAGCGAACCCGACTCTAACTGTGTCACCAGCTCTTAGTTATCGGTTCTAGCACATAAAGATAACCCAAGGAACCAGACATCTGCCGTACAATGTCAAAGTGTGTACATGAAGATGTTGGACGACTCAGCAAAAAAGTGCGAATGCCTCAGAGAAAACTACGGAAAAGAAAGGTTAGACATACCTCGACACACGGAGATTTCGTGTAGAAACTCTCTGCAGCTGCAGCTCACAAACAGTTGTGCTGGGCTGGTAGGGATGCAGCTTAAATAGAAAGCTGAAAGTTGGTGTGAACTCGTGTAAAGGACACGAGGGTCTCATTATAGCGGTCCGGATCTATAGCCTGAGGTGTAAAAGGCTCGTGCAAATGATCAGCAAAGTCCCTGGAGATCGAAGAATCCGACGAGACTGATCTCGGTCCCACGTGACCTCATGTCTTATTTGAGCTAATAACCGCCACCTTCAACAGTCATGAGAAGCAAACGTTACTTACTTCTGTCCTTTCTTTCTTTCTTTCTTTCTTTCTTTATCTGTTCATCTATATACAACATCAAAGACATAAATACGTTAATCTCCACTTGAATATCAAGCCAGGTTGAATTTTCCGGATTTCTGTAGCACATTTGACAACACCCATTTTCGAGTTTGTTTTGCATTCGTGTTCCATACGAGAGCAGTGCTGCCACGTTTTCACGCCTTTTCACGATTTCATGAGCACGATCCCTCGTCACAGCAGTTAACGGATGTGATAAGCCATAGCTCCATTCAAACAAATGCCCACAATTTAAGTATTAGAAGTGTCGGAGCGTGTGCTGCGGCATCACAGATTCAAAGTTCGATCTCACACATGCCCTTCATCACGGAGGATAATGCCCACTGTCACGCGACTTGAAGGTGTACAATAAAACTCTGAGTTATGATGAGAAAGCATTGATTTCGCTTTTTTTCCGGCAAATTTCTCCAGAAACTCTTGATCAGCAGCACAAATAATAATAATAATAAAGGGTAGTTGTTGCGCCCCATCTCACAAGAGCTCATGGCGCGTACATAAACTACACATAACATAAAAACAACGTATATAACGTACAACACACACACACACACACACACACACACACACACACACACACACACACACACACACACAGATTTTTTGCAGGTGGCATGCAGAGATAGAGAGCGGGGAGGGGAGGGGCATGGGGGGTTGGTGCTACTGCATGGAGAAAAGATGTGTTTTAAGGTGAGACTTAAAGACTGCTAACGACTGAGCATGACGGATGTGAGAGGGGAGGCCGTTCCAGATTACAGGACCAATGTATGAAAAAGCACGCTGGCCTTGAAACTTTTTCCGACGGATGGGAATACGGAGAAGACGGGTATCGGAGGAAGAATGGAGGTTGCGGGATGGTGTGTAGAGGTGAATGAGAGCGGACAGATAGGGGGAGCAGAACCTGAGATAATGTTATAGCGGATAGTGGCAAGTTTGTAGTGAATTCTGTTTTGGATGGACAGCCAGTGCAGATCAGATAGGAGAGGAGAGACATGTTGGCGTTTTGGTGTTTTGAAGATAAGACGGGCGGCACAATTCATCACTTTTTGAATTTTGTCTAACTGATTTTGAGGACGTGCGGCCTTGACATGGGGAATCTACAGAATGTACAGAACGGCCTAGTGGAGGTCATCGCAAAAGAGACTAAATAGAGCACTGTATAACAAGCACCATTAAAATTCCGGCGTTTTACCCTGAACAGTAGAAAAGTGGTGCTCGATTCTGCATCTTGTTATCAGGAAAGGTATACAATTGCAAACACGAACATCAAAACCTTGTAATTTACGTCTGTGGATGAAAACTGTAGCCAGAGGGACCCGGGGGGGGGGGGAGGGGGGTAACGGGGGGGGGGGGGGGAGGTGGAGGATGGAAATCTGTCAACTTGACAACATCACTAACGACCAACTTCCTATCAACACTCTGTGTGTGTGTGTGTGTGTGTGTGTGTGTGTGTGTGTGTGTGTGTGTGTGTGTGTGTGTGTGTGTGTGTGTGTGTGTGTGTGTGTGTGTGCGCACACAAACAAACAAACAAACAAAACAAACAAACAAACAAAAGAAATTTTGAAAAATGAATCTGCCGAAGGCAATATTTCATCAAACTAAATTAATGTAAGTAAACTCATTTCCGCATATCTGACAGTTCTGTCATCTGTTATTTCATATGATAGTGGAATAGTATAAATACGTTTTCCCTGCAATATTCGTATGTTGATATACCAGAATGGTTGTGGCCCGTAGATAACAGCTCAACAGATTAGGTAAATTAAGTCGTTCTGTAGATTTGTTCTTGTGGTTCTGATTTCAGCCTACAAAACTAATATTTTCGACTGGATGACACTTGAGAGCTCTGGTCAGTTTTCCACATCTGTGAAGATAATGGATAGACAACAGACAGCAGATCTGTAATATTTGTTTACCATCACTCTTCACAGCTCTAACAGTATTATCATTTTGTACAGCAGCCATGTACTGTCTCCGTGCCTTCTCAGCACCAGTGTGGCCATGAAAATTTGTTCCTGATCACTATAGAAGTTCTTGAATTGCCGTTGATTCTAAACGCTCTTTCTCTCTCTCTCCCTCTCTCTCTCTCTGTGTCTCGGTCTGTCTGTCTGTCTCTGTTTCTGTCTCTGGATTATCATTTTGTACAGCAGCCATGTACGTGTACCTTCTCAAGTACTGTCTACGTGCCCTCTCAGCACCAGTGTGGTCATGCAAATTTGTTCCTGATCACTATAGAAGTTCTTGAATTGCCGATTCTAAACTCTCTCTCTCTCTCTCTCTCTCTCTCTCTCTCTGTGTCTCGGTCTGTCTGTCTGTCTGTCTCTGTTTCTGTCTCTGTCTGTCTGTCTGTCTGTCTGTCTGTCTGTCTGTCTCTCTCTCTCTCTCTCTCTCTCTCTCTCTCTCTCTCTCTCTCTCTCTCTCTCTCTCTCACTATTAAACGTCGTGTTTACTTGATTTTGACCGATGCTGAGATATGTAGTAACGTACTTGTTTGCAACTAAACGCCAATACTTTTGATTTTTTTTATATTAATCTCTTTTTCAACACACACATATATGTATATATATATATATATATATATATATATATATATATATATATATATATATATATATATATATATACAATAAACAAACAAAAACATAAACAAACAAAAAATGACAAGATATGTCGACAGTGAAAAAAAACAAACAAACAAAAAATCCAGTAAGGAGAAAAACATTTTTTAGCAAAGATATTTCGACGAACAAATAAACTAACTACTGCGGCCGCGGTACTCGAAAAACTGAGAATTTAGTCGGTGAACACATGTATTACCCAAATCAATTTTCTGCAGGCAGTGAAGTGTAAAGAATGCCATAATGCCATGAACACTGAGCCATTCATCAGAACAGAAACACATGAAGGAGAAACATAATGAAATCTTCATATCAAATCTCACCAGACGTTATCTAGTCTCATAAGCAGACCATCAGTCAATGGAGTCCGCTATAAATACGGCGGACTTTCTTTCCTTTGGCACATCCATCGGCTGCCCTGTGGATCCACGATTTTCATCCGGCAAAACTCTCCTGTGACTACAACTTGAGTGAGTGTGACGCTTAGACATTTACTTTTTTTTTTTTTTTTACTACTTTATTACCCCTTTCGGGAAATTAGGGCTGCTTCCCCCGGGGGAAGCGTGTCGCCGCGGTGCAGCGCCACCCTACATTTTTTTGGTTACAATTTTTGCTGGGGGAGGAAAGCCGGATAACCCGGAGAGACCCCCCCCCCCCC
The DNA here is from genome assembly GCA_018292915.2 of Batillaria attramentaria. Taxonomy (NCBI): domain Eukaryota; kingdom Metazoa; phylum Mollusca; class Gastropoda; family Batillariidae; genus Batillaria; species Batillaria attramentaria. Next base: position 537,013 of record JACVVK020000047.1, on the reverse strand, counting down.
CCCCCCCGGTGTGTAGCCCGGCAGCCAGGAAAAACTGGTATCACATATCACAAGCTCGACCTGGGCTCGAACCTACGCTTCATCGCTGTGAAATTGTTGACGGCCGCTCAGTATCGCAGCGGCTAAATCCGCCGCGCTACCTATTAGACCACCGCTCACTTACCAGTAAGCTGCAGCCAGTACAAGAACCATGAAAAACAAACAAACAAACAAACAAACAGACGGACAAACAAACACACACACACACACACACACACACACACACACACACACACACACACACACACACACACACACACACACACAAAACCGTACACCTCAGTGAAGAAGTAAGACCGATGCAATGCTTGTCACTGAGAAAAACTGCGTTGAAGACTCGTCTCTTCCTGCTGTATTATGAAAACTGAATGAGATTTCACCTGCATCAGATGCGAACTGGTGACATCGTCTTAGTGACATCGCTGGTTGTAACAACTACTTTTTCATGTAGCTCAGTTTTTCTTCGGGTCAGGCTGGTTATCACGTTCATCTTATCATCTTCGTAAACTTTTATGTGTGGTAGACAGCATGCATCTTTGTATGTGTGTGTGTCTGTATGTATGTATGTATGTATGTATGTATGTATTATTATTATTATTGTCATACACTAGCTTTTGATGGGGAGCCGGTGTGGCCGAATGGTAGAGCGTTGGGCTTTCAATGCTCGGGTCGTGAGTTCGAATCCCGGCTGGCACCAAATATTTGTGCTGGCCTTTTTTATGTTGTTTCCATAGTAATGGAAACAACATCATAGGACGGGCTAAATTTTCCACGTTCATGGGCAAGCATCTGTGGTACAAACGCACGTCACTGCCGATCTCCCGCAGAGACGATTATGCAAGTGTAACTCTGACAATGACGTAAGAAAACTTACGTCATCGATGCTGGCATGTATAGTGCGCCGAACGCACTTCTCCTCCTCAGTGAGTGCCGTCTGTGTGGATGTGTGTGTGTGTGTGTGTGTGTGTGTGTGTGTGTGTGTGTGTGTGTGTGTGTGTGCGTGTGTGTGTGAATTGTGTCCGGGCCCGTTTCTTCGAAAATACTCAACCGAATGGCTTCAAATTTGGGGTATCCAAATATATCAAAATGTTACATTAGACGATTCAAGCGTGTGATGATTGCTTAAGTGATTTGGGAGTTATCGCCCTTTTGAGACAAGTTGGTTGTCTTTCGTGTACAGGCGTAATATTTATTTAAATCACTCAATTTTTTGGCAGTAGATAGCTTGAATACGGTCTCTGAACAGAGTCACTACTAGAAAATGGTCGCTCGTATAGTTTTCATGTAAACCGAGCCTGAGTTGACATTGCATGTGAACCCAGTTCAGATGCCTATTTCTCCGAAAATACTGAACCGATCGATTTCAAATTTGGGGTTTCTAAATGAATCAAGATTGTTGAATAGAAGGCCCGATCCAGGTACGATTGCACACATGATTTGCGAGTTATCGCCCTTTTCAGAAAAAGTGGCTTTCTGGCGTTTAAAGGCGTAATATTTACCTAAACCACTCCATTTTTTGGACATAGATAGCATGAATACGGACTCTCAACTAAGTGAATTTTGGAGGTTGTCGCTTTTATACTTTTGGCGTAAGCCGTACCTGATGAAAGTGCTGGTGAACACACTTTAGATCTCAAAATCGCTCCTACTATACATAGATAATGAGCCTGGGGTGCCATAAAAAATATACAAAAAAAATAGAAAAATTCACTGCAGCCGTTATCGTCAGTTGACCCGAAAATTTGTACTCACAGCACATTTCCTCTGCAAGCCACACGCCTCACAAACATCGAAGAAGAGACGCACGCGCACTGACGTAAAGTAAGTGCGTCATGTTTGATTGACGTGATGCTGTTTTTTCTTGGGGGTGTCTCGCCACTTTCTTTCCGAATTCCTCTGTTTGGAGACGTGGTGTATTTTACTTCTACTATGTCGCCATCTTCGTGCAATCGCAGAGAAGACACGGGATACAACAGAATACAACTCCAATACTTTATGAACAGAATATGCACGGAGAACAGATTCATGAAAGAAGAAGAACCCAGAACGCTGTGCAGGGCTGCTTACGTACTGAACAGGTCAGATCTAGAACATTTCTCAACTTACTGGAAGGTTCGATATCTTTCCAAGGTGACGTAATCTAAGCTTACTGACGTTACTGCACCAGCATGTTCTGGGATGGTCTAGAAATTATTTTGCATCGAAATGCAGTATCTTTTCGCGATCTCTACAACTTGACATGTGGAAAGCGGGAATTTCAGTGGGTTTCGTTTTTGCCACTGACTCACACTCAGAAGCATAATGCAAAGATCTTGGAAACATAAAGATAGTTCACTTACCTCCCTTTGAGGGACACCGCGTAAGAGTTGTCTGCGCGCATTAGCGCGCATCCCGCAGATCTATCTACGCAGTAATGGCAGTATGGCAGAAAGCCAGAAACCACGCAAAAATTCGGGCATGCAATGGCCCTGTGCAGCGCCGAATTGCTGTCAGAAGCGAACACCAGGAACGGGAAAACCTTTCTGTAGATTTCCCCCTTGAAAAATACAGGTAGGTATGCCTACGATATCGAAGTTGGAGCCAAGATCGGTATCGAAGTTGGAGCCAAGATTATGTTTTCTCCCAAACATAACACATAGCATCACACGTGAAAACCAAAATCGCCGCATCCACGACGTGTGACTGGCGTAAATTTAGTATAGAATCCGCATGCTTGTAAAAAGTCTGTTTGTTTGACCCAACCCTACACTAGCCGCCGTAAAACATTTTAAGAAAATAAACAAAAACGAAGATGTCAGCGACTGACAGGTGGTCTCCCCCCATATATTTCGCATGTGTTTTAGGTCTATGGAAAATTTGAGTACTCTCAAAGTTCCGGAGGACGAACGAAAGATCTAGTTTGGCTTTCACTGCTGTACGTAGGCTACGCAGTGCATTTCGTTCGATGTGTTCAAGTAAAACTAGTACGGAACACAGAAAGATCGAATGTGCGAGAGATCCAAAGATGGACGCATCCGCTGAATACTTCCTGTTAACTCAGCATTAATCATATCTGCGACCGACGATCCAGCAGATTCTATGTTGTGATATGGTTTTACAATGGTTAGAATGAAGTTCAGCCGGATGATTTTGTTCTGTGTGTGTGTGTGTGTGTGTGTGTGTGTGTGTGTGTGTGTGTGTGTGTGTGTGTGTGTGTATCAGTGCAACGTGCCGCTAGCACAGTTCAAGTCAACGTTATTTGTAAAGTTTAAAAAAAAAACACCACCGCCAACAAAACAACAAAAACAACACCAAAACCTGATGTCTGCGCCTGCCACGTGTGTTTACTGCTGTTTGTTTACACTGCATGCAAACCTCTTGATTTTTAAGAAAAGAGTTCTGTACATACCTACAGATTTCCCCCCAACAGTATGTGAACTGGAACAAGTGCCGATGAACGTACCTGCCGCCGTATGAGTGACAACTCTGTGTGTGTGTGTGTGTGTGTGTGTGTGTGTGTGTGTGTGTGTGTGTGTGTGTGTGTGTGTGTGTGTGTGTGTGTGTGTGTGTGTTCTGAATTTAGATGCAGGTAGACGCTAGCACAATTTAAGTCACCGTGATTTGTAAAGTTGTCAGGGGGAAAAAAAATTACGCTGTATCTGCGTCAGCCGCGTGTGTTTACTGTTTGTTTACACTGCATGCACACGTACCACTTGAGGTCTTTTCTTTTCTTTTTTTTTTGACAAGAAAGCGAAAAAAAAAAAGTTTTTCAACAGGAATACCAAAAGAAGTATTTCCCCGTTTATATTTGTATGTTATTTGAACAATTCGGCGCAGAACACAGTTGCATGCCCGGCTTTTGTGATCGCTTTCCACTTTCCGCCATGCTGTCACTATAGGGGCCAGATCTAGGATGCGCGCTAATGCGGGCAGACAACTCTTCGCGTTGTCCCGCTATATGTCTCTCTTACGAGGGCAGGAGTGACGCGTCTTTCTGATTCCAAGGTCTTTGCATAATGTGTGTGTGTGTGTGTAGGGGGGGGGGGGGGGGTGCGTGCGTGCGCGCGCAAGCGCGCGTCTAAGGCGAGAGAGAGAGAGAGAGAGGGTCTCTTCTCCGATACCAGTAAGCAATCGTCTGTCAGTCAGGTCTGCGGGAAGTAACTCTGTCAAAGGGGAACGACTTTATTACAAGAATTCATTCACCCATGTAGAACCTCGCATACGCCAAAAAGTTGTGACGTCAACCAGCTAGGCGAGCTCACACGACCTCATGTGTTTGGGTTTTTGCAAGTGCATAGAGGCACGATAAGGGTTTTCAGTACTTTCTTTATGTCAGCATGCTTGATGTCAGAGAGCTTGCGTTCCGGCGTGTGCGCGCGGGCTGCATACATGACACAACGACTACGACTGTGACTACAGCATGTCATTGAATGGAAACAACATATTGGGCTGGTGGCCATCTTGTTTTTTTTTGTCGTTGCCTCGTCTTTGATATCACCCTTACGTGATGGAAAAGGACGTTAAACTCCCAAACACCCACGCACCCTAGCTTTTGGCGACAACATAAGCAACGTACCTTGTCTGTTTAGTTGTATACCAGTGGGCATCGGGAATCCACTCAGTCCTTCCCCCCCCCCCCCACCTTTTTTCCAACGCAGTTAAAGCAGTAAAGGACGTTTCCCTGAGAGGGAAAGCTCACTAACAAGTTTTTTTTTTTTTCAGGTGCTGATTCAAGATGAAGTTCATTACACTCGTCGTTTGCTGCATGCTTCTGGTTGCCGTCAGCTGGGCTGCCGCAGTGGATGGGGTATGTCACAAACTGCTGGATCACAGATCAGACAATAAAACCGAACACACGCGCGCACATAAACACACACACACACACACACACACACACATGCAAGAGCAACTACAAAACTTCGGCATTTTGTCACACCACTCACCGTTGTCCATTTCACTCCGATACAACGAAAAGGTTCATACAGTATTTTGTTCGATTATGCATACTACAGTTTGACACAAGTTTTTTAGTGAAGAGAAGAAACACGTTCTGCGGAAACCTTTCTACAACGATCTTGTATGCCCGACGCGGGCAACTGGAGCCTTTCAGTTTGATTTTTCTGTCTGTTTCAGTGTTGTTGGGATGGTGAGTAAATACTGTTTTAACTCTCTCTATAATATCCAATGAATTGAACTTAGTGGGCCACGTCGAAATATAGAGCAGTTAGTATCCCAGTAAGCAGACTCGACGTGAACTAATATACACGATTACACTTGTGTCGAACTCTGGGTGAGTAAAGACAATTTGTTACCTGATAAAACGCTCTTTGTGCGATGAAATTGTCCCTGGATAAGTGGAACAAATGCTAAAAAAAAAAAGGATAAGCCAAATTGTGTTTATTTCTAACTAAAATTTCTCCTTTTGCCCTCGGCTGAGTCAAACATGTACTCCAACACGGATAAGTCAAACTCAACTGGTCTCAAACAAAAGTCCCCCTTTTTCGCCCGTTGAAGAGTCGAAGCAGCCACTGGCACGGAGAGAATTTCAATTTGAAGTGTCGCCGCCAATATTGCTCCCACGCAGATACGGTTTGGACAGTGTGGATACAGTGTGTCAGTGTGTGTGTGTGTGTGTGTGTGTGTGTGTGTGTGTGTGTGTGTGTGTGTGTGTGTGTGTGTGTGTGTGTGTGTGTGTGTGTGCGTGTGTGTGTGTGTGTGTGTGTGTGTGTGTGTGTGTGTGTGTGTGTGTGTGTGTGTGTGTGAGAGAGAGAGTGAGAGAGAGAGATGATGATGATGATGATGATGATGAAACTTTATTTATAAACGGTAAAAGTTTTGACAGAAATTCGCCAGTTTGCAAACTTGCCGTTGCTAATACTACAGAAACTATCTACTAGGGGAAAAAGGGAGAAAAATATAAAAGAGGAGAGAGAGAGAGAGAGAGAGAGAGAGAGAGAGAGAGAGAGAGAGAGAGAGAGACTTTGACTTTGACTTTGATGCTTTATTTAACAACGGTATAAGATGTAGAGAGAGAGAGAGAGAGAGAGAGAGAGAGCTCCTCAAGAAAAGAAAGAAAGAAAGAAAGAAAATAAATAATAAAAATGAATTAACAACTGCACTTTCCCATACAGAACCAAACCTGGACAAGCACGTGAGGTCGGCAAACGGTCAGTGTTATCAGTATTTTCAGTGCTATGTGTTTTTTTAAGCTGTTTATACACCCTTTTCATGAGGATCAATTTCTGGTAGAAAAGGAAACAATTTGTTACACTAAATTTATACAGTATTTTATTTGCTCAGCAAGAACAAGAAAACTTTTCATTTTTTAAGGAAACAAATTTAGTTTTCAGAAATAAAGTATGGTCGAGTTTTTGAAATACTCCTTTTCATAAACAGCAACACTTCACACATAATATTTATATTTTAACTATTGGTTTGTCTAGAAGTTCTGCAAAATTCCAACAATAGTCAGACAGTGATAAACATACGGTTGAAGACGCATTTCTTCCGGCTGTATTATGAAAACTGAATGAGATTTAAACTGTATCAGACACGTATAGATGTCATCGTGTTAGTGACATCGCTGGTTGTAACAGCTGCTTTTTCACGTAGCTCAGTTGTTCTTCGGGTCAGGATGGTTATCACGTTCATCTTACCATCTTCGTAAACTTTTATGTGTGGTAGACTGCATGCATCTTTGTATGTATGTATGTATGTATGTATGTATTATTATTATTATTATTGTCATACACTAGCTTTTGGCGGGGAGCCGGGGTGGCCGAATGGTAGAGCGTTGGGCTTTCAATGCCCGGGTCGTGAGTTCGAATCCCGGCTGGGGCCAAATAATTATTTGTGTTGGCCTTTTTTTTTACTCGTTAACTGTTTTCTCCCCCCGTTCTAGATCCCGCTGTGCCGGCTCTTGAGGACGCCATGCAGGCTCTGGCTAACACCTACAAAGGTAAGAGCGAGTCGCCTTTGTGTATGATGGTTACGTT